>JAFEUB010001541.1:57500-432500 GCA_024529925.1 Ophthalmolycus amberensis | reverse complement strand
AGGCGTTCAGGTGTACTAAAGTCGTATTGAAGTCGTTCGGGTGAACGGAAGGCGTTTGGGTGTATGGAAGGCGTTTGGGTGAACGGAAGGCTTTCGGGTGAACGGAAGGCGTTCGGGTGTACTAAAGTCGTATTGAAGGCGTTCGGGTGAACGGAAGGCGTATTGAAGGCGTTCGGGTGAACGGAAGGCGTATTGAAGGCGTTCGGGTGAACGGAAGGCGTATTGAAGGCGTTCGGGTGAACGGAAGGCGTATTGAAGGCGTTCGGGTGTATTAAAGGCGTTCGGGTGAACGGAAGGCGTATTAAAGGCGTTCGGGTGAACGGAAGGCGTATTGAAGGCGTTCGGGTGTATTAAAGGCGTTCGGGTGTATTAAAGGCGTTCGGGTGAACCGAAGGCGTATTGAAGGCGTTCGGGTGTATTAAAGGCGTTCGGGTGTATTAAAGGTGTTCGGGTGAACGGAAGGCGTATTGAAGGCGTATTGAAGGCGTATTGAAGGCGTTCGGGTGAACGGAAGGCGTATTAAAGGCGTTCGGGTGTATTAAAGGTGTTCGGGTGAACGGAAGGCGTATTGAAGGCGTATTGAAGGCGTTCGGGTGTACTAAAGGCGTATTGAAGGCGTTTGGGTGTATTAAAGGTGTTCGGGTGAACGGAAGGCGTATTAAAGGCGTTCGGGTGTATTAAAGGTGTTCGGGTGAACGGAAGGCGTATTGAAGGCGTTCGGGTGAACAGAAGGCGTATTGAAGGCGTTCGGGTGAACGGAAGGCGTATTGAAGGCGTTCGGGTGTATTAAAGGCGTTCGGGTGAACGGAAGGCGTATTGAAGGCGTTCGGGTGTACGGAAGGCGTATTGAAGGCGTTCGGGTGTATTAAAGGTGTTCGGGTGAACGGAAGGCGTATTGAAGGCGTATTGAAGGCGTTCGGGTGTACGGAAGGCGTATTGAAGGCGTTCGGGTGTATTAAAGGCGTTCGGGTGAACGGAAGGCGTATTGAAGGCGTTCGGGTGTACGGAAGGCGTATTGAAGGCGTTCGGGTGTATTAAAGGCGTTCGGGTGAACGGAAGGCGTATTGAAGGCGTTCGGGTGTACGGAAGGCGTATTGAAGGCGTTCGGGTGTATTAAAGGTGTTCGGGTGAACGGAAGGCGTATTAAAGGCGTTCGGTTGTATTAAAGGTGTTCGGGTGAACGGAAGGCGTATTGAAGGCGTTCGGGTGTATTAAAGGCGTTCGGGTGAACGGAAGGCGTATTGAAGGCGTTCGGGTGTATTAAAGGCGTTCGGGTGTATTAAAGGCGTTCGGGTGAACAGAAGGCGTTCGGGTGAACAGAAGGCGTTCGGGTGAACAGAAGGCGTTCGGGTGTACTAAAGGCGTATTGAAGGCGTTCGGGTGTACTAAAGGCATATTGAAGGCGCTCGGGTGAACGGAAGGCGTATTGAAGGCGTTCGGGCGTATTAAAGGCGCTCGGGTGAACGGAAGGCGTTCGGGTGTATTAAAGGCGCTCGGGTGAATGGAAGGCGTTCGGGTGTATTAAAGGCGTTCGGGTGAACAGAAGGCGTTCGGGTGTACTAAAGGCGTATTGAAGGCGTTCGGGTGTATTAAAGGTGTTCGGCTGAACGGAAGGCGTATTAAAGGCGTTCGGGTGTATTAAAGGTGTTCGGGTGAACGGAAGGCGTATTGAAGGCGTATTGAAGGCGTTCGGGTGTACTAAAGGCGTATTGAAGGCGTTCGGGTGTATTAAAGGTGTTCGGGTGAACGGAAGGCGTATTGAAGGCGTTCGGGTGTATTAAAGGTGTTCGGGTGAACGGAAGGCGTATTGAAGGCGTTCGGGTGTATTAAAGGCGTTCGGGTGTATTAAAGGCGTATTGAAGGCGTTCGGGTGTATTAAAGGCGTTCGGGTGAACGGAAGGCGTATTGAAGGCGTTCGGGCGTATTAAAGGCGTTCGGGTGAACGGAAGGCGTATTGAAGGCGTTCGGTCGTATTAAAGGCGCTCGGGTGAACGGAAGGCGTTCGGGTGTATTAAAGGCGTTCGGGTGAACGGAAGGCGTATTGAAGGCGTTCGGGTGTATTAAAGGCGTTCGGGTGAACGGAAGGCGTATTGAAGGCGTTCGGGTGTATTAAAGGCGTTCGGGTGAACGGAAGGCGTATTGAAGGCATTCGGGCGTATTAAAGGCGCTCGGGTGAACGGAAGGCGTTCGGGTGTATTAAAGGCGTATTGAAGGCGCTCGGGTGAACCGAAGGCGATCGGTAGAGAAACAGGAAGTGTGTGCTCTCTATATGCAGTATATATACAGCTTGATATATTTCAAGTAATGCTGGGCAACGATTCAAATTTTTTTAATTTAAAAATTTTCTGGAGGGAGCAATCCACCGGTTTCCGGCAGAGCACCATGGCCTCAGATTTGGAGGTGCTAACTCTCATCCCCGCCGCTTCACACTCGGCTGCAAACCGCCCCAGTGAATGCTGGAGGTCACGATCCGAGGAGGCCAACAGGACCACATCATCTGCAAATTCCGAGACCCCCGAACCTGACGTTCTCCGCCCCCAGGCTGGCCCTAGATATCCTGTCCATGAAAGTCACAAACAGGACCGGTGACAAAGGGCAGCCCTGGCGGAGGCCAACACCCACCGGGAACGTGTCTGACTTATTTCTGAGAATGCGGACACAGCTCCTACTGCAGTCGTACAGAGACCGGATCGCCCGTTGTAACAGGTCCGGCACCCCGTACTCCCACAGCACCCCCCACAAGACCCCCCGAGGGACCCGGTCGAAGGCCTTCTCCAAGTCCACAAAGCACATGTAGACTGGTTGGGCAAACTCCCAGAACCCCTCCAGTAGTCTTGCGAGGGTAAAGAGCTGGTCCACTGTTCCACGGCCAGGACAGAATCCGCACTGCTCCTCTTGAATCTGAGGTTCGACAAACGGTCGGAGCCTCCTTTCCAGCACCCTGGCATAAACTCGACAAGATGTATTTTAATATTGTCACTGTTGTAAATTGTTTGATTGCATGATTTACTTTTATTGTGAAGAGCATGAAAACGGAAGTGCTTTTACTTTGACAGGAAGTAGGATGGTACGTGTTCTTGACGCTAACAATGTTGATGATACGTAGAAAACCACATGTCGTTCAAACAAGAAGTGTCTTGGTCCTCACTAGAAGCTCCACTTCACAACAGTCACGTTTGATCCTGTAACGAGATCATGTACAATGAGGAACTCTGACTTCACAGGAGAAAGTCCTGTTTCAAAGAATAAATATTATTGTTATTTATCTGATTGTTTTACTTTTTGACACCAAAATGTTCTTGAATTCTTAAATGTTTCGTTTATTGAAATGATTGTGACAAAGATCACATGTTTAGTAAACATAACAGATCAGAGAGCTATTGATCGACTGACGTCACCTGAGGAGCTGGACTCTGGTCTCTGACATCACAGAGACACACCTGGCCGACAGGTACGGTTACATCGCCACGGCAACCGACCACACACACACACAAACAGGACGGTCTCCATGGAGATGCCCCAGCAACCGTCAGTGACATCATCAATGGATGTTTAAACTGTTCTATCTTCAGTTATTAATCAACTTCATACCGTTATATTTTCAGTATTTGAGACTTTTGATTCATATTTAAACATTTTAAATAAACATTGTTTATTCTTCATATTAAATCTGATTGAAGTGATTATTGATCAGACAACTCATCAATACTGATACTGTGTTAATACATGAAGATGAGATGTGTTTTAAACAGACAAACATTCATTATCACCAGAAGAGATGTTATGTTATACATACATGCATGCATGCATGCATACACAGAGCCCACAGACCAAGACCTCACGCCACAAGAACAGTTTCGTCTGAGATCCATCAGGACCAAGACCTCACACCACATGAACAGTTTCTTCTGAGGTCCATCAGGACCAAGACCTCACACCACTAGAACAGTTTCTTCTGAGGTCCATCAGGACCAAGACCTCACGCCACAAGAACAGTTTCTTCTGAGGTCCATCGGGACCAAGACCTCACGCCACAAGAACAGTTTCTTCTGAGGTCCATCAGGACCAAGACCTCACGCCACAAGAACAGTTTCTTCTGAGGTCCATCAGGACCAAGACCTCACGCCACAAGAACAGTTTTGTCTGAGATCCATCAGGACCAAGACCTCACGCCACAAGAACAGTTTCTTCTGAGGTCCATCAGGACCAAGACCTCATGCCACAAGAACAGTTTCTTCTGAGGTCCATCGGGACCAAGACCTCACGCCACAAGAACAGTTTCTTCTGAGGTCCATCGGGACCAAGACCTCACACCACTAGAACAGTTTCTTCTGAGGTCCATCAGGACCAAGACCTCACGCCACAAGAACAGTTTCTTCTGAGGTCCATCGGGACCAAGACCTCACACCACTAGAACAGTTTCTTCTGAGGTCCATCGGGACCAAGACCTCACGCCACAAGAACAGTTTCTTCTGAGGTCCATCGGGACCAAGACCTCACACCACAAGAACAGTTTCTTCTGAGGTCCATCGGGACCAAGACCTCACGCCACAAGAACAGTTTCATCTGAGATCCATCAGGACCAAGACCTCACGCCACAAGAACAGTTTCTTCTGAGGTCCATCAGGACCAAGACCTCACGCCACAAGAACAGTTTCTTCTGAGGTCCATCGGGACCAAGACCTCACGCCACAAGAACAGTTTCTTCTGAGGTCCATCAGGACCAAGACCTCACGCCACAAGAACAGTTTCTTCTGAGGTCCATCGGGACCAAGACCTCACACCACTAGAACAGTTTCTTCTGAGGTCCATCAGGACCAAGACCTCACGCCACAAGAACAGTTTCTTCTGAGGTCCATCGGGACCAAGACCTCACGCCACAAGAACAGTTTCTTCTGAGGTCCATCGGGACCAAGACCTCACACCACAAGAACAGTTTCTTCTGAGGTCCATCGGGACCAAGACCTCACACCACTAGAACAGTTTCTTCTGAGGTCCATCGGGACCAAGACCTCACGCCTTCTTTTATCTTTATCTTGTACATTTTAATACGTTTCTATTATTTTGCACTGTGATTATTGTTTGTTATGCATCGTCAATGAATGGTTGTGATTCTGAAGCCGTGCAGCTAAAGTCAAAGGTAACGGAACAAAAGCAGATCAAACACCCGGTAACCTCCGGTAACCCGGATGGAACAATACGGAGCGCGTTATCTCGGTCCTCCCCGGCAACCGGGCTCCATTCAGGCCGAACAAAAGGACTCACAGCCGGGGAGCGCCTGTTGCCTCTCACACACCTGTCCGGTAGCTCGGCTCGCGCTATTTGATGTATTTGACTGATCAACTTCAGGTCTTTATGAAACACGGCTGAGCTGCTCTCCACCTTCTGCCGACCTCCATTCAGATGTCAGTCAATTGAAGATAAACTTCAGTTTAATAACGCAGGAATGTTTCCTCACAACTGAAACTGGTTGATAAAGAGTTGATTTGTTCTGCTGGTAGTTTCGGCATATTGTGATAAACTATTATGCATTTATTTTGAAATAGATCTCTCTGTAAAGCTTCAGCCTCTTCGCTCTCTGCTGCAGCCACGTACCGCTCATGTTCTCCGAGAAGAAGCAGAAACAACAGGAGCAGTGGCGCTACGAGTTGAATTTAAATGAATATATATCACCGCTATGTGTTGTGGCTTTATGCCGACATGATGATGGGATCCTGACACTTCGCTGATAATAGTATTGGTGTATTTGTGTGTGTGTTTGAGTGTTAACATCGATGGAATCCTTGAATCTGGAGGTTTCCCAGCGGAGTCTGGTGCGGGTCTGTTTACAGGAGCCGTGCGCACAGATCAAGTTAACGGATAAAAACGAGCTCACCTGCAGGTTCCTCCGGTTAATCCGTTAAAGCATGGCTCCGAGCACCGGAAGATCTCTACCGGCTCCTCCGGACTCTTTGTATCCGAACACACGGAGCTGATGTTCGGGGACAGAAGTGAAGAGACTAGTTAAAACGACTCGACTTTAGATCGAGTTAAAAACCAGCAGCAGTCAACCTGCCCACCGAGTTGGGGGAAATAAACCCGGTGGGAGGACTGGCAGGCAGGAAGCCCCGCCCTCTCCACAGGACACGCCCCCTTTCTTTGGTATCACAGTTATATACTTAGTATATAAGTGCAACGTAGTAATACTACAGTCTAAAAATACTTAGTCCTGCAGTCAAAATAGGTTTAAAAAATTAAAGTACTAAAAGTACTCTGTAGAATAATATAAATTATATTTATTAAATATTTTATTCAAACTTTATCATTTTAATGACGACAAACTGATGGTAGATTGTGAATCAATGATAATAAAAATATTATTTGTTTATTGATAATATTTTGTATCAATAAACAAAACTAACTTTGAAAAAGATTATTGTTCTGTGTTTTATTTATTGTTTTTAAGATCATTTGTATAGTTATATTCCTTTAAGATGATCAGGAAGGCTGGCTCAGTGATTGGCCTAACCCCAGACTCACTAGACTCACCAGACACACCAGAAGTCACCAGACTCACTACTCACCAGACTCACCAGAAGTCACTAGACTCACTAGAACTCACCAGACTCACTAGACTCACCACTCACCAGAAGTCACCAGACTCACCAGAACTCACCAGACTCACTAGACTCACCACTCACCAGAAGTCACCAGACTCACCAGAACTCACCAGACTCACTAGACTCACCACTCACCAGAAGTCACCAGACTCACCAGAACTCACCAGACTCACTAGACTCACTAGACTCACCACTCACCAGACTCACCAGAAGTCACCAGACTCACTAGACTCACCACTCACCAGAAGTCACTAGACTCACCAGAACTCACCAGACTCACCAGAACTCACGAGACTCACCAGACTCACCAGAAGTCACTAGACTCACTAGAACTCACCAGACTCACTAGACTCACCACTCACCAGACTCACCAGAAGTCACCAGACTCACCAGAACTCACCAGACTCACTAGACTCACTAGACTCACCACTCACCAGACTCACCAGAAGTCACTAGACTCACCAGAACTCACCAGACTCACCAGAACTCACGAGACTCACCAGACTCACTAGACTCACCAGACTCACCAGAAGTCACTAGACTCACTAGAACTCACCAGAAGTCACTAGACTCACTAGAACTCACCAGACTCACTAGACTCACCAGACTCACCAGAAGTCACTAGACTCACTAGAACTCACCAGACTCACTAGACTCACCACTCACCAGACTCACCAGAAGTCACCAGACTCACCAGAACTCACCAGACTCACCACTCACCAGACTCACCAGAAGTCACCAGACTCACCAGAAGTCACCAGACTCACCAGACTCACCACTCACCAGACTCACCAGAAGTCACCAGACTCACCAGAAGTCACTAGACTCACTAGAACTCACCAGAACTCACCAGACTCACTACTCACTAGACTCACCACTCACCAGAAGTCACCAGACTCACTAGACTCACCAGACTCACCAGAACTCACGAGACTCACCAGTCACTGTAGAAAAGAGAACAAGTTAAAACAACGGTCTTGTTTGAAGGCCGTCCACCACGCGGTGTGTTCACTGGACTCAGGACGCCTCAGTGTTCTACTGAAGCGCTCAGAAGCTCGTTCCTTCCAGCAGCAGTCCTTTAGAGGTTCTTATCTGTGATGTGGATCATGTTTGTGCCTCGTCTGGTGTTGTTGATCCTTTGTAATGTGTTCTGTCTGTTGTGGACTGTGGCGTCTGTACGAGTCT
Organism: Ophthalmolycus amberensis; assembly: GCA_024529925.1. Classification (NCBI taxonomy): domain Eukaryota; kingdom Metazoa; phylum Chordata; class Actinopteri; order Perciformes; family Zoarcidae; genus Ophthalmolycus; species Ophthalmolycus amberensis. Next base: position 424,716 of record JAFEUB010001541.1, on the reverse strand, counting down.
TTGGGTGCAAGTGAGTTCAAGTTCTCTCATGTCATGTGAAGGATTTCTTGTTTCCTAAAAGATGAAGTTGATTATTATTAAAAATGTGCTGTAGTACTACTACTGCAGTAGTTTCATACATGTTTGTGGTTATCTGCATTTAAAATTAACTATTAAATAAAATTACTTTCAATTAAATTTGAAGAAAAATAAATCCAAAAATGTAATGAAAGTTTTTATTTATATTTAAAAAGTCCTTTTTATGAAACATGTATTTTTCTAGTGACTTGTTTTATTTCATAATTAAACGTTTTTATTTGAAGGCGGTCGTTTGGATAAAGAACATTTTGTAAATAAAAACTTATGGAATTAAATGTAGTTTTGAATGTTTGTTGCAGAATGAATACATTTTTTATAAAGGTAGTTTCATGTCTGAAGCCTTTGATTAGTTTTAAGAACATTATTCATCTTTTATTCTAATCAGAATATTTTAAATGAGCTGTGCTCCTTCCAGTCAACACTCAGGGATTAGAAACGGCTGCAGGATGACGACGCCCCCTGCTGGTCGGATCCATAACTGACTTCTACTGAACGACAGTACTCAGGTAAAGTCTGGATGTACTTGTACTTCACTCGAGTATACTTTAGGGTATTTTATACTTCTACATCTCAGAAGTAAATATTCTACTTTTACATTTATTGTTCAGAATTAAAACAACTTTTTAAAACACGATATATTACAACACTGAAGTACTGCTCATATATTTATGCTTCATTAATAATGGAGGCAGGTAAACATGGAACTTACTTCTTAATTTCCTGTAAAACAAACGGAGTCTTTTTGTTTCAACACTTTTAATCATCGGATTCGTTCTGCCACATGAGCTGTGACACGTTGCTCACCTGACCTGAGTTCAGATCATCGTCATCGTCATCATGACAGGTGACCAGCAGCGTCTCCTCCAGACGAGACGTTCAAAGAGTCCGTCAGTGAGAAGAACCCGTCGTCCTTTTTACTGCAACAGTCAGAGACGTCTTCGTCTTCACAGGTGAGCAGACTTCCTGTGATGAGTTCACTGACGTCACGTGGAGTATTTAAATGAATGATTGAGAGATATTTAGTAAGACCTGATGCTGCTTTTATTATATTTAATTATTATAAACAAGATTTTATTCAAATCAACTGAAGAGAAACAGATGGTTGCCTTCATGTTTGTGAATCAGTTTATTGTTCTGATTCATGTTTCTTTGTTCCACATGAACTCAAACAGTCATGAAACGTCTCGTCCTCACCGATGATTTAGTTCCTTTTGTTGGAGACAACAGACCGTTAGCTTAGCAACATCGAGGCTAAAAACAACCCCAGAATGCAACACTTTTCAAACATAGTTTGGGTCAGAACGTCCTGATGTCACTTCCTGTCGGAGTGAGCAGACGCCGATGTGTGCTGCACCACATAGCTCCGGTCAGATTCCAGGACCGGGACCAGGGCCAGGACCAGGACCAGGACCGGGACCAGGACCAGGATCAGGAGACCTGGATGACCTCCATGCTGCCGGAGAAGCTGGACTGACTCCCCCCCGTCCCCATCATCTCTTCTCTGGACCTGCTGTCCATCCTCCCGTCTCCAAACTCCATCTGACAGCTTCGTCTCTTCAGCTGCTTCTCAAAGCTGCTCTCTTCATGCCAGCTCCTCCTCGAGTCTCCTCGGTCCCCCGTCCTCTGCCGGCTGCGCCGCCGCACCGCCTCCAGGCCGCCGCCGCCGCCGCATGCGTAGGCCGCCACGCCGCCGCCGCTCAGGATGGCGGAGGTGGAGTAGAAGCGAGCGGACTCGGAGGAGAGGTACCAGCCGCCGACCAGAGAGGAGGAGACGGGGCCCAACAGGATGTCGGAGTGCCAGCCCTTCAGGGTCCCTCCGGGTCCTGGTCCTGGTCTGGCCAAGTGCTGCTGGCTGCGGGAGAGGCCGACCAGGAAGCTGGTGGCGTTCTCCTCCACGCTGCCGCTCCGCTGTAGAGGGTGCCAGCAGTTAGGAGCGGCGGGCGGAGGTTTGGTGAAGACGGAGGAGGACTGGACCTCCTCCTTGTCAGGGCTCTGCTCCGACACCTCCTCCACCGGGGAGAACTGGCACTGTTTACTGGTCGGCTCTTTGAAGCCAGACGGTTTGAAGAACTCGCCGTCTGCCGGTCCTCCGTGAGGGACAAAGGCCGGCTCGCCGTACGACTTGATGTCCAGAGAGAAGGAGCGCTTCAGACGGGCGTTGTCCTCGGGGCCGTCGGAGAGCTGAAGGACGCTCAGAGCCTCGGCCAGCCGGAGCTCCTCGGGGGCGTCGGCCAGGACACAAGGAAAGGTGAGGGGCTCCATGAGGGGCTCCATGAGGGACTCCATGGGGGGCTCCATGGGGGGCTCCATGAGGGGCTCCATGAGGGACTCCATGGGGGGCTCCATGGGGGGCTCCATGAGGGACTCCATGAGGGGCTCCATGAGGGACTCCATGGGGGGCTCCATGGGGGGCTCCATGAGGGGCTCCATGAGGGGCTCCATGAGGGCTTCCGGACAGGTGAGAGGGTCCTGGTCCTTACCTGAAGGATCCTGATCCTCCAGGTGAGGGCGGACCTCACAGCTGGGCTCCGGATGAGCCTTCAGTCTGGTCTCAGGACCCGGAGGACTCTTGATCCTCTTCTCAAAGTCCAGCAGCTGACCCAGGAAGTTAAAGTTGGGAGAGATGGTCGGCCTCTTCTCCTTCACAAACCTGGACACAAAGAGGGAGGAGCTTCATCATCACCTGTCTGTGGTCCCACCCCTCTCACCTGTCTGTGGTCCCGCCCCTCTCACCTGTCTGTGGTCCCGCCCCTCTCACCTGTCTGTGGTCCCACCCCTCTCACCTGTCTGTGGTCCCGCCCCTCTCACCTGTCTGTGGTCCCGCCCCTCTCACCTGTCTGTGGTCCCGCCCCTCTCACCTGTCTGTGGTCCCACCCCTCTCACCTGTCTGTGGTCCCGCCCCTCTCACCTGTCTGTGGTCCCGCCCCTCTCACCTGTCTGTGGTCCCGCCCCTCTCACCTGTCTGTGGTCGCCCCCCTCTCACCTGTCTGTGGTCCCGCCCCTCTCACCTGTCTGTGGTCGCCCCCTCTCACCTCTCTGTGGTCCCACCCCTCTCACCTGTCTGTGGTCCCGCCCCTCTCACCTGTCTGTGGTCCGGCCCCTCTCACCTGTCTGTGGTCCCGCCCCTCTCACCTGTCTGTGGTCCCGCCCCTCTCACCTGTCTGTGGTCCCGCCCCTCTCAACCGTCTGTGGTCCCGCCCCTCTCAACCGTCTGTGGTCCCGCCCCTCTCACCTGTAGGCCTCGTCCAGAGGCATGTCCATCCTCTTCATGATGTAGGCGATGGCGATGGTGGCAGAGCGGGAGATTCCAGCCAGACAGTGGACCAGGACCCGAGCGTTGGAGGCTTTGGCCTTCTCTGAAACACACAAGAGGTTCTAAGGTGAGAGCAGGTGTGGAGTCCTTCAGGTGCGTCTCTGTGACCTTCAGTCCTCTGACCTATGAAGTCCAGGGACCGGTCCAACCAGGGCAGGATCTTCTCACAGAAGGAGTCGTTGACGGGGACCCTGAGGAAGTGGGACTCTGGGATGAAGTCTGGTTTGGGACAGGTGTTACTGGCGTTCAGGACGTAGACGATGTCGTTCTGCTGCATCAGATCCTGGAGACACAAAACCACGTCAGAGAACAGCTCTGTTCTGATTGGCTGAGTGTGGTGGGAGGCCTCCCAGCATGCACTGGGGCCACATGTCATATCATATTATGATATTATATTACCTGGTTGAGGACGTCCCTCTGACAGCCCAGGTACAGGTGAGGCAGGATGCGGGTCGGTCCGCTGCTGCTTACGGGTCGACATGGTTCAGACATACAGGATGGAACCAGAGAGGACCTCCCCTCACACAGACCTGGGAACAGCTGGGAGAACTCGGAGAACCCACCTGAGAAGAACCAACACACACACGTTTAGACTTCTTCTTCTGCTGTTTTATTCTCAGCAGATTAGACGCAACAAGCCTCTGAATTGATCCTCTGCAGGTCCAACATGAAGATAATAGATTTATATGTTAATATGATTTATTAATAATTACATAAACACAGAGGACGCTGCCTGGTGTCCACGTAAGTCAAATGTAAATAAAGGAACGAAGAACTTCACTCGATGAATCATCAACGTTACGTTTGTTTATTCATGTTGGACTCTTGATCATGAACCTTTTTTAATGATAGTAAAGTAAGAACAGTTCAAATGTATTTGTAATGAAGTGAACAGGTGGCATCAAGTCCTGAAACATCGATATTTAATCAAAATGTATTTATTGTTATAGTTTGTCTTCTAAACAAGTAATACCTTTTTACAATATTTGTCTTTTCTCTTCAAATATTTGAACTCTTATTTAATTAGCATATATAAGATGGAATATTTACATATCAGCTTTAAAGGATGAGTCTACATTTATCCTCATGTGTACAACATGTTGGTCCGTCCCTCAACACGGTCTGACTTCCTGTCTGTGGCTCATTGGTTCCTACTGAAGAAGTAAATCTTTAAAAACACTAATAGCTCCATCAGTGATTTACTGTGATTATTAATAAACAGACAGCACAGAATAGAGACTTTGTTGACTATTTTCAGCGGCGGATGAATAAATGAATAAACTTGTATTCTGATAGTTAAAGTCAGAATGATGATGAAATGTTAAAGTCTTCAGTCACAGTCAGTGGTTCCTCTTTAGTTCAAAGACCAGCTGCTGCTGCTGTTGTTGAGTCATCATGACATCATCGTTACATAACGTAACCCTGAGAGGAAGAAGGGAGGACGGTGGAACTCATGAACTTCTTCATCTCCAGAGACTGAAACCTTCAGATCATCAGAGAGGAAACAACTCTGAAGACAACATGGCCGACGTTTAAATGAAAGAAGAGGAATCAAAACCGTCGTTTATTAACTCTGACTAAGCTCGATAACGGGTGTCTAGACTCGGACTAGTCTGACTCATGACTCGGACTAGGACTGATCTGAGACCCTGACTAGTCTCTGACCTGAGACTCCTGACTAGGACTGACCTGAGACTCCTGACTAGTCTCTGACCTGAGACTCCTGACACCTGACTAGGACTGATCCGAGACTCCTGACTAGTCTCTGACCTGAGACTCCTGACTAGGACTGACCTGAGACTCCTGACTAGGACTGACCTGAGACTCCTGACTAGGACTGACCTGAGACTCCTGACTAGGACTGACCCGAGACTCCTGACTAGTCTCTGACCCGAGACTCCTGACTAGGACTGACCCGAGACTCCTGACTAGGACTGACCCGAGACTCCTGACTACGACTGACCTGAGACTCCTGACTACGACTGACCTGAGACTCCTGACTACGACTGACCCGAGACTCCTGACTAGGACTGACCTGAGACTCCTGACTAGGACTGACCCGACTCCTCACTAGGACTGACCTGAGACTCCTGACTAGTCTCTGACCCGAGACTCCTGACTAGGACTGACCCGAGACTCCTGACTAGGACTGACCTGAGACTCCTGACTAGGACTGACCCGAGACTCCTGACTAGTCTCTGACCCGAGACTCCTGACTAGGACTGACCCGAGACTCCTGACTAGGACTGACCTGAGACTCCTGACTAGGACTGACCCGAGACTCCTGACTAGGACTGACCCGAGACTCCTGACTAGTCTCTGACCCGAGACTCCTGACTACGACTGACCTGAGACTCCTGACTACGACTGACCCGAGACTCCTGACTAGGACTGACCTGAGACGCCTGACTAGGACTGACCCGAGACTCCTGACTAGGACTGACCCGAGACTCCTGACTAGTCTCTGACCCGAGACTCCTGACTAGGACTGACCCGAGACTCCTGACTAGGACTGACCTGAGACTCCTGACTAGGACTGACCCGAGACTCCTGACTAGTCTCTGACCCGAGACTCCTGACTAGGACTGACCCGAGACTCCTGACTAGGACTGACCCGAGACTCCTGACTAGGACTGACCCGAGACTCCTGACTAGGACTGACCCGAGACTCCTGACTAGTCTCTGACCCGAGACTCCTGACTACGACTGACCTGAGACTCCTGACTACGACTGACCCGAGACTCCTGACTAGGACTGACCCGAGACGCCTGACTAGGACTGACCCGAGACTCCTGACTAGGACTGACCTGAGACTCCTGACTAGGACTGACCTGAGACTCCTGACTAGGACTGACCCGAGACTCCTGACTAGGACTGACCTGAGACTCCTGACTAGTCTCTGACCCGAGACTCCTGACTAGGACTGACCCGAGACTCCTGACTAGGACTGACCTGAGACTCCTGACTAGGACTGACCCGAGACTCCTGACTAGTCTCTGACCCGAGACTCCTGACTAGGACTGACCCGAGACTCCTGACTAGGACTGACCCGAGACTCCTGACTAGGACTGACCTGAGACTCCTGACTAGGACTGACCCGAGACCCCTGACTAGGACTGACCCGAGACTCCTGACTACGACTGACCCGAGACTCCTGACTACGACTGACCTGAGACTCCTGACTAGGACTGACCCGACTCCTCACTAGGACTGACCTGAGACTCCTGACTAGTCTCTGACCCGAGACTCCTGACTAGGACTGACCCGAGACTCCTGACTAGGACTGACCTGAGACTCCTGACTAGGACTGACCCGAGACTCCTGACTAGTCTCTGACCCGAGACTCCTGACTAGGACTGACCCGAGACTCCTGACTACGACTGACCTGAGACTCCTGACTACGACTGACCCGAGACTCCTGACTAGGACTGACCTGAGACGCCTGACTAGGACTGACCCGAGACTCCTGACTAGGACTGACCCGAGACTCCTGACTAGTCTCTGACCCGAGACTCCTGACTAGGACTGACCCGAGACTCCTGACTAGGACTGACCTGAGACTCCTGACTAGGACTGACCCGAGACTCCTGACTAGTCTCTGACCCGAGACTCCTGACTAGGACTGACCCGAGACTCCTGACTAGGACTGACCCGAGACTCCTGACTAGGACTGACCCGAGACTCCTGACTAGGACTGACCCGAGACTCCTGACTAGTCTCTGACCCGAGACTCCTGACTACGACTGACCTGAGACTCCTGACTACGACTGACCCGAGACTCCTGACTAGGACTGACCCGAGACGCCTGACTAGGACTGACCCGAGACTCCTGACTAGGACTGACCTGAGACTCCTGACTAGGACTGACCTGAGACTCCTGACTAGGACTGACCCGAGACTCCTGACTAGGACTGACCTGAGACTCCTGACTAGTCTCTGACCCGAGACTCCTGACTAGGACTGACCCGAGACTCCTGACTAGGACTGACCTGAGACTCCTGACTAGGACTGACCCGAGACTCCTGACTAGTCTCTGACCCGAGACTCCTGACTAGGACTGACCCGAGACTCCTGACTAGGACTGACCCGAGACTCCTGACTAGGACTGACCTGAGACTCCTGACTAGGACTGACCCGAGACCCCTGACTAGGACTGACCCGAGACTCCTGACTAGTCTCTGACCCGAGACTCCTGACTACGACTGACCTGAGACTCCTGACTACGACTGACCCGAGACTCCTGACTAGGACTGACCTGAGACGCCTGACTAGGACTGACCCGAGACTCCTGACTAGGACTGACCTGAGACTCCTGACTAGGACTGACCTGAGACTCCTGACTAGGACTGACCTGAGACTCCTGACTAGGACTGACCTGAGACTCCTGACTAGTCTCTGACCCGAGACTCCTGACTAGGACTGACCCGAGACTCCTGACTAGGACTGACCTGAGACTCCTGACTAGGACTGACCCGAGACTCCTGACTAGTCTCTGACCCGAGACTCCTGACTACGACTGACCTGAGACTCCTGACTACGACTGACCCGAGACTCCTGACTACGACTGACCCGAGACTCCTGACTACGACTGACCTGAGACTCCTGACTAGTCTCTGACCCGAGACTCCTGACTACGACTGACCTGAGACTCCTGACTACGATTGACCTGAGACTCCTGACTAGTCTCTGACCTGAGACTCCTGACTAGGACTGATCTGAGACTCCTGACTAGGACTGACCCGAGACTCCTGACTAGTCTCTGACCTGAGACTCCTGACACCTGACTAGGACTGACCTGAGACTCCTGACTAGGACTGACCTGAGACTCCTGACACCTGACGAGGACTGACCTGAGACTCCTGACTAGGACTGAGCCGAGACTCCTGACTCGTGACTGGTCTCTGACCTGAGACTCCTGACTCGTGACTAGCACTGACCTGAGACTGGGACTAAACTGACCTAAGACTCATGACTCGGACTAGTCTCTGACCTGAGACTCATGACTTGGACTAGGACCGACCTGAGACTCCTGACTCGGACTGACCTGAGACTCCTGACTCGGACTGACCTGAGAATAATGACTCAGACTAGTCTCTGACCTGAGACTGGGACTAGACTGACCTGAGAGCAGGTGCACCGAGGTGAAGCTCTTCTCCAGTTTCAGCAGCAGGACGCTGAGGAACGAGTCAGAGCTCAGAGAAGAAGGAAGAGAAGAACTGTGGTCGTAAACAACCACCTGCTGATCCTCCTGCAGCTCCAGCTACAACACACAGAGACATTAGTATTATTATATATATACGAGACACTTTGATACAATAACAAACATTAATTATGTGACCTGTGAAGGAAACATTGATGTTCTAGTCGTGATAACTTCCTACAATGTTTGTCCATATTTCTGATATTTCTGAATAGCTTCATTGAATGTTGGTTATATTTTAAGATATATTTCTACACAGACGTTTATCTGCTGTCACAATATATAATATATAATACCGATCCATGTTGGTTTTGCTACAGAAACAATACTTAAGGAAGGGTCGATATGTATTTCCTAATATTTTAATTACATTTAAACCCTAAATACCTTGGATACAAATCCAAAACATATAAACTCATTCATATAAACTCATTCATTAAAGGCCTGATACTGAATCTTTAAGACCAACATCAATATGATATTTGAGACTATAAATAAGGACTTTCCCTTCAAAATAAGAGCTCAGGTGTGTAAAACGTTTCCTGTGAAGCTGCTCTACAACTCGTCCTTTAAAACTCTCGTTCTCTCTTCACAGAATTCAGCTCATCAGATGGAGAACGTTTCCTCGGTAATAATAAAGAATCGTTATTCCAGAGGCAACAGAAACCAGAGATACTCATGATTATGTGTTATTGTGTTTGGTTTACTCTTATTATTCATTCTCACCTCAGTATTATTAGGACTAGAGGTGAAACGTTATTGATCCGCACTGACCCCCTCACAGTCTAACGTTAACATCAGTGTAAATAAAGTTTAACGTTAACCATTAGAGTGTAAATAAAGTTTAACGTTAACCATCACAGTGTAAATAAAGTTTATCGTTAACCATCACAGTGTAAATAAAGTTTAACGTTAACCATCAGAGTGTAAATAAAGTTTATCGTTAACCATCACAGTGTAAATAAAGTTTAACATTAACCATCAGAGTGTAAATAAAGTTTATCGTTAACCATCACAGTGTAAATAAAGTTTAACGTTAACATCAGAGTGTAAATAAAGTTTATTGTTAACCATCAGAGTGTAAATAAAGTTTAACGTTAACCATCAGAGTGTAAATAAAGTTTAACGTTAACCATCAGAGTGTAAATAAAGTTTAACGTTAACCATCAGAGTGTAAATAAACTTTATCGTCAACCATCAGAGTGTAAATAAAGTTTAACGTTAACCATCAGAGTGTAAATAAAGTTTATCGTTAAGCATCACAGTGTAAATAAAGTTTAACGTTAACCATCACAGTGTAAATAAAGTTTAACGTTAACCATCAGAGTGTAAATAAACTTTATCGTCAACCATCAGAGTGTAAATAAAGTTTAACGTTAACCATCAGAGTGTAAATAAAGTTTATCGTTAACCATCACAGTGTAAATAAAGTTTAACGTTAACATCACAGTGTAAATAAAGTTTAACGTTAACATCACAGTGTAAATAAAGTTTAACGTTAACCATCACAGTGTAAATAAAGTTTAATGTTAACCATCACAGTGTAAATAAAGTTTAACGTTAACATCACAGTGTAAATAAAGTTTAACGTTAACATCACAGTGTAAATAAAGTTTAACGTTAACCATCACAGTGTAAATAAAGTTTAACGTTAACCATCACAGTGTAAATAAAGTTTAACGTTAACCATCACAGTGTAAATAAAGTTTAATGTTAACCATCACAGTGTAAATAAAGTTTAACGTTAACCCTCATCTGGATCAGGTCTCTGGGGGGCACCTTGTCCTGGACCTGGTCTGTGTGTGGTCCTGGTCTGTGTGTGTACCTGTTCCTGGTCCTACTCTATGTGTGTGTACCTGGTCCTGGTCTGTGTGTGTACCTTGTTCATGGATGAGTGCTGCAGCAGCTCCTGGATCAGGACTTTGTCCTGCTGCAGCCTCCTCTTCATCAGCTTGGAGCAGTTCACGTTGACGGCCTCCAGGATATGAGACACGTTGTAGTCCACGAAGGGCCGGCTGTCGATCAGGACCACACGGTCCAGACCCCCCTCCAGCAGGACCACCAGGGCCTCCGACCCGATGGGCCGCGCAGACCTGGACCCAGACCATGATGCTGGTCCTGATGGATGCTCCGACATGTCAGACTACCCCCCCCCCCCCCCCCCCTCCTCCTCCGGTGGTCCAGCTCAGTGAGGCGGTCTGAAGAGGAACCTCAGACGAGGAAGACCTGAATCGTGTCGGACCGGTATGAGGTCATCATCCTGATGGGGGACAGCACAAAAACCCCAGACCAGAGAGACAGACAGACAGAGAGAGACAGACAGACAGACAGACAGACAGACAGACAGACAGACAGACAGACAGACAGACCCCCCCCCCCCCCCCGACTGTAGTTTAAAGTGTGTTTCTGGTCTGGGGTCTCTTCCTGGACTCAGAACTGAAGACCTCAATCTGAACCCTGATCCTGGTCTTCATGCTGAAGTGGATCCACACTGTGGGACAAAGAGGGAGGAGTCAGGTTTATATAAACGATGTAACATTAATGATTAAAACATGTGTTTTATGAATGAGGTTTGGTATTAGCAGTTAGCTAACAACTAGCTAACTGTTAGCTAACTGCTAGCTAACCGTTTGCTACATTTTGTTACTTTGTTTCCATGTTTAATGACCGACAGACCGACTCTTATGAAAACAACCGACAAAAAATTTAAAAAAAGTCACGACATTTTTCTTCTTCGTGTCTTTTCCGTTAAACTTTAACGGACCTTTTACCAGATTGAGACTTTTTTAAAACCACTCACCGTTTGTTGAAAAAACTCGACGTCAAAAAAGTCCAAACGGCTCTTCAGCGGAGTAAGTGGAAAAAGAAGAAGAAGAAGAAGAAGAGTGAAGTCCTCCTGCTGCCATAAGAGATGAGGTCACTGCGTTAAAAATAAAAGGATGTCGTCATCGCTGCTCCAGTCGAATGAACTCAACGGGCCTCTTCAATGCGCATGCGCAGTCAGAGAGTGAGCCGACAGAAAACCACTGCGCAGCTTTAAAGGGGAGCAAAGTGTCAGATTATGTATGGGAGCAAAGTGTCAGATTATGTATGGGAGACAAATAGTAGCCCCGAAAATATACATTCAATCATCATTATTATTGTATAAATAGTAGTAAGTAACTCTATATTACATTACATATTACTAGGGCAACTATTAAAACTTCACATTGTTATGGCAAAGTTCAATAATGAATTCAAAAGTAGTGTATTGCTCACTTTTATTTTGAAAGTACTGTTATATGAACAAAAGTGCAATAACATTTGGTTTGCAAACACATCAGGTTGTTGTTAGCAGCAGTATTCTCTTCACACAGCAGCAGTTCTATCTCTTCTATATCTGTGCTCAGTGTGTGACTGTGTGTGAAACGTTCCACTGCTGTGCAACAGGAACAACATGTTTCACACGTTTCATCTACATGTGTGTCTTCATGACAGTCAGAGCATGTGAATGCAGCTCTACTCTTCATCACTATGATGCTGTAACTCAGAGGTGATGATGGTGACCCAGCTCTACTCTTCATCACTATGATGCTGTAACTCAGAGGTGATGATGGTGACCCAGCTCTACTCTTCATCACTATGATGCTGTAACTCAGAGGTGATGATGGTGACCCAGTGATGTCCAGTAGTCTCCAGTGAGAGCAGCAGCTGCTGCTCATTGTAACGGGTCGCTTTAGTCGTCCTCTCCTTTAATACAACTCGTGTGTTCTTCTGCTGACGGTGCGTCTTGAGGCTCATACGTGACGTCATTCGTTGAGATCCTAAAGCTGCGTTCACACCAAGCGCGACGTGAACGCACCTTGAGAACGTTCCTCAGACCGACATCTTCCACAACACTCACCTGCAGTTTGTATCCACTTCTCTGTAGCATCTGTTAGCTTGTGTTGCTTTAGTTTATCTCCACTTCTCCCACACGCTGCACCAACGTAGTCTGAAGACTTCCTCCACCGCTGCCAGTGAGCAACGCACTTTACAAATAATAATTTTTTTAAATGCGTTAACGCTCAATAAAACAATTATCGGCGTTAATTAATCAATGCGTTACTGCGATAATAACGTGTTAACTTGCCCAGCACTTCATATTACATGTAATAGTCTATATATAATTTTAACTCTGAGGTTCATAGAGAACAGTAGTGGGCCCAGTGAAGAACCCTGAGGTTCATAGTGAACAGCAGTAGGCCCAGTGAAGAACCCTGAGGTTCATAGTGAACAGCAGTGGGTCCAGTGAAGAACCCTGAGGTTCACAGTGAACAGCAGTAGGTCCTGTGAAGAACCCTGAGGTTCATAGAGAACAGCAGTAGGCCCAGTGAAGAACCCTGAGGTTCATAGAGAACAGCAGTAGTGTCAGGATCCAGGGTCCATGTCGGACCCGTTGTGTGTTTCCCCTGATCTCCTCCTCATGTGGCCTGTCATTCCCCCCGTTTGTTATTGTGTGCCATGTGCTCTGCATTGTCTTCTGCCTCGACTACTGGTCGATCTACGAACTCTCCGGTGTCAAGCCAGCCTCCGGTGTCGAGCCACGGGACTCACGCCGTCGATCTGCCTACTCTGGTGTCGGACCTCGGGCTCCACACCTTCACGCACCTTCGAAATAAAGCCTGTTCATATCAACTTCTGTCTCCTGTGGTCTTGCGTTTGGGTCCTACCCGTGAACTCCCGTGACAGAACGACCTGACCATAATGGACCCAGCAACCACAGGAGCAGCTGCGCTGGACAGAACTAACAGGCTGCTGGAGGAGATGAGAGGTTTCGCTGCTGAGGTTTCTCGGCTTGGCTGGCTCGGGCAGGAACTAGCCCGGACAGTCAAGTCTCCACCAGTTCCAGCACCCGCACTATTTCCGCCTGTCCTCGCCTCGGCGGCCTGGGAATCCCCCGTGCCGGCTCCGGATTCGTATGACGGAACACTGGGGAAGTGCCAGGGCTTCCTGTTGCTATGCCAACGGGTATTTGACCGTCAGCCTCAGACTTTTGCCTCGGACGGGTCCAAGGTGTCCTACGTGGTTGGATTACTGCGGGGAAGGGCTTTGGACTGGGCCGCGAGAACATTAGGTTTTGAGCGGACTAATACTGTTTGTTATGTGGACTTTGTGGCGGGGCTGATGAGAGTTTTTGACCCTCTGGGGGACTCTGATTATATGGCTAAGCACCTTCTCAGCCGGAGAGGGGGCCAAGCAAGCATTGCGGAACACTCAGTGGTCCGGCCGACTCCGGCCCACTGTAGTCGGACGGCATTCCAGCCAGCTACTGTTCCTGCCGTCTCTGCGCCGCAGCCAGCTACTGTTCCTGCCGTCTCTGCGCCGCAGCTAGCAGCAGTTCCTACCGCTTCTGCGCCACAGCCTTCCCCAGTCCCGGCCGCTGCCGTCCCGGCGCAGCGGCGATTTCCAGTTCCCGCCGCTGCCGTCCCAGAGCAGCAGCGACCTCCAGCCCCGGCCGCTGCCGTCCCAGAGCAGCAGCGACCTCCAGTTCCCGCCGCTGCCGTCCCAGAGCAGCAGCGACCTCCAGTTCCCGCCGCTGCCGTCCCAGAGCAGCAGCGACCTCCAGTTCCCGTCGCTGCCGTCCCAGAGCAGCAGCGACCTCCAGTTCCCGCCGCTGCCGTCCCAGAGCAGCAGCGACCTCCAGCCCCGGCCGCTGCCGTCCCAGAGCAGCAGCGACCTCCAGTTCCCGCCGCTGCCGTCCCAGAGCAGCAGCGACCTCCAGTTCCCACCGCTGCCATCCCAGAGCAGCAGCGACCTCCAGCCCCGGCCGCTGCCGTCCCAGAGCAGCAGCGACCCCCAGTTCCCGCCGCTGCCGTCCCAGAGCAGCAGCGACCTCCAGTTCCCACCGCTGCCATCCCAGAGCAGCAGCGACCTCCAGTTCCCGCCGCTGCCGTCCCGGAGCAGCGGCGACCTCCAGTTCCTGCCGCCTCTGCGCCAGCTCCAGTTCCTGCCGCCTCAGCGCCGCAGCGGCGACCTCCAGTTCCTGCCGCCTCAGCGCCGCCGCCAGCTCCAGTTCCTGCCGCCTCAGCGCCGCCGCCAGCTCCAGTTCCTGCCGCCTCTGCGCCAGCTCCAGTTCCTGCCGCCTCTGCGCCAGCTCCAGTTCCTGCCGCCTCAGCGCCGCAGCTATCCCCGGACCCGGTCGCCGCCGCCTCAGCGCCGCAGCTATCTCCGGACCCGGCCGCCGCCGCCTCCGAGCCGCCGCCTCTCCCAGACCCGGCCGCCATCCCAGAGGCGCAACGACCTCCAGTTGCCGTCTCTGAGCGGCAGCAATCTCCAGTGCCCGCTGCCGTCGCGGAGCAGCAGCGACCTCCAGTGCCCGCTGCTGTCTCCGAGCTGCAGCAACCTCCAGTACCTGCCGCTGCTGCACCAGCATCCTGTTCTCCAGAGCCCGCCCGGCCGTCCGCCGGAGTACCCGTGCCCGGAGCCCTTCTGCCCGCCCGGCCGTCCGCCGGAGCACCCGTGCCCGGAGGCTTCTGCCCGCCCGGCCGTCCGCCGGAGCACCCGTGTCCAGAGCCCTTCTGCCCTCCCGGCCGTCTGCCGGAGCACCTGTGGCCGACGCTCTTCTGCGGCCCCGTGGCCGGTCAGATCCTGTCACCCCTCCTCCGGACCCCCGCCGCCCACCCTAGTCGGCCTTGTAGCTGTGGGGACATCCCTCCTCCGGACCCCCTCCACCCGCCCTTCTTTGTGTCTTGTTGTACGTCTGGAATCCGTGCCTTAAGGGGGGGGTACTGTCAGGATCCAGGGTCCATGTCGGACCCGTTGTGTGTTTCCCCTGATCTCCTCCTCATGTGGCCTGTCATTCCCCCCGTTTGTTATTGTGTGCCATGTGCTCTGCATTGTCTTCTGCCTCGACTACTGGTCGATGTACGAACTCTCCGGTGTCAAGCCAGCCTCCGGTGTCGAGCCACGGGACTCACGCCGTCGATCTGCCTACTCTGGTGTCGGACCTCGGGCTCCACACCTTCACGCACCTTCGAAATAAAGCCTGTTCATATCAACTTCTGTCTCCTGTGGTCTTGCGTTTGGGTCCTACCCGTGAACTCCCGTGACAAGTAGGTCCTGTGAAGAACCCTGAGGTTCACAGTGAACAGCAGTGGGTCCAGTAAAGAACCCTGAGGTTCATAGTGAACAGCAGTAGGTCCAGTAAAGAACCCTGAGGTTCATAGAGAACAGCAGTAGGCCCAGTGAAGAACCCTGAGGTTCATAGTGAACAGCAGTGGGTCCAGTGAAGAACCCTGAGGTTCACAGTGAACAGCAGTAGGTCCTGTGAAGAACCCTGAGGTTCATAGAGAACAGCAGTAGGCCCAGTGAAGAACCCTGAGGTTCATAGAGAACAGCAGTAGGTCCTGTGAAGAACCCTGAGGTTCACAGTGAACAGCAGTAGGTCCTGTGAAGAACCCTGAGGTTCATAGAGAACAGCAGTAGGCCAGTAAAGAACCCTGAGGTTCATAGTGAACAGCAGTAGGTCCTGTGAAGAACCCTGAGGTTCATAGTGAACAGCAGTAGGTCCTGTGAAGAACCCTGAGGTTGATAGTGAACAGCAGTAGGCCCAGTGAAGAACCCTGAGGTTCATAGAGAACAGTAGTGGGCCCAGTGAAGAACCCTGAGGTTCATAGACACAGTAGTGGGCCCAGTGAAGAACCCTGAGGTTCATACACACAGTAGTGGGTCCAGTAAAGAACCCTGAGGTTCACAGTGAACAGCAGTGGGTCCAGTAAAGAACCCTGAGGTTCATAGTGAACAGCAGTAGGTCCAGTAAAGAACCCTGAGGTTCATAGTGAACATCAGTGGGCCCAGTGAAGAACCCTGAGGTTCATAGTGAACAGCAGTGGGTCCAGTCAAGAACCCTGAGGTTCATAGTCAACAGCAGTAGGCCCAGTCAAGAACCCTGAGGTTCATAGTGAACAGCAGTAGGCCCAGTGAAGAACCCTGAGGTTCATAGTGAACAGCAGTGGGTCCAGTAAAGAACCCTGAGGTTCATAGTGAACAGCAGTAGGCCCAGTTAAGAACCCTGAGGTTCATAGTGAACAGCAGTGGGTCCAGTAAAGAACCCTGAGGTTCATAGTGAACAGCAGTAGGCCCAGTTAAGAACCCTGAGGTTCATAGTGAACAGCAGTGGGTCCAGTAAAGAACCCTGAGGTTCATAGTGAACAGCAGTAGGTCCAGTACCTGAGGTCCATGACTTTAGTTCAGAGAGTTTATGAATCAGCCTCATGCTGTGAGAGGACGATGAGGATATGGAGGACAAAGGACGTGATGAATGCAGGAGGAGAGAGAAAGCTTCTTCATACTGGCGCAATTAGCACACATGGCTAACTCCGGCTGATGAATGAGAATAAACGATGAAAGAGACGAGAGTCTGAAACCGCTCAGCTGGAAACCAGACGCAGAGCTACATGAAAGGTTCTGACCTGTTTTATTGCTGCATCCAGGTCTGATCTCCATCCTGCAGCAAACTCCAACTGCTGAGGAAGACCATGCGATACTGATCGAAAGCTCCAGCCACTAAACGGACCTTTTGTTGAGATTATTTTGAAAATGTTTGTGTTAAATCTGAGCTCAGAAAAAGGAGAGATGATAGAAAGAAAACTTTGCCTTTAAATAAAAAGTATCAGTCTTTATAAACTAAAGTCATATTGTTTCCCCCTTAAGATTGAAATATATATATTTATATATGTGTATAAATATAGATATATATATATATATATATTATTATGGTATTATTTTAAATAAACCTCTATTGTACAGAATATCACCATATATGAATTAAACCACATCATTATATTAGTAAAACATTTTTCAATGTAGGTAAAACCTTTAAAATGTGAAAGTTAAAGATCTAGTTAAGCATTAAAATAAATCATTCATGATAAATGTTTTATATTGACCGTAATCGTCCTATCGGACTGTTGTTTTTCAGGGTTTTAAATCATATGAATACAGATTAGGAGTCATATTGATTCATAACGTCTAAATGTTTTTATTTAGTCTTGTAAAATACTTTGTTGTGACCAGTGCTATAAATAAAGTTTCTATTGATTGTTGTGCAACGTTCTCCAGTCTGCTGATCAATAATAAACATGACAGTAGAATCTGATGATTTCACAGAAACTCTTTATTTTCTGTTCAAACTAAAATCATTTCACAAAGTGCTTCTGCAGAAAAACAACAAAGTGCACAAAGTTTCATCAGAAACACAAAAGTTTAGAAGATTACGAATCTGCAACAAAGATAAATAAAGAGAAGCATCTTCATCTTCATCTTCGATCAGAGGAACACAACTATAAAATATACAAATACAAAAATATATCCAGCTCCAGCATCACTGTACAGGTAATGAGATGTTAATGAGATCAGGACGACGAACACAAAGCTTTCAGATCAGTCATGTGACGCATTAATCAATAAATAATAACATGAGAGGAGCAATATGTTGGTGTTGATTTGTTCTAAAAACAAACAGAATAATTTGAGAAGAGTGAAAACTGTTCTTAGAGGATGTTTGAGGTTCATTAAGATCAAACAATGTTTAAATTATTTAAATAAGACTCAAACATTTTACATGAAAAATAAAAAAGCACAAAGGATTAATAAATTATTATATGTCTTAAAACAAGTTTTAATGAGCAGATCTGTCGTGAATAATGTCAATGAAATGATCTTTAATGGTTAAAAGATTTGAGCTCATTTTAGTTTAACAATAAAGAATTTTATTATTTTTATAAATGTGAGATTCATTCTTTTTATCGATTCATATTTTCTCTGTTTCTTCTTCTTTTGGAATAAATATCTAATAAATTAACATTTTAAAGTGAAGTGAAGAAGATTTATTGGCGTGTTTTTTGGCCCCGCCTCCTCCAGCAGCCGACAGCCAATGAGGTTCGTCTCGCCGTATTTAAATACGTCATTGGTAACAATGATAACTCTGCTGGGTTAACATTCATTGATTCATGAACTTTATCATCTGAACAGTTCACTTTGTTCTAAAATAATTCATGTTAGTTCCTCTCAGGTCTGAAGAACCTGATTCATGGATGAGAAGAAGTTTTAATGTCTTCATAATAAATCACATGACAGTGTGAAGACTTTTTATAAAGAAGTTTCATGTGTTTCACGTGTGAGGAGAGCTGAGAGGGTTAATGGGTCCTGTTGTGTTGTGTATTATTATGTTATTTCCTGTCGTGTCGTCTTCATGTCCGTCAGACTGGTTCAGCTCTGCCCGTTGCTGCTGATGCTGGTCTTGCTGGTCCTGGTCTTGGTGCTGCTGCCTCCTTGAGGAGTTTTCTGTTCGTCTCCGGTCAGCAGAGCTTTGATCTCTGAGGGGATCTTCCCCTGATCCATGGCTGAGCACCACTGTTTGTACTGAGACACAGAGAGACCAGTGAGTCCACCTGAAGCTGAAACTGAACTGTGCTGATTCTCCTCTCCTGTGACGTATTTACCTGTTTCTATTGTTTGATCTTTTTACTCTCATAGATAAGGACCAGAGACATGGGTAATAAAGACAGATGTCTCAGTGGGACAAAGGCTCAGAAGAGAGAAGAGGATGAATGGAGGTCAATGGGCAGTTAGAAACCGTAGACCAGATGTTTTAGTGTGAACTCATGCTGCCTCCCCACCCTGTGCTCAGGTCCTTTATAAGCTACAGAGACACTGGACTCATGGCTCGTCCTCATGCAGACCACACAGCACTCTGTGTGACGATAGAGAATAAATACGCCAAAGACAGACTCCTCCTCTCAATATTCCTAATTTCAGTATTATAGTACTCACTCGGTACTATTAAAGTAGTGATGTCATACGGAGTTTGATCACAACAGGGTCATCAATGAGAGATTAGCTGAGAATGTGTTTTAAAGATATACAAACGCAAGAATATTTGTTTACACACAAGAATAATGAAGAAATGTGGATTCTTGTCTTTTCTCCCTCTAGTGACTCCCCGTCTCTAGCTCCTCCCTCTAGTGACTCCCCGTCTATAGCTCCACCCTCTAGTGACTCACCGTCTCTAGCTCCTCCCTCTAGTGACTCACTGTCTCTAGCTCCACCCTCTAGTGACTCACCGGCTCTAGCTCCTCCCTCTAGTGACTCACTGTCTCTAGCTCCACCCTCTAGTGACTCACCGGCTCTAGCTCCTCCCTCTAGTGACTCACTGTCTCTAGCTCCACCCTCTAGTGACTCACCGGCTCTAGCTCCTCCCTCTAGTGAATCACCGTCTCTAGCCCCTCCCTCTAGTGACTCACTGTCTCTAGCCCCACCCTCTAGTGACTCACCGTCTCTAGCTCCTCCCTCTAGTGACTCACCGTCTCTAGCTCCTCCCTCTAGTGACTCACCGCCTCTAGCTCCTCCTTCTAGTGACTCACCGTCTCTAGCTCCTCCCTCTAGTGACTCACCGCCTCTAGCTCCTCCTTCTAGTGACTCACCGCCTCTAGCTCCTCCTTCTAGTGACTCACCGTCTCTAGCTCCTCCCTCTAGCGACTCACCATCTCTAGCTCCTCCCTCTAGTGACTCACCGCCTCTAGCTCCTCCCTCTAGTGAATCACAGTCTCTAGCTCCTCCCTCTAGTGAATCAGTCTCTAGCTCCTCCCTCTAGTGACTCCCCGTCTACAGCTCCTCCCTCTAGTGAATCACCGTCTCTAGCTCCTCCCTCTAGTGACTCACCATCTAGCTCCTCCCTCTAGTGACTCACCGTCTCTAGCCTCTCCCTCTAGTGACTCACTGTCTCTATCCCCTCCCTCTAGTGACTCACAGTATATAGCTCCTCCCTCTAGTGACTCACCATCTCTAGCTCCTCCCTCTAGTGAATCACAGTCTCTAGCTCCTCCCTCTAGTGAATCAGTCTCTAGCTCCTCCCTCTAGTGAATCACAGTCTCTAGCTCCTCCCTCTAGTGAATCACAGTCTCTAGCTCCTCCCTCTAGTGACTCCCCGTCTACAGCTCCTCCCTCTAGTGAATCACCGTCTCTAGCCCCTCCCTCTAGTGAATCACAGTCTCCAGTTCATCCCTCTAGTGACTCACCATCTAGCTCCTCCCTCTAGTGACTCACCGTCTCTAGCCTCTCCCTCTAGTGACTCACCGTCTCTATCCCCTCCCTCTAGTGACTCACAGTCTATAGCTCCTCCCTCTAGTGACTCACCATCTCTAGCTCCTCCCTCAGAGCACAGATGGCCCTCTCCTTACTGGAGACCAGTTCCTCCAGGTACTGGTACCGGAGCTTCTTCCTGGCTCGACACTCTCTGGCGCTCTGACGGCTTCGCTCCAGTTTGGCCTTCAGGTCGATTTTTGCTGGTTTACGGCCGCGTTTCCCCGGTTTCTTCACTTTACCAGCCACCATCTGATCAATACAGTTATTGATCAGTGATGACTCATCATAACGTACAGGATATGAAGTCATTAAAATGAGGTCCATCTTTAAAGTGATGAACACATTAATGCTAATAATAATTTCAGTTTTAATCCTCATTATTATTAATGTGCATCTGTATGAATGTGACGATTTAATAAAGTTTTATAGTTTGATGTTCATACTTTTATATTCGTATTTAAGTACAATAATAAATGCAGTACATCTATTGTACTTTTACTGTAGTAAAAACACACAGTACTACGTTAAGATGTCTTCTGTAGCAGCTAGCTGATTACAGAACGGTAACCAGCTAGCTGTGATGCTAACTGTACGTGAAGAGATGCGAACGCTATCGTTAGCATCTCTTCACGTATAGTTAGCATCTAGCTGGTTACCGTTAAACTGTATAACATGAAACACCAGTCTCTAACATGTTAAAGATGATTACATAATATAAAGTGCGTGTTAGCCATTAGCTGTTAGCCGTTAGCTTCTTACCTTGTTATCATCCATGTTGCTGAATGCTAACTTGCTGGTAGCTTAGCTCGCGTTAGCTGCGATCAGCTAACAGCTATGAGATAAAACTGCTGATGAACAATAAACTAAATATTAATATTAATATAATATAATGATGAAGAGTCACTGGAACACAAACGGACCAAAGAAAACAGAGATAACCAACGTGACGCTGTTTCTTTGTTTACATCGTGTTTCCTGTTGACGTTGCGTGGTGACGTCAGCGCTTCTTCTTCTTCTTCTGGTGCAGTAAAAGCTGCAGACCACCCCCTGCTGGACCGGAAGAGAGGAGACCGGAAACACGTCTAATGTTTTGATTTATTAAAAAAGTTTTTCTTCTAGTTTTTATCAATAAATCAGCTTTTAATAAAAGGTCACGTCATCACTAAGGTCAAAGGTCAAAGGTGAGCTGTTTGTATCCGTTAATATATATATATATAATTATATACATATAATTTATATATATATATATACAAACAATGTTCATGTTTATTGAGGCAGATTAAAAAACTACGTTTGAATTGTTTTTAATATGGAAAACAAAATGTTTGTTTTGTATAAATGAGCTGATATTTTATTATCCTCCTCCTCGCGACCGTGGCTTACTGGGTAGAGAGGGTCACCGGTTCTATCCTCGGCTGCACCGTGTCCTGTGTCGACGTGTCCCTGAGCAAGACACTGAACCCCTAACTGCTCCCCGGGCGCCTGTCATTGGCAGCCCACTGCTCCCTACATAGGGATGGGTCACATGCAGAGAATGATTTCCCCACTGGGACTAATAAAGGAATGTTTCTTCTTCTTCTTCTCTTCCTCCTCCCTCCCATCAGCGTCATTGTTCCCATCGCGACCGGCCTGTTGGTTGCCATGGTGACGTGGTGCGTCATCATCAGATTTTGTTTCCTCTTATAGAGATGATGTCATCACGATCGTAATAATCAATCAATAACTTGATCAACACAACCCTCCTCCTAGTCCTCCTCCTCTTCCTCCATGTATATGTATGTATATTTATGTATATATATATGTGTATTTATATATATTTATTAAATATACATACATATACATACATATATAAATACACATAAATATACATATATATAAATACACATAAATATACATATATATAAATACACATACACATATATACATATATATGTATGTGTATTTATATATATTTTTGTATATATATCAATATATATACATACATATACATATATACATATATATATGTATGTGTATTTATATATATTGATGTGTATTTATATATATTGATTATGTATTTGTGTATTTATATATATTGATATGTATTTGTGTATTTATATATATTTATATATATTGATTATGTATATGTTTGTATGTAAATTTGCGTTATATTGATTGATTGATTGATTGATTGATTGATGTGTGTGTGTGTAGGGGGGGGTCTTTGGGCCTCAGATCTCGTTGGTTCGCTCCTGTTAGAAAATATTCATCCTCCTCTTCATCATCAGCTGCTTCTTCATCCTCCAGCTACACACACAGTACAGAGACAGACAGGTGGACAAACACCCATACTGTGTGCTTCCTTCACGGACCTCTTCTTCTCCACTTCCTCCTCGTCTCCTCCTCTTCTTCTCCTCTTCCTCCTCTTCCTCCGTCTGAACCGGATCCCGGAGAGAGAAACCCAGAGAATGAAGCGTCTGTTCCCGCTGCAGTGATCCGGTGAGTCTCTAAATAATAATCACGGAGCTCGATCAGCGACATGAGCGAGACGGAGCGGCCGACTTCAGACGTCTAAAGACGGACTGATGAGCTGCGGAGCACCGGAGGAACATCCCATTATCATCTTCATCATCATTACTGTTATTACACATATATATATATATATAAAATACATATATATATATATATATATATATATATATATACATGAAGAATATATATATATCCATATATATATATGGATATATATATGGATTATATATATATATATATATATATATATATATCCATATATATGGATTATATATATGGATTATATATATATATATTGATATGGATTATATATATATATATATATATATCCATATATATGGATTATATATATATATATATATCCATATATATGGATTATATATATGGATTATATATATGGATTATATATATATATATATTGATATGGATTATATATATATATATATATATATATATATCCATATATATATATATATATATATATAATCCATATACACACACATATGTGTGTGTGAGTGTGAATCGTGTTGTTACGTGTTCCTGCTGCTTCTTCATCTTCTTCATCTTCATCCATCGCGGTGAATCAGACTTGTTGCAGCTGGTTACATGATGAAGACGATGAAGATGATGAAGATTGTTTATTAATATCTGATGGATCATCATAAGAAGATCAAATGTTTAATTAACAATCTGATAAAATATTAATAATCACATTTAAATAAAATGTTCAGCTCCACATGATGTAGAATGAGATGAAAATGATGAAGATGATGAAGATGATGAAGATGAAGATGATGAAGATGAAGAGCTCAGTGTTTTTCCATGAAGAGTTTTAACTCTTCGCTGACATCAGGTCTCATTTAAAGCTTCATGTTTGTTGTTTTTCATCTGTAAATAATGCAAATAAACAAACAAACAAATAACATAAAAATGAACATCTGATATCATAGAAGATGTGTACTATACGTAGTACAACGGTGTATTGGAACAGTTGTCAAATACTGCTATGAAGTACACAGTTAAAGTACTTTATTTAAGACCTGAAACAATCAATCGACTCGATCGACAGGAAAATTATTGATTAGACTTCATTTTAAAGGACAACGTTGTACTTTTTACTGCAGTACATTATATATACACATAGAGATTTACTCTCAAGTACAAGTATTTTATTTCTTTATACTTTCTTTAAAGATTATTTTTCATAAATAATTCATAATCTAACCAGAGACTTTATGTGAGAATGTTACTGGTTCCACTGGTTCCCATAATAACCATCAGGTTGCTATAAACAGAGCTCTTCTCCTCTTAATGGTCTCCTCGGAGGAGGTCTGGATCCCTGTGGACTCTGAAGGACTAATTAAATCTACCTGATGTCTAGAGACCAGCTTCATTGTTTCATGTTATTCATGTTTAATAGATGAATGAAAATATAAAACCAGTTTGTTCAGACTTCAGACCTCCAGATGTGACTTCTGAAGAGGAACCACGTCGTCATCACATTATTTAAATACTCGACAGATAACTGAGGTGTGTTGTTGTTCCTGTCGGCCATGTTGAGTCTCTTCATCAGAAAAATCCCATCAGTCCTCTACAAGTCTCTATTAACTACAAACCCTGAGAGGAAGACAGATCCTCATAGAGGTTATTTTAGCTACTACAGAACATCACTGTAATACGAACCTACTAGATCCAA
Organism: Ophthalmolycus amberensis; assembly: GCA_024529925.1. Classification (NCBI taxonomy): domain Eukaryota; kingdom Metazoa; phylum Chordata; class Actinopteri; order Perciformes; family Zoarcidae; genus Ophthalmolycus; species Ophthalmolycus amberensis. The sequence goes on along the minus strand of JAFEUB010001541.1, from coordinate 399,813 downwards.
ACTATCAACCAACCAAATACAACCAGACTACTACCAACCAACCTACTAGAACCAGGCTACCATCCAACAAGCAACCAACCCACTAGAACTAGACTACCAACCAACCATCCTACTAGAACCAGACTACCAACCACCCTACTAGCACCAGACTAACAACCACCCTACTAGCACCAGACTAACAACCATCCTACTAGAACCAGACTACCAACCATCCTACTAGAACCAGACTAACAACCATCCTACTAGAACCAGACTAACAACCATCCTACTAGAACCAGACTACCAACCATCCTACTAGCACCAGACTAACAACCATCCTACTAGCACCAGACTACCAACCATCCTACTAGCACCAGACTAACAACCATCCTACTAGCACCAGACAACCAACCATCCTACTAGCACCAGACTACCAACCATCCTACTAGCACCAGACTAACAACCATCCTACTAGCACCAGACTAACAACCATCATACTAGAACCAGACTACCAACCATCCTACTAGCACCAGACTAACAACCATCCTACTAGAACCAGACTACCAACCATCCTACTAGAACCAGACTAACAACCATCCTACTAGAACCAGACTAACAACCATCCTACTAGAACCAGACTACCAACCATCCTACTAGCACCAGACTAACAACCATCCTACTAGCACCAGACTACCAACCATCCTACTAGCACCAGACTAACAACCATCCTACTAGCACCAGACTACCAACCATCCTACTAGCACCAGACTAACAACCATCCTACTAGCACCGGACTAACAACCATCATACTAGAACCAGACTAACAACCATCCTACTAGCACCAGACTAACCCTGACCATCCTACTAGCACCAGACTAACAACCATCCTACTAGCACCAGACTACCAACCATCATACTAGAACCAGACTACCAACCATCCTACTAGCACCAGACTACCAACCATCGTACTAGCACCAGACTACCAACCATCCTACTAGCACCAGACTAACAACCATCCTACTAGCACCAGACTACCAACCAACCTACTAGAACCAGACTACCAACCATCCTACTAGAAACAGACTAACAACCATCCTACTAGAACCAGACTACCAACCAACCTACTAGAACCAGACTAATAACCATCCTACTAGAACCAGACTAACAACCATCCTACTACAACCAGACTAACAACCATCCTACTAGCACCAGACTAATAACCATCCTACTAGAACCAGACTAACAACCATCCTACTAGAACCAGACTAACAACCATCCTACTAGCACCAGACTAATAACATCCTACTAGCACCAGACTACCAACCATCCTACTAGAACCAGACTAACAACCATCCTACTAGAACCAGACTAACAACCATCCTACTAGACTACCAACGAACCGACTAGAACCAGACTACCAACCAACATACTAGAACCAGACTACCAACCAACCTACTCGAACCAGACTACTAACGAACCAACCTACTAGAACCAGACTACCATCCAACAAGCAACCAACCTACTAGAACCAGACTACCAACCAACCATCCTACTAGCACCAGACTACCAACCATCCTACTAGAACCAGACTACCAGCCAACCTACTAGAACCAGACTACCAACCAACCATCTTAATAGAACCAGACTACTAACCAACCAACCTACTAGAACCAGACTACCAACCAACCAACCTCCGAGAACCAGACTACTAACCAACCTACGAGAACCAGACTACCTACCAACCAACCAACCATCCTACTAGGACCAGACTACCAACCATCCTACTAGAACCAGACTACCAACCAACCTACTAGAACCAGACTACTAACCAACCAACCTACCAGAACCAGACTACTAACCAACCTACGAGAACCAGACTACCAACCAATCAAACTAGTGATCTTCTAACGATGACTTTGTGTCCACAGCTCCTCTCTGGTGCAGCTGTAAAACGATGGTGTATGCCCAGTCATCACACACAGTTGGTGTCAATCCCTCCTACTAGCACCAGACTAATAACCATCCTACTAGAACCAGACTAACAACCATCCTACTAGAACCAGACTAACAACCATCCTACTAGCACCAGACTAATAACATCCTACTAGCACCAGACTACCAACCATCCTACTAGAACCAGACTAACAACATCCTACTAGCACCAGACTACCAACCATCCTACTAGAACCAGACTAACAACCATCCTACTAGCACCAGACTAATAACATCCTACTAGCACCAGACTACCAACCATCCTACTAGAACCAGACTAACAACCATCCTACTAGAACCAGACTAACAACCATCCTACTAGACTACCAACGAACCTACTAGAACCAGACTACCAACCAACATACTAGAACCAGACTACCAACCAACCTACTCGAACCAGACTACTAACGAACCAACCTACTAGAACCAGACTACCATCCAACAAGCAACCAACCTACTAGAACCAGACTACCAACCAACCATCCTACTAGCACCAGACTACCAACCATCCTACTAGAACCAGACTACCAGCCAACCTACTAGAACCAGACTACCAACCAACCATCTTAATAGAACCAGACTACTAACCAACCAACCTACTAGAACCAGACTACCAACCAACCAACCTCCGAGAACCAGACTACTAACCAACCTACGAGAACCAGACTACCTACCAACCAACCAACCATCCTACTAGGACCAGACTACCAACCATCCTACTAGAACCAGACTACCAACCAACCTACTAGAACCAGACTACTAACCAACCAACCTACCAGAACCAGACTACTAACCAACCAACCTACCAGAACCAGACTACTAACCAACCTACGAGAACCAGACTACCAACCAATCAAACTAGTGATCTTCTAACGATGACTTTGTGTCCACAGCTCCTCTCTGGTGCAGCTGTAAAACGATGGTGTATGCCCAGTCATCACACACAGTTGGTGTCAATCCCTCCCTTCGCTATCCATCTTTCACGTATCAGATGTCATTTAACTACTCGGAGAGGGAGAACTCGACTGTCCTGGCAACCTTACCCACAACCCCCCTCTGCAGCCTCGAGGGCTCGTCCTCCGGGAGGTCGAACGGGACCTCCGTCTCCTACGAGCTGACGTCCGGCGAGGTCGCCGTCCTGGGTTTGGTGTTCTCAGTTCTCTGGTTGGTGTCCATCCTGGGAAATGCCCTCGTCTGCCTGGTCATCCACCGGAGCCGCCGGACTCAGTCCACCACCAACTACTTTGTGGTGTCTATGGCGTGTGCAGACTTGCTCATGAGCCTGGGTTGGGCGCCCTTCATCCTCCTGCAGGTAGCCTCAGGCCGATGGCCGCTGAGCGCCGCGGCTTGCAAGGCCGTGCGCTACCTGCAGCACCTGTGCCCAGGTGTGCAGGTCTACGTCCTGCTGTCCATCTCCGTAGACCGCTTCTACACGATCGTCTACCCGCTCAGCTTCAAGGTGTCCAGAGAGAAAGCCAAGAAGATGATCGTAGCATCGTGGCTGTTTGACGCCGCCTTTGTGTCGCCCTGCCTCTTCTTCTACGGCTCTACGTCTACAGGCAGCAGTCACTGTGACTTCTTCCTCCCCGACAGCTGGGGCAGCATAGCCTATGCCGGCGTTCACCTCCTGGTTGGTTTCTTGGTGCCGGTGGCGCTTATCGTGTCGTTCTACCAGCGGGTGGTTCGCTACATCTGGAGGATCAGCGCCGACGGACACACGGTGCGCCGGACGATGAACATCGTCCCGCGGACGAAAGTCAAGACCATCAAGATGTTCCTCGTGTTGAATTCAGTTTTCTTCCTCACCTGGACGCCGTTCTACGTCGCCCAGCTGTGGCACCCGAGGGAGTCCGACGGACCCAGTAGGAAGGGGCTGCTGTTCTTCACGGCCATCGCCTGGATCTCCTTCAGCTCCACGGCATCCAAGCCCACTATGTACTCCGTCTACAACGTCAACTTCAGGAGGGGCATGAGGGAGACCTTCTGCATGTCCTCCATGAAATGCTACCGCAGCAACGCTTACACCATCACGGCGAGCTCTCGCGTGGCCAAGAAGAACTACATCGGGGTGGTGGAGATCCCCGAGCAGGCGAAGACAGTCGCCAAGGACTCGGTTTACGATGCGTTTGGCCGAGAGGCAAAAGAAAAGAAGGTGGCCTGGACCACCCACGCCAACCCTCCCAACACTTTCGTCTAAGTGAGTTGGGACGATTTGGAAAGTTCTGAAACTTTTTCTTCAACAGCACATCAGTGTTAGCAAGCAACCTAGCTAAGGACCAACATGCTAAGGACCAACACGCTAAGGACCAACATGCTAAGGATCAACACGCTAAGGACCAACATGCTAAGGACCAACATGCTAAGGACTAACATGCTAAGGACCAACACGCTAAGGACCAACACGCAAAGGACCAACACGCTAAGGACCAACATGCTAGGGACCAACATGCTAAGGACGCTAACGCTAACACGCTAACCTTTTATTCAACCACGACGAGTTCAGATTGTATGAAGGGCTTTCTCTATGATGTAACCTTCTGGCAGCCATATTGGAGGTTTTTATACTTCAGATTTTAATCATAATTTATTTCTGCGATATGTTTTTTATGAACTGCTTTTCATTTTGTGTCATTGATGCATCAGATTGTGTTTTTCTAATGTCAGCTTGTTAGCTAGCTAGCTAACATCGTCTGTGGCCATCTGGTTGTAAATTCATCTGGTTTGCTGCAGTAATGTACGTGGTTGAAGCTAACGTTAGCATCTGCTTTGTTTGTTCAGGTAAACTGAGCCGAGTCCTCTCTGAGTTTCTCCACATGTAAACACAAGTGGAGGCTCTAGAGTGGTGACGTGGGAGGAGCTACACGTGTTGTTAGCATATATGTGACTTCAAACACCTCCAACTCTTAGATGAACATAAAGAGACAACGATGTTAAACTGGGAATCCTTCAGATTTCAGTCCTGTTTATTTGTAAACATGAGGTTTAATACAATGAGTCCCAGAATACTGAGGGAACTAACAATTGTTTTCATGAAAAAGTCAGTTTATAATCTGCTTTATTCCATCGTTCTCTGGGCAGTAATCAGACGAAGTAGTTTTAGTTTTAATCACTGACACATTTCAATCTGGTCCAAAATGGCTGTCGTCTGGTTTTCTAGACACTTCTTGATGAAGAATAGTTCGCTGTGACTATTTAATAATAAAAGATGAAACTCTTCTAATGTGAAGCTGCAGCAGAAGAAAATGTTCGGTTTGCATTCTTATTATAATACTTTCATCAGTGGGTTATAATCACGTCGTTCGGAGATAAAAAGTGACTTAACAATTATTTAAATATAAATCTTTAACTTCAACTATCGAGATAAACTTCAGTTTAAATTGATTCACTTTCTGGATCAGTTTTAGATGAATGTAGCAACGACTAAAACATGACCCCGCAAACCTGGAATATATTTATTCACAACAGTTTTGTGTTTATGGCCAATGGTTACTTTTCAAAATTTGTAAAAATATGGTTAAGGAAGAAAAGATTGTGGTTTTGGGAGATAAACTATGACTTAATTATAGTTAATGTTAGGTAACCGACACACTTTGTTTGTGGTTCATAAAAAAGCAAATATGAACAGATCCTAAATCCTAAATAAGAGCTGAATGTTGGCGTTGAATGTAAATTATGAGCTCCAACATGAAGAAAAGTTGAAAATACCTCCAACTTCACAACTCGATAGAGAAGAAGAAGAAGAAGAAGTCCTTTCAGCTGCTGTCAGAAAGTGTTCCAGATGTTTTCTCTCATTTCTGTTTTGGAAACTAATTTATCTGCCACCAGATGAGATACAGCAGTTATCAGCAAATAGATCAGTTGATAAATTCCTATTAAAGTGAAATTTAACCGTAGTTTACAAAACAATTTGCCTTTTAAGGTCCATTTAGTTCATATGTATTTTGTATTTATGTTGTTTTTGAACCCAAACTTTTAATCCAGCACAGACGAGAAGTCTCAGAGTGTTAACAAACATGTTATATTTCTGTTAGTCTTGGTTTTAATCTCTGGGTTAACACAGGTTAGCATCCCACAGAGTAATGCGTCAGATAACAATGTAAGAAAACAGCTTTAAAAACAAACGAGTGAGACGATCAAAAGCCTGAAAGGTTGAGAGATTTAGACTCTTTGCAGACGACAGACGACTCTCTGAGTAAAATCTTTTTTCTACTTTCAGACGTAGTTTCTGTTAAACTTTGACTCAAAGATTCAACATCTACAACGACCAGCAGCTCAAACACGTGTAGACGTTCATATTAAAGGGTTTCTCAGTCTGCAGCCTACTTGTTATTATCAAAAGATGTGGAATGAATTCATTTGTAATATTATTCACATGAAGTTTTATTAACTAAACGAGGGATGAAACCAGTGACGACTGCCAGTATTTTGTTTTTTCTAGAGCTCCATTAACTTTCTGTCAGGAGGAATGTTCACGTTGTTCTATCATCAAAATATAAATGAATCAATTCATGAATACGCAGAGCCTTCATTGATTCTGAACTGTTTTAGATTTGTCTTCTCAGTAAAAATGTTGAAAAAAGCTGCAGCTTAAAAATCATGTTTTCTTTGTAATTCAAAACTATTTTGTCACAATGCTAACAGCATGCTAACCGTGCTGCTAACACACACTACACTTGATGCTAAACATGTCAGAATCGTAATTCATTCATTCAGACTCAGCTGTACTTTGGATTTTACATATCATGCTCGAAACTAACATCGACACTTAGTTAGCACATGCTAACATTAGCATGTGCTAATGTTAGCATGTGCAGGGCAACATGCTAAACATTACATACTTAATGCCAGTTTGGTTTCTACTCAACGACTCGTTTTTCTTTTCCAAAAGTAAGTCGTAGAATTTTAAGTCACAAGTGAGAATGAAATAAAAGTCAAAACATTTACTTAACGAGTGAAATAGTTATTACAAAATCTTTACCTCTTAAATCTCAGAGTCCAAATGTAGTATCATAGTTTAGATTATTACAATTTACAGCTTAGTTTTCAGAAGTTCATCATTTTGATTTAATAAATCAAACTAAATATCCTAAAATGTTCATTTTCCAGATTTGATGCTTTGAATTCTTTACAGACAAAAACATTCAGACGACTCCTTCAACATTTTTATTTATTTACAAGTTCTTAAACTATTTTTGAGCATTTTTATGCAGATTATAGACAAAACAAAACATGAACATCTTGGTGAGAAAAGGATTCTTCTTCATGTTGCTTGTTGATGTACGAGAACTCGACTGATAAAGAATAAATGTAATCTTAACCCTTTAATACTCGACATGCCTTCAGCTGATCCACTAACAGTTGAATGGATCTTATATGCACCATTTAAGGATTTGTATGGATTCAAATGGAAAGAAGAACATGAAAGTTATATTTCAATTAAGATGAAAATTCATTTATTATTATTATTGACACATTTTAAGCCCTTTAATTTAAGGTTTAAATTAAAGGTTCCTATAACTTTACTTTGTTCCTTAAACCATTAATGTCCCTTAAAATACACAAAATTAACCCTTAAACACACCAAACACCTTAAATCTGCCCTTACGTAAAAGAAAAAGTGTGAAACAAAAGTAAATCCCTTAAAAATCTTCTTAACTTTAAGACTTTAACAAATGAAGATTTTTTACACAATCAAGTGAAATATTTGACAAATAATGAATTCATGACTTTAAGGTGTTTTTAAGGTTAAAGGATTATTGTTGACAAATTAGTTTTAAAGGATTCTTAATCAGTTATCAGATATTTAAAGCAGATTATTAATCTAAATTCTGACTAAAACATTAATGGACTGTAACAAATGTACCCTTAAAAACCTTAATATTTACAAAATAATATTACAGGTACCTCTTTGTACTATCTTCATAGTTTAAAGGTTTATAAAGAATAAAAACACATTTAAAGGGTTAACCATTAAAATCACCTTAAATCTCAAATTGACAGATCTTTAATATGTTAAATATTCCACGTTAACATTTCAATCAGGGGAAAGTTATGAACCCTTAAAGTCTGCAGTTCTTCAGTGTTTTTAAGGGATTGAGTCACATTAAGGTGTGAAGGAGTCTTCAGGGGTAAACTAATAATTAAGAGTTTATTTTAAGGGTTTCTGTTTCACAGTTCCTTCACTGATCTTCAGGTAAAGATATACGTTTAAAGTCGTTTCTAACAAAGTCTGAAGAAGAAGAACAACGTTCTTCAGATTATTTACACCAGAAACACAGAATATGTACAAAACTGCAGAAGAAGAAGTCTCAGATTATTTTAACCCCTCAGACCTCCGTCCAGCGTCAGAGTCCCGAACCTGAAGGAAACAGTCACATGATCGCATGTTAGTCTAGCTTAGCACAAACACTGGAAGCAGGGGGAAACTGTTAGCCTAGCTTAGCACAAACACTGGAGGCAGGTGGAAACTGTTAGCATAGCTGCATCAGACTAATATAACACACTCAGAGCCACGCTAGCAGTTCCCCTCTGCCTCCAGTGTTTGTGCTAAGCTAAGCTAACCCTGTATGTAGTGAACACACCTTTCTAAGAAGTGGTTGTTCTCCGCCAGCTCTTTGACGACTCCTTCCATCTCCTCCTTCAGCTTCTTCATCCTGGAAAACATCAAGATACTAAGCTTTAAACATGTTGATTTACTAAATGACATCACAGGTAGCCTTTCATCTCTACCTTAAACTTTGTCCTTTTAATGGTTAAAGGACGTTCTTTAAATTGACCAAACATCAGAGCTGATGTTATTAATAATAATAAAAGGGTTTTATCTCTTAAAATCAAGTTAAACCTTAAAGAAACCCTTAAACTCATCCAGGAAGCCAATAGAAAGCTCTGAATGAATGAAAGTCATAGTATGTGATGACGATGATGATGGAATGATGATGATGAAGATCTCACCCTAGAGTCATCTCCACCAGAGTGTTCTGACTCAGGTAAGCCTGAGGCTTCATCCCACTGGACACCAGAGGAAGAACCTTCTGGGGCAGATGTTCCTGCAGCTGGAGACGCAATAATACATTTACATCATTATTACTATCATATTATAAGTATATGTATATAGTATATGTATATAGTATATACAGTATGATTACATATGATATCGTCTCACCTTGATGGCTCTCTCCATCAGCATGGTGACCTCCTTCTCGATGCTGATCAGCTGACCTGACAGACCAATCAGCTGCTTCTTCATGTGATGAACCTTCCTGAGACACAAAGACACGGTTGGCTCTTCACTTCCTGTCAGGTGATGCAGGGGAGCAGAGGAGGAGGTGTGTGTGTGTGTGTAGGTGGGGAGGTGTGTGTGTGTGTAGGTGGGGAGGTGTGTGTGTGTGTAGGTGAGGAGGTGTGTGTGTGTGGAGGTGTGTGTGTGTGTAGGTGAGGAGGTGTGTGTGTGTGGAGGTGTGTGTGTGTGGAGGTGAGGAGGTGTGTGTGTGTGGAGGTGGGGAGGTGTGTGTGTGTGTAGGTGGGGAGGTGTGTGTGTGTGTAGGTGAGGAGGTGTGTGTGTGTGGAGGTGGGGAGGTGTGTGTGTGTGTAGGTGAGGAGGTGTGTGTGTGTGGAGGTGTGTGTGTGTGTAGGTGAGGAGGTGTGTGTGTGTGGAGGTGTGTGTGTGTGTAGGTGAGGAGGTGTGTGTGTGTGGAGGTGGGGAGGTGTGTGTGTGTGTAGGTGGGGAGGTGTGTGTGTGTGTAGGTGAGGAGGTGTGTGTGTGTGTAGGTGAGGAGGTGTGTGTGTGTGTGTGTGGAGGTGAGGAGGTGTGTGTGTGTGGAGGTGGGGAGGTGTGTGTGTGTGTAGGTGGGGAGGTGTGTGTGTGTGTAGGTGAGGAGGTGTGTGTGTGTGGAGGTGGGGAGGTGTGTGTGTGTGTAGGTGAGGAGGTGTGTTTGTGTGTGTGTGTAGGTGAGGAGGTGTGTGTGTGTGGAGGTGAGGAGGTGTGTGTGTGTGTGTGTGTGTGTGTGTGTAGGTGAGGAGGTGTGTGTGTGTGTAGGTGAGGAGGTGTGTTTGTGTGTGTGTGTAGGTGGGGAGGTGTGTGTGTGTGTAGGTGGGGAGGTGTGTGTGTGTGTAGGTGAGGAGGTGTGTGTGTGTGTAGGTGAGGAGGTGTGTGTGTGTGTAGGTGAGGAGGTGTGTGTGTGTGTGTGTGGAGGTGAGGAGGTGTGTGTGTGTGGAGGTGAGGAGGTGTGTGTGTGTGTGTGTGTGTGTGTAGGTGAGGAGGTGTGTGTGTGTGTAGGTGAGGAGGTGTGTGTGTGTGGAGGTGGGGAGGTGTGTGTGTGTGTAGGTGAGGAGGTGTGTTTGTGTGTGTGTGTAGGTGAGGAGGTGTGTGTGTGTGGAGGTGAGGAGGTGTGTGTGTGTGTGTGTGTGTGTAGGTGAGGAGGTGTGTGTGTGTTTGTGTGTAGGTGAGGTGGTGTGTGTGTGTGTGTGTGTGTGTGTGTGTAGGTGAGGAGGTGTGTTTGTGTGTGTGTGTAGGTGAGGTGGTGTGTGTGTGTGCAGGTGAGGAGGGGTGTGTGTGTGTGTGTGTGTGTGTGTGTGTAGGTGAGGAGGTGTGTTTGTGTGTGTGTGTAGGTGAGGAGGTGTGTGTGTGTGTGTGTGTGTGTGTGTGTAGGTGAGGAGGTGTGTTTGTGTGTGTGTGTAGGTGAGGAGGTGTGTGTGTGTGTGTGTGTGTGTGTGTGTGTAGGTGAGGAGGTGTGTTTGTGTGTGTGTGTAGGTGAGGAGGTGTGTGTGTGTGGAGGTGAGGAGGTGTGTGTGTGTGTGTGTGTAGGTGAGGAGGTGTGTTTGTGTGTAGGTGAGGTGTGTGTGTGTGTAGGTGAGGAGGTGTGTTTGTGTGTGTGTGTGTGTGTAGGTGAGGAGGTGTGTTTGTGTGTAGGTGAGGTGGTGTGTGTGTGTGTAGGTGAGGTGGTGTGTGTGTGTGTGTGTGTGTAGGTGAGGAGGTGTGTTTGTGTGTAGGTGAGGAGGTGTGTGTGTGTGTTTGTGTGTAGGTGAGGTGGTGTGTGTGTGTGTAGGTGAGGTGGTGTGTGTGTGTGTGTGTGTGTAGGTGAGGAGGTGTGTGTGTGTGTTTGTGTGTAGGTGAGGTGGTGTGTGTGTGTGTAGGTGAGGTGGTGTGTGTGTGTGTGTGTGTAGGTGAGGAGGTGTGTTTGTGTGTAGGTGAGGAGGTGTGTGTGTGTGTAGGTGAGGTGGTGTGTGTGTGTGTGTGTGTGTAGGTGAGGAGGTGTGTGTGTGTGTTTGTGTGTAGGTGAGGTGGTGTGTGTGTGTGTAGGTGAGGAGGTGTGTGTGTGTGTGTGTGTGTGTGTAGGTGAGGAGGTGTGTGTGTGTGTGTGTGTGTGTGTGTGTAGGTGAGGAGGTGTGTGTGTGTGTGTGTGTGTGTGTGTGGAGGTGAGTGTGTGTGTGTGTGTGTGTGTGTGCAGGTGAGGAGGTGTGTGTGGAGGTGAGGTGTGTGTGTGTGTGTGTGTGTGTGTGTGTGTGTGTGGAGGTGAGTGTGTGTGTGTGTGTGTGTGTGTGGAGGTGAGGAGGTGTGTGTGTGTGTGTGTGTGTGTGTGTGGAGGTGAGTGTGTGTGTGTGTGTGTGTGTGTGGAGGTGAGGAGGTGTGTGTGTGTGTGTGCAGGTGAGGAGGTGTGTGTGGAGGTGAGGAGGTGTGTGTGTGTGTGTGTGTGGGTGGAGGTGGGGAGGTGTGTGTGTGTGTGTGTGTGAGGAGGTGTGTGTGTGTGTGGGTGGAGGTGGGGAGGTGTGTGTGTGTGTGTGTGAGGAGGTGATTACCTGAGCCACTCCTCACTCTTTGAGATGAACAGACGATACTTCATCGCACACTCCTCAGTGAACAGAGATCTGGCTTTACTGGCATGAAGCACCAACTTCTGTCTGTTAGACACACAGAGAGACACAGAGACACAGAGAGACACAGAGACACAGAGAGACACAGAGAGACACAGAGAGACACACAGACAGAGACACAGAGACAGACAGACAGACACAGAGACAGACAGACACAGAGACAGACACAGAGACAGACAGAGACACAGAGACAGACAGACACAGAGACACAGACAGACACACAGACAGACACAGAGACACAGACAGAGACACAGACAGACACAGAGACACAGAGACAGACAGAGAGACAGAGAGACACACAGACAGACACAGAGAGACAGAGAGACACACAGACAGACACAGACACACAGACAGACACAGAGACACAGACAGACACACAGACAGACACAGAGACACAGACAGACAGACACAGAGACAGACAGAGAGACAGAGACAGACGCAGACAGAGATAGACAGAGAGACACAGAGAGACAGAGACAGACAGAGACAGATTATTATTAAAACATGAATAATTATTGTTCTCAGGAAGCTTAAAGATTCTGTTTTTGTTTATCAAAATAAAATAAAACAATCAAATGTGATGAAATACAAACTTTGACTGTATCGTGATATAAAACTACATATGATGTGAAAGAGGACTTGTCTTCATATTATTAAACATTATGTAGTAAAACAGACTGTTACAGCACATACATATGAAGTTACTGTTTACAGTAACATGTGATCAGTGAACATACTTATCAAACTTATGGATCTGCTCTTCGTTGTACGGCAGACCTGAAAACACACAATATTAAATATAAACTTTATTGATCCTCAGTGAAAGTTACAACAGCAACACAAACAAACCAGTACTATTTAAATACTATATATGTAAAATACATGAACACATCATATATTAAACAACCTTTTTTAACTTAAAGAGATCAAATTAGTCAGTAAATTACTTATTATTATTATTATTATAATTATCATTATTATAATCACTATTATGTTATTATTATTATTATTGATATTATTATTATAATCATTATTATGTTGTTATTATTACTGTTATATTATTGTTATTATTATTATAATTATCATTATTATAATCACTATTATGATATTATTATTATTGTTATTATTATTGTTGTCATAATTATCATTATTAAAATGATTATTATTATTGTTATTATTATTATTATCATTATTATAATCATTATTATTATTATAATTATCATGATTAAAATCATTATTGTTATTATTATTATTATAATTATCATTATTAAAATAATTATTATTGTTATTATAAGTATCACTATTATAATCATTATTATTGTTATCATTATTATTGTTATTATTATTCTAATTATAATTATTAAAATCATTATTATTAGTGTTATTATTATAAATATTACTATTAAAATAATTATTATTGTTATTATAAGTATCACTATTATAATCATTATTATTGTTATTATTATTATCATTATAATTGTTATTATTATTCTAATTATCATTCTTAAAATCATTATTATTAGTGTTATTATTATAAATATCACTATTATAATCATTATTATTGTTATTATTGTTGTTATGATTGTTATTATTATTCTAATTATCATTATTAAAATCATTATTATTATTATTATTATTGTTGTTATTTTTATTATTATAATAGGTGAGTGTGACTCACGTCTCTCAGCTTTGTCCTTCTTGAACTGTTGGTAAATGGCTGTGATGGCGTCCAGCAGCACTTTGATCTTCTCAACACTGTGGAGACAAACTCACGTCACACATCTGATGTACTTATATAGTGTATGTATATTTATATATATATGTATATTTATATACGTATATACACTACTACAGCCTTACTTCCTGTCCTCGGGGTGTGTTCCCACTTGTAGCCAGCCGTCGGTCAGCTGACCCCCTGAGATGAACTTAGTCTTGATGTCTTGTGTTGTTCGTTCGATCGGCTCCAGAGAGCTGGAGATCTGAAACAAACCAGGAAGTAATATATATATATATATATATATATATATATATATATGTCATAAAATACTCTTTAGAGTACATCATAAATACACAGAGACACCTGGTACATGTACCACAAACATAAAGTACAACAGAAACACTTTATCTTCTAGTTATCTGGTCTAACCTGGTCCGGTACCCTGAAGGTACCTCACTAACCTGGTCCGGGACCCTGAAGGTACCTCACTAACCTGGTCCGGGACCGTGACGGTACCTCACTAACCTGGTCCGGGACCCTGAAGGTACCTCACTAACCTGGTCCGGGACCCTGAAGGTACCTCACTAACCTGGTCCGGGACCCTGAAGGTACCTCACTAACCTGGTCCGGGACCGTGACGGTACCTCACTAACCTGGTCCGGGACCCTGAAGGTACCTCACTAACCTGGTCCGGGACCCTGAAGGTACCTCACTAACCTGGTCCGGGACCGTGACGGTACCTCACTAACCTGGTCCGGGACCCTGAAGGTACCTCACTAACCTGGTCCGGGACCGTGACGGTACCTCACTAACCTGGTCCGAGACCCTGAAGGTACCTCACTAACCTGGTCCGGTACCCTGAAGGTACCTCACTAACCTGGTCCGGGACCCTGAAGGTACCTCACTAACCTGGTCCGGGACCGTGACGGTACCTCACTAACCTGGTCCGGTACCCTGAAGGTACCTCACTAACCTGGTCCGGGACCCTGAAGGTACCTCACTAACCTGGTCCGGGACCGTGACGGTACCTCACTAACCTGGTCCGAGACCCTGAAGGTACCTCACTAACCTGGTCCGGGACCGTGACGGTACCTCACTAACCTGGTCCGGTACCCTGAAGGTACCTCACTAACCTGGTCCGGTACCCTGAAGGTACCTCACTAACCTGGTCCGGGACCCTGAAGGTACCTCACTAACCTGGTCCGGTAGCCTGAAGGTACTACACTAACCTGGTCCGGGACCCTGAAGGTACCTCACTAACCTGGTCCGGGACCCTGAAGGTACCTCACTAACCTGGTCCGGTAGCCTGAAGGTACTACACTAACCTGGTCCGGGACCCTGAAGGTACCTCACTAACCTGGTCCGGGACCGTGAAGGTACCTCACTAACCTGGGTTGGGACCCTGAACTACACATCACAGATATGTAAATGAGGCGATGACTTACTCTGAGGACCTTCTTGTGCATGTCAGAGATCTCGTCGTACTCTGATGACATCATGTTGGCCTGCATCATCACCTCAAACCTGCTCAGGAGACAGGAAGTCACCTGGTTACTGGTCTGTGCTGCTGGTCTAATGGTTTAACAGTTTAACGGGTTAATGGTTTAACTGGTTTAACTGGTTAATGGCTTAATGTTTGAACTGGTTTAATGGTCAAACTGGTTTGACGGGTTAATGGTTTAATGGGTTAATGGTTTAACGGGTTAATGGCTTAATGTTTGAACTGGTTTAATGGTCTAACTGGTTTAACAGGTTAATGGCTTAATGTTTGAACTGGTTTAATGGTTTAACGGGTTAATGGTTGAACTGGTTTAACTAGTTTAATGGTTTAACGGGTTAATGGTTTAACAGGTTAATGGCTTAATGTTTGAACTGGTCTAATGGTTTAACGGGTTAATGGTTTAATGTTTGAACTGGTTTAATGGTTTAACGGGTTAATGGTTTAACGGGTTAATGGTTTAACTAGTTTAACGGGTTAATGGCTTAATGTTTGAACTGGTTTAATGGTCTAACTGGTTTAACGGGTTAATGGCTTAATGTTTGAACTGGTTTAATGGTTTAACGGGTTAATGGTTTAACTGGTTAATGGTTTAACGGGTTAATGGCTTAATGTTTGAACTGGTCTAACTGGTTTAACGGGTTAATGGTTTAACGGGTTAATGGTTTAACTAGTTTAACGGGTTAATGGCTTAATGTTTGAACTGGTTTAATGGTCTAACTGGTTTAACGGGTTAATGGCTTAATGTTTGAACTGGTTTAATGGTCTAACTGGTTTAACGGGTTAATGGCTTAATGTTTGAACTGGTTTAATGGTTTAACGGGTTAATGGTTTAACGGGTTAATGGTTTAACTAGTTTAATGGTTTAACTAGTTTAACGGGTTAATGGTTTAATGTTTGAACTGGTTTAATGGTTTAACTGGTTTAACTAGTTTAATGGTTTAACTGGTTTAACGGTTAATGGTTTAATGTTTGAACTGGTTGAATGGTGTTCATGAGTCACTCACAGCTGCTCCGTCTTCTCCAGAATCTGAGTACAGAAGTTACACAGATGGAAAACCTCAGACTTCTTGTGTAGAATCTCACTGTAGTCCTCCTTCATCAGCTCACTGTGGAGATAAACTCATTATACACATGTATATATATGTAAATATATAATGTTTATATATACACTATAAATACAGAAGTTGAGCTAAATGTAAACAGACGTGTTTCCTCACATCAAACCTCGGACTCCTTTACGAACCAGCTCCTGATAAACCAGCAGAGACTCTGAGGTTTTCCACAGATGTCCAACGTCCCCCGCAAACGTCTGAACAACAACAACAACAACAACATCAGCATCATCAGGGCCGTCATTCACAACGCTCACATATAAATAAAATAAAACATGATATTTAAACTGTGTTTGTTTTCAGTTTAAATCTTCAGAAATATTCAATATTATAATAACACAGAAACATTCGTGCTGGTTGGTTAATGAACTTCTCTCCGTGTTGATCACCTTTGCGTAGCTAGCATCCAGGTCGAGGTCGTAGCGAGGCTGAACTTTAGGAGGACTCGCTGTGAACACAAAACATCACCAGTTCAAAATGTAACTTTTCTTCTTCTATCTGAGACCAGTAGATAGATGTCTTAGCATCTATCTACTGGTCTCATGTCCTAACATCTATCTACTGGTCTCATGTCCTAACATCTATCTACTGGTCTCATGTCTTAACATCTATCTACTGGTCTCATGTCCTAACATCTATCTACTGGTCTCATGTCCTAACATCTATCTACTGGTCTCATGTCCTAACATCTATCTACTGGTCTCATGTCTTAACATCTATCTACTGGTCTCATGTCCTAACATCTATCTACTGGTCTCATGTCCTAACATCTATCTGCTGGTCTCATGTCCTAACATCTATCTACTGGTCTCATGTCCTAACATCTATCTACTGGTCTGATGTCTTAACATCTATCTACTGGTCTCATGTCTTAACATCTATCTACTGGTCTCATGTCTTAACATCTATCTACTGGTCTCATGTCTTAGCATCTATCTACTGGTCTCATGTCTTAGCATCTATCTACTGGTCTCATGTCTTAGCATCTATCTACTGGTCTCATGTCTTAGCATCTATCTACTGGTCTCATGTCTTAGCATCTATCTACTGGTCTCATGTCCTAACATCTATCTACTGGTCTGATGTCTTAACATCTATCTACTGGTCTCATGTCTTAACATCTATCTACTGGTCTCATGTCTTAACATCTATCTACTGGTCTCATGTCTTAGCATCTATCTACTGGTCTCATGTCTTAGCATCTATCTACTGGTCTCATGTCTTAACATCTATCTACTGGTCTCATGTCTTAGCATCTATCTACTGGTCTCATGTCCTAACATCTATCTACTGGTCTCATGTCTTAACATCTATCTACTGGTCTCATGTCCTAACATCTATCTACTGGTCTCATGTCTTAACATCTATCTACTGGTCTCATGTCCTAACATCTATCTACTGGTCTCATGTCTTAACATCTATCTACTGGTCTCATGTCCTAACATCTATCTACTGGTCTCATGTCCTAACATCTATCTACTGGTCTCATGTCTTAACATCTATCTACTGGTCTCATGTCCTAACATCTATCTACTGGTCTCATGTCCTAACATCTATCTACTGGTCTCATGTCCTAACATCTATCTACTGGTCTCATGTCCTAACATCTATCTACTGGTCTCATGTCCTAACATCTATCTGCTGGTCTCATGTCCTAACATCTATCTACTGGTCTCATGTCTTAACATCTATCTGCTGGTCTCATGTCTTAACATCTATCTGCTGGTCTCATGTCTTAACATCTATCTGCTGGTCTCATGTCCTAACATCTATCTACTGGTCTCATGTCCTAACATCTATCTACTGGTCTCATGTCCTAACATCTATCTACTGGTCTCATGTCCTAACATCTATCTACTGGTCTCATGTCTTAACATCTATCTGCTGGTCTCATGTCCTAACATCTATCTACTGGTCTCATGTCCTAACATCTATCTACTGGTCTCATGTCTTAACATCTATCTACTGGTCTCATGTCCTAACATCTATCTACTGGTCTCATGTCTTAACATCTATCTGCTGGTCTCATGTCCTAAC
Source organism: Ophthalmolycus amberensis (assembly GCA_024529925.1). Lineage (NCBI taxonomy): Eukaryota > Metazoa > Chordata > Actinopteri > Perciformes > Zoarcidae > Ophthalmolycus > Ophthalmolycus amberensis. Next base: position 381,605 of record JAFEUB010001541.1, on the reverse strand, counting down.
ATCTATCTACTGGTCTCATGTCTTAACATCTATCTACTGGTCTCATGTCATAACATCTATCTACTGGTCTCATGTCTTAACATCTATCTACTGGTCTCATGTCTTAACATCTATCTACTGGTCTCATGTCTTAACATCTATCTACTGGTCTCATGTCTTAACATCTATCTGCTGGTCTCATGTCCTAACATCTATCTACTGGTCTCATGTCTTAGCATCTATCTACTGGTCTCATGTCTTAGCATCTATCTACTGGTCTCATGTCCTAACATCTATCTACTGGTCTCATGTCCTAACATCTATCTACTGGTCTCATGTCTTAGCATCTATCTACTGGTCTCATGTCTTAACATCTATCTGCTGGTCTCATGTCCTAACATCTATCTACTGGTCTCATGTCCTAACATCTATCTACTGGTCTCATGTCTTAGCATCTATCTACTGGTCTCATGTCATAACATCTATCTACTGGTCTCATGTCTTAACATCTATCTGCTGGTCTCATGTCCTAACATCTATCTACTGGTCTCATGTCTTAGCATCTATCTACTGGTCTCATGTCTTAACATCTATCTACTGGTCTCATGTCCTAACATCTATCTACTGGTCTCATGTCTTAGCATCTATCTACTGGTCTCATGTCTTAACATCTATCTACTGGTCTCATGTCTTAACATCTATCTGCTGGTCTCATGTCCTAACATCTATCTACTGGTCTCATGTCTTAGCATCTATCTACTGGTCTCATGTCCTAACATCTATCTACTGGTCTCATGTCTTAGCATCTATCTACTGGTCTCATGTCCTAACATCTATCTACTGGTCTAATGTCCTAACATCTATCTACTGGTCTCATGTCTTAACATCTATCTACTGGTCTCATGTCTTAGCATCTATCTACTGGTCTCATGTCTTAGCATCTATCTACTGGTCTCATGTCATAACATCTATCTACTGGTCTCATGTCCTAACATCTATCTACTGGTCTCATGTCTTAACATCTATCTACTGGTCTCATGTCCTAACATCTATCTACTGGTCTCATGTCCTAACATCTATCTACTGGTCTCATGTCTTAACATCTATCTACTGGTCTCATGTCCTAACATCTATCTACTGGTCTCATGTCCTAACATCTATCTACTGGTCTCATGTCTTAACATCTATCTGCTGGTCTCATGTCCTAACATCTATCTACTGGTCTCATGTCCTAACATCTATCTACTGGTCTCATGTCTTAACATCTATCTACTGGTCTCATGTCCTAACATCTATCTACTGGTCTCATGTCCTAACATCTATCTACTGGTCTCATGTCTTAACATCTATCTGCTGGTCTCATGTCCTAACATCTATCTACTGGTCTCATGTCCTAACATCTATCTACTGGTCTCATGTCCTAACATCTATCTACTGGTCTCATGTCCTAACATCTATCTACTGGTCTCATGTCCTAACATCTATCTACTGGTCTCATGTCCTAACATCTATCTACTGGTCTCATGTCTTAACATCTATCTGCTGGTCTCATGTCCTAACATCTATCTACTGGTCTCATGTCCTAACATCTATCTACTGGTCTCATGTCTTAACATCTATCTACTGGTCTCATGTCCTAACATCTATCTACTGGTCTCATGTCTTAGCATCTATCTACTGGTCTCATGTCTTAGCATCTATCTACTGGTCTCATGTCATAACATCTATCTACTGGTCTCATGTCCTAACATCTATCTACTGGTCTCATGTCTTAACATCTATCTACTGGTCTCATGTCCTAACATCTATCTACTGGTCTCATGTCCTAACATCTATCTACTGGTCTCATGTCTTAACATCTATCTACTGGTCTCATGTCCTAACATCTATCTACTGGTCTCATGTCCTAACATCTATCTACTGGTCTCATGTCTTAACATCTATCTGCTGGTCTCATGTCCTAACATCTATCTACTGGTCTCATGTCTTAACATCTATCTACTGGTCTCATGTCCTAACATCTATCTACTGGTCTCATGTCCTAACATCTATCTACTGGTCTCATGTCTTAACATCTATCTACTGGTCTCATGTCCTAACATCTATCTACTGGTCTCATGTCCTAACATCTATCTACTGGTCTCATGTCCTAACATCTATCTACTGGTCTCATGTCCTAACATCTATCTACTGGTCTCATGTCTTAACATCTATCTGCTGGTCTCATGTCCTAACATCTATCTACTGGTCTCATGTCCTAACATCTATCTACTGGTCTCATGTCTTAACATCTATCTACTGGTCTCATGTCCTAACATCTATCTACTGGTCTCATGTCTTAACATCTATCTACTGGTCTCATGTCTTAGCATCTATCTACTGGTCTCATGTCCTAACATCTATCTACTGGTCTCATGTCTTAACATCTATCTGCTGGTCTCATGTCCTAACATCTATCTACTGGTCTCATGTCCTAACATCTATCTACTGGTCTCATGTCTTAGCATCTATCTACTGGTCTCATGTCATAACATCTATCTACTGGTCTCATGTCTTAACATCTATCTGCTGGTCTCATGTCCTAACATCTATCTACTGGTCTCATGTCTTAGCATCTATCTACTGGTCTCATGTCTTAACATCTATCTACTGGTCTCATGTCCTAACATCTATCTACTGGTCTCATGTCTTAGCATCTATCTACTGGTCTCATGTCTTAACATCTATCTACTGGTCTCATGTCTTAACATCTATCTGCTGGTCTCATGTCCTAACATCTATCTACTGGTCTCATGTCTTAGCATCTATCTACTGGTCTCATGTCCTAACATCTATCTACTGGTCTCATGTCTTAGCATCTATCTACTGGTCTCATGTCCTAACATCTATCTACTGGTCTCATGTCCTAACATCTATCTACTGGTCTCATGTCTTAACATCTATCTACTGGTCTCATGTCTTAGCATCTATCTACTGGTCTCATGTCTTAGCATCTATCTACTGGTCTCATGTCATAACATCTATCTACTGGTCTCATGTCCTAACATCTATCTACTGGTCTCATGTCTTAACATCTATCTACTGGTCTCATGTCCTAACATCTATCTACTGGTCTCATGTCCTAACATCTATCTACTGGTCTCATGTCTTAACATCTATCTACTGGTCTCATGTCCTAACATCTATCTACTGGTCTCATGTCCTAACATCTATCTACTGGTCTCATGTCTTAACATCTATCTGCTGGTCTCATGTCCTAACATCTATCTACTGGTCTCATGTCCTAACATCTATCTACTGGTCTCATGTCTTAACATCTATCTACTGGTCTCATGTCCTAACATCTATCTACTGGTCTCATGTCCTAACATCTATCTACTGGTCTCATGTCTTAACATCTATCTGCTGGTCTCATGTCCTAACATCTATCTACTGGTCTCATGTCCTAACATCTATCTACTGGTCTCATGTCCTAACATCTATCTACTGGTCTCATGTCCTAACATCTATCTACTGGTCTCATGTCCTAACATCTATCTACTGGTCTCATGTCCTAACATCTATCTACTGGTCTCATGTCTTAACATCTATCTGCTGGTCTCATGTCCTAACATCTATCTACTGGTCTCATGTCCTAACATCTATCTACTGGTCTCATGTCTTAACATCTATCTACTGGTCTCATGTCCTAACATCTATCTACTGGTCTCATGTCTTAACATCTATCTACTGGTCTCATGTCTTAGCATCTATCTACTGGTCTCATGTCCTAACATCTATCTACTGGTCTCATGTCTTAACATCTATCTACTGGTCTCATGTCTTAACATCTATCTACTGGTCTCATGTCTTAACATCTATCTGCTGGTCTCATGTCCTAACATCTATCTACTGGTCTCATGTCTTAGCATCTATCTACTGGTCTCATGTCATAACATCTATCTACTGGTCTCATGTCTTAGCATCTATCTACTGGTCTCATGTCTTAACATCTATCTACTGGTCTCATGTCCTAACATCTATCTACTGGTCTCATGTCTTAGCATCTATCTACTGGTCTCATGTCTTAACATCTATCTACTGGTCTCATGTCTTAACATCTATCTACTGGTCTCATGTCTTAGCATCTATCTACTGGTCTCATGTCTTAACATCTATCTACTGGTCTCATGTCCTAACATCTATCTACTGGTCTCATGTCTTAGCATCTATCTACTGGTCTCATGTCTTAACATCTATCTGCTGGTCTCATGTCCTAACATCTATCTACTGGTCTCATGTCTTAGCATCTATCTACTGGTCTCATGTCCTAACATCTATCTACTGGTCTCATGTCCTAACATCTATCTACTGGTCTCATGTCTTAGCATCTATCTACTGGTCTCATGTCTTAACATCTATCTACTGGTCTCATGTCCTAACATCTATCTACTGGTCTCATGTCTTAGCATCTATCTACTGGTCTCATGTCTTAACATCTATCTACTGGTCTCATGTCTTAACATCTATCTGCTGGTCTCATGTCCTAACATCTATCTACTGGTCTCATGTCTTAGCATCTATCTACTGGTCTCATGTCCTAACATCTATCTACTGGTCTCATGTCCTAACATCTATCTACTGGTCTCATGTCTTAGCATCTATCTACTGGTCTCATGTCCTAACATCTATCTACTGGTCTCATGTCTTAACATCTATCTACTGGTCTCATGTCTTAGCATCTATCTACTGGTCTCATGTCTTAGCATCTATCTACTGGTCTCATGTCTTAACATCTATCTACTGGTCTCATGTCCTAACATCTATCTACTGGTCTCATGTCCTAACATCTATCTACTGGTCTCATGTCTTAACATCTATCTGCTGGTCTCATGTCCTAACATCTATCTACTGGTCTCATGTCCTAACATCTATCTACTGGTCTCATGTCTTAACATCTATCTGCTGGTCTCATGTCCTAACATCTATCTACTGGTCTCATGTCCTAACATCTATCTACTGGTCTCATGTCCTAACATCTATCTACTGGTCTCATGTCCTAACATCTATCTACTGGTCTCATGTCTTAACATCTATCTGCTGGTCTCATGTCCTAACATCTATCTACTGGTCTCATGTCATAACATCTATCTACTGGTCTCATGTCATAACATCTATCTACTGGTCTCATGTCCTAACATCTATCTGCTGGTCTCATGTCCTAACATCTATCTACTGGTCTCATGTCTTAACATCTATCTACTGGTCTCATGTCCTAACATCTATCTACTGGTCTCATGTCTTAACATCTATCTACTGGTCCCATGTCCTAACATCTATCTACTGGTCTCATGTCTTAACATCTATCTGCTGGTCTCATGTCTTAACATCTATCTACTGGTCTCATGTCCTAACATCTATCTACTGGTCTCATGTCATAACATCTATCTACTGGTCTCATGTCATAACATCTATCTACTGGTCTCATGTCTTAACATCTATCTACTGGTCTCATGTCATAACATCTATCTACTGGTCTCATGTCTTAACATCTATCTACTGGTCTCATGTCTTAACATCTATCTACTGGTCTCATGTCATAACATCTATCTACTGGTCTCATGTCTTAACATCTATCTACTGGTCTCATGTCATAACATCTATCTACTGGTCTCATGTCTTAACATCTATCTACTGGTCTCATGTCATAACATCTATCTACTGGTCTCATGTCTTAACATCTATCTACTGGTCTCATGTCATAACATCTATCTACTGGTCTCATGTCATAACATCTATCTACTGGTCTCATGTCTTAACATCTATCTACTGGTCTCATGTCTTAACATCTATCTACTGGTCTCATGTCATAACATCTATCTACTGGTCTCATGTCTTAGCATCTATCTACTGGTCTCATGTCTTAGCATCTATCTACTGGTCTCATGTCTTAGCATCTATCTACTGGTCTCATGTCTTAGCATCTATCTACTGGTCTCATGTCATAACATCTATCTACTGGTCTCATGTCATAACATCTATCTACTGGTCTCATGTCATAACATCTATCTACTGGTCTCATGTCTTAGCATCTATCTACTGGTCTCATGTCTTAGCATCTATCTACTGGTCTCATGTCATAACATCTATCTACTGGTCTCATGTCTTAGCATCTATCTACTGGTCTCATGTCTTAGCATCTATCTACTGGTCTCATGTCTTAGCATCTATCTACTGGTCTCATGTCTTAGCATCTATCTACTGGTCTCATGTCCTAACATCTATCTACTGGTCTCATGTCTTAACATCTATCTACTGGTCTCATGTCCTAACATCTATCTACTGGTCTCATGTCTTAACATCTATCTACTGGTCTCATGTCTTAACATCTATCTACTGGTCTCATGTCTTAGCATCTATCTACTGGTCTCATGTCTTAGCATCTATCTACTGGTCTCATGTCCTAACATCTATCTACTGGTCTCATGTCTTAACATCTATCTACTGGTCTCATGTCCTAACATCTATCTACTGGTCTCATGTCCTAACATCTATCTACTGGTCTCATGTCCTAACATCTATCTACTGGTCTCATGTCTTAACATCTATCTACTGGTCTCATGTCCTAACATCTATCTACTGGTCTCATGTCCTAACATCTATCTACTGGTCTCATGTCCTAACATCTATCTACTGGTCTCATGTCATAACATCTATCTACTGGTCTCATGTCTTAACATCTATCTACTGGTCTCATGTCTTAACATCTATCTACTGGTCTGATGTCTTAACATCTATCTACTGGTCTCATGTCCTAACATCTATCTACTGGTCTCATGTCTTAACATCTATCTACTGGTCTCATGTCTTAACATCTATCTACTGGTCTCATGTCCTAACATCTATCTACTGGTCTCATGTCTTAACATCTATCTACTGGTCTCATGTCTTAACATCTATCTACTGGTCTCATGTCTTAACATCTATCTACTGGTCTCATGTCTTAACATCTATCTACTGGTCTCATGTCTTAGCATCTATCTACTGGTCTCATGTCTTAACATCTATCTACTGGTCTCATGTCTTAACATCTATCTGCTGGTCTCGTGTCTTAACATCTATCTACTGGTCTCGTGTCCTAACATCTATCTACTGGTCTCGTGTCTTAACATCTATCTACTGGTCTCATGTCTTAACATCTATCTACTGGTCTCATGTCTTAACATCTATCTACTGGTCTCATGTCCTAACATCTATCTACTGGTCTCATGTCCTAACATCTATCTACTGGTCTCATGTCTTAACATCTATCTACTGGTCTCATGTCTTAACATCTATCTACTGGTCTCATGTCCTAACATCTATCTACTGGTCTCATGTCCTAACATCTATCTACTGGTCTCATGTCTTAACATCTATCTACTGGTCTCATGTCCTAACATCTATCTACTGGTCTCATGTCTTAACATCTATCTACTGGTCTCATGTCTTAACATCTATCTACTGGTCTCATGTCCTAACATCTATCTACTGGTCTCATGTCCTAACATCTATCTACTGGTCTCATGTCCTAACATCTATCTACTGGTCTCATGTCTTAACATCTATCTACTGGTCTCATGTCCTAACATCTATCTACTGGTCTCATGTCCTAACATCTATCTACTGGTCTCATGTCTTAACATCTATCTACTGGTCTCATGTCTTAACATCTATCTACTGGTCTCATGTCTTAACATCTATCTACTGGTCTCATGTCTTAACATCTATCTACTGGTCTCATGTCTTAACATCTATCTACTGGTCTCATGTCTTAACATCTATCTACTGGTCTCATGTCCTAACATCTATCTACTGGTCTCATGTCTTAACATCTATCTACTGGTCTCATGTCCTAACATCTATCTACTGGTCTCATGTCTTAACATCTATCTACTGGTCTCATGTCTTAACATCTATCTACTGGTCTCATGTCCTAACATCTATCTACTGGTCTCATGTCCTAACATCTATCTACTGGTCTCATGTCTTAACATCTATCTACTGGTCTCATGTCCTAACATCTATCTACTGGTCTCATGTCTTAACATCTATCTACTGGTCTCATGTCTTAACATCTATCTACTGGTCTCATGTCCTAACATCTATCTACTGGTCTCATGTCTTAACATCTATCTACTGGTCTCATGTCTTAACATCTATCTACTGGTCTCATGTCTTAACATCTATCTACTGGTCTCATGTCCTAACATCTATCTACTGGTCTCATGTCATAACATCTATCTACTGGTCTCATGTCTTAACATCTATCTACTGGTCTCATGTCTTAACATCTATCTACTGGTCTCATGTCTTAACATCTATCTACTGGTCTCATGTCTTAGCATCTATCTACTGGTCTCATGTCTTAACATCTATCTACTGGTCTCATGTCCTAACATCTATCTACTGGTCTCATGTCTTAACATCTATCTACTGGTCTCATGTCCTAACATCTATCTACTGGTCTCATGTCTTAACATCTATCTACTGGTCTCATGTCTTAACATCTATCTACTGGTCTCATGTCCTAACATCTATCTACTGGTCTCATGTCCTAACATCTATCTACTGGTCTCATGTCCTAACATCTATCTACTGGTCTCATGTCCTAACATCTATCTACTGGTCTCATGTCTTAACATCTATCTACTGGTCTCATGTCCTAACATCTATCTACTGGTCTCATGTCCTAACATCTATCTACTGGTCTCATGTCCTAACATCTATCTACTGGTCTCATGTCTTAACATCTATCTACTGGTCTCATGTCCTAACATCTATCTACTGGTCTCATGTCTTAACATCTATCTACTGGTCTGGCACCCCATGTTGGTCTACGTACGGTCCTCAAAGATGAGCCCCACGGTGGCGACGGACTCCCGGCTGACGAGCATGATGGGATTGTCTCTGGAGGTCTTGGGGAAGTTTTGGGCCTGGCGGTTCGGGTCCAGGACCAGGCGGCGGCCCTCGTACAGCAGCTCCTGGTTGTGCAGCGGGATGCTGGTCCAGCGGGACAGAAGCTCCTGGAACAGCGCCGCCCTGTGGACACATGAGGAACTTAAACCATGCCTTTGGCTCAGTGCATGCTGGGATACGGTCTCCGGCTCTCTTATAGTCTCCTGATGAGAATAAAGATTGAAAATATAGAAATATGGGACTCATGGAGCTCTTAAATCAGTAAACAGATCAGCTTTTCTGTGTGTTTTACAAAGAAACACCTTGTTTTAACAGATTTGATGAATACATCTCATCTTTTGAAGCAGTGCAGAGTTTTATAAATGATTTTATATTCAACAGAATATCATTATATATAATATATACACATATATTACAGACATTCTTACGTGTTGTACTCGTGGATGTACACGTGGTGCAGCGCCGCCTGCTGCAGACTGAACACATTGACGACGGTTCGGTGAAGAATGTCGTTTGTTTCAGCGAAGAACTGATCGAAGCCCCAACACTTCTCCTGATCCGCCTCCAGGATGTTAGCCAGGACCGGAGTCAGGAGGCTTTGGAGACCCCTGAAACACCAGAGACCAGGTCAGGGTCTAGAGACCGGGTCAGAGTCCAGGTCAGAGACCAGGTCATAGACCAGAGTACTTCTACTTCTTTAAATACTTCCTCTTCTCTCTCTGAAGTACTTCTACTTCTTTAAATACCTCCTCTTCTCTCTCTGAGGTACTTCTACTTCTTTAAATACTTCCTCTTCTCTCTCTGAAGTACTTCTACTTCTTTAAATACTTCCTCTTCTCTCTCTGAGGTACTTCTACTTCTTTAAATACTTCCTCTTCTCTCTCTGAGGTACTTGTACTTCTTTAAATACTTCCTCTTCTCTCTCTGAAGTACTTCTCCTTCTTTAAATACTTCCTCTTCTCTCTCTGAGGTACTTCTCCTTCTTTAAATACTTCCTCTTCTCTCTCTGAGGTACTTCTACTTCTTTAAATACTTCCTCTTCTCTCTCTGAAGTACTTCTACTTCTTTAAATACCTCCTCCTCTCTCTCTGAAGTACTTCTCCTTCTTTAAATACCTCCTCCTCTCTCTCTGAGGTACTTGTACTTCTTTAAATACCCCCTCTTCTCTCTCTGAGGTACTTGTACTTCTTTAAATACCTCCTCTTCTCTCTCTGAAGTACTTGTACTTCTTTAAATACTTCCTCTTCTCTCTCTGAGGTACTTGTACTTCTTTAAATACTTCCTCCTCTCTCTCTGAGGTACTTCTACTTATTTAAATACTTCCTCCTCTCTCTCTGAAGTACTTCTCCTTCTTTAAATACTTCCTCTTCTCTCTCTGAGGTACTTGTACTTCTTTAAATACTTCCTCCTCTCTCTCTGAAGTACTTCTCCTTCTTTAAATACTTCCTCTTCTCTCTCTGAGGTACTTATCCTTCTTTAAATACCTCCTCTTCTCTCTCTGAAGTACTTGTACTTCTTTAAATACTTCCTCTTCTCTCTCTGAGGTACTTCTCCTTATTTAAATACCTCCTCTTCTCTCTCTGAAGTACTTCTACTTCTTTAAATACCTCCTCTTCTCTCTCTGAGGTACTTCTACTTCTTTAAATACTTCCTCTTCTCTCTCTGAGGTACTTCTACTTCTTTAAATACTTCCTCTTCTCTCTCTGAGGTAATTGTACTTCTTTAAATACTTCCTCTTCTCTCTCTGAAGTACTTCTCCTTCTTTAAATACTTCCTCTTCTCTCTCTGAGGTACTTCTCCTTCTTTAAATACCTCCTCTTCTCTCTCTGAGGTACTTCTACTTCTTTAAATACTTCCTCTTCTCTCTCTGAAGTACTTCTACTTCTTTAAATACCTCCTCCTCTCTCTCTGAAGTACTTCTCCTTCTTTAAATACCTCCTCCTCTCTCTCTGAGGTACTTGTACTTCTTTAAATACCCCCTCTTCTCTCTCTGAGGTACTTGTACTTCTTTAAATACCTCCTCTTCTCTCTCTGAAGTACTTGTACTTCTTTAAATACTTCCTCTTCTCTCTCTGAGGTACTTGTACTTCTTTAAATACTTCCTCCTCTCTCTCTGAGGTACTTCTACTTATTTAAATACTTCCTCCTCTCTCTCTGAAGTACTTCTCCTTCTTTAAATACTTCCTCTTCTCTCTCTGAGGTACTTGTACTTCTTTAAATACTTCCTCCTCTCTCTCTGAAGTACTTCTCCTTCTTTAAATACTTCCTCTTCTCTCTCTGAGGTACTTATCCTTCTTTAAATACCTCATCTTCTCTCTCTGAAGTACTTGTACTTCTTTAAATACCTCCTCTTCTCTCTCTGAAGTACTTGTACTTCTTTAAATACTTCCTCTTCTCTCTCTGAGGTACTTCTCCTTATTTAAATACCTCCTCTTCTCTCTCTGAAGTACTTCTACTTCTTTAAATACCTCCTCTTCTCTCTCTGAGGTACTTGTACTTCTTTAAATACCTCCTCCTCTCTCTCTGAAGTACTTCTCCTTCTTTAAATACCTCCTCTTCTCTCTCTGAGGTACTTGTACTTCTTTAAATACCTCCTCTTCTCTCTCTGAAGTACTTCTACTTCTTTAAATACCTCCTCTTCTCTCTCTGAGGTACTTGTACTTCTTTAAATACTTCCTCTTCTCTCTCTGAAGTACTTCTACTTCTTTAAATACTTCCTCTTCTCTCTCTGAGGTACTTCTACTTCTTTAAATACTTCCTCTTCTCTCTCTGAGGTACTTCTACTTATTTAAATACTTCCTCTTCTCTCTCTGAAGTACTTCTCCTTCTTTAAATACTTCCTCTTCTCTCTCTGAAGTACTTGTACTTCTTTAAATACCTCTTCTCTGTCTGAGGTACTTCTACTTATTTAAATACTTCCTCTTCTCTCTCTGAGGTACTTCTCCTTCTTTAAATACCTCCTCTTCACTCTCTGAGGTACTTGTACTTGTTTAAATACTTCCTCTTCTCTCTCTGAGGTACTTCTCCTTCTTTAAATACCTCCTCTCTCTCTGAGGTACTTGTACTTCTTTAAATACCTCCTCTTCTCTCTCTGAAGTACTTGTACTTCTTTAAATACCTCCTCTTCTCTCTCTGAAGTACTTGTACTTCTTTAAATACTTCCTCTTCTCTCTCTGAAGTACTTCTACTTCTTTAAATACCTCCTCTTCTCTCTCTGAAGTACTTGTACTTCTTTAAATACTTCCTCTTCTCTCTCTGAAGTACTTGTACTTCTTTAAATACCTCCTCTTCTCTCTCTGAGGTACTTGTACTTCTTTAAATACCTCCTCTTCTCTCTCTGAGGTACTTGTACTTCTTTAAATACTTCCTCTTCTCTCTCTGAAGTACTTCTACTTCTTTAAATACCTCCTCTTCTCTCTCTGAAGTACTTCTACTTCTTTAAATACCTCCTCTCTCTCTGAGGTACTTCTACTTCTTTAAATACTTCCTCTTCTCTCTCTGAGGTACTTCTACTTCTTTAAATACCTCCTCCTCTCTCTCTGAGGTACTTCTACTTCTTTAAATACTTCCTCTTCTCTCTCTGAGGTACTTCTACTTCTTTAAATACTTCCTCTTCTCTCTCTGAGGTACTTCTACTTCTTTAAATACTTCCTCTTCTCTCTCTGAAGTACTTCTCCTCCTTTAAATACTTCCTCTTCTCTCTCTGAGGTACTTCTACTTCTTTAAATACTTCCTCTTCTCTCTCTGAGGTACTTGTACTTCTTTAAATACCCCCTCTTCTCTCTCTGAGGTACTTGTACTTCTTTAAATACCTCCTCTTCTCTCTCTGAAGTACTTGTACTTCTTTAAATACCTCCTCTTCTCTCTCTGAAGTACTTGTACTTCTTTAAATACCTCCTCTTCTCTCTCTGAAGTACTTGTACTTCTTTAAATACCTCCTCTTCTCTCTCTGAAGTACTTGTACTTCTTTAAATACCTCCTCTTCTCTCTCTGAAGTACTTGTACTTCTTTAAATACTTCCTCTTCTCTCTCTGAGGTACTTCTACTTCTTTAAATACTTCCTCTTCTCTCTCTGAAGTACTTCTCCTTCTTTAAATACCTCCTCTTCTCTCTCTGAGGTACTTCTACTTCTTTAAATACTTCCTCCTCTCTCTCTGAAGTACTTCTACTTCTTTAACTACCTCCTCCTCTCTCTCTGAAGTACTTCTACTTCTTTAAATACCTCCTCTTCTCTCTCTGAGGTACTTCTCCTTCTTTAAATACCTCCTCTCTCTCTGAGGTACTTCTCCTTCTTTAAATACCTCCTCTCTCTCTGAAGTACTTGTACTTCTTTAAATACCTCATCCTCTCTCTCTGAAGTACTTCTCCTTCTTTAAATACTTCATCTTCTCTCTCTGAGGTACTTGTACTTCTTTAAATACCTCCTCTCTCTCTGAAGTACTTCTCCTTCTTTAAATACTTCCTCTTCTCTCTCTGAAGTACTTGTACTTCTTTAAATACCTCCTCTTCTCTCTCTGAGGTACTTCTCCTTCTTTAAATACCTCCTCTTCTCTCTCTGAGGTACTTCTACTTCTTTAAATACTTCCTCTTCTCTCTCTGAAGTACTTCTACTTCTTTAAATACCTCCTCCTCTCTCTCTGAAGTACTTCTCCTTCTTTAAATACCTCCTCCTCTCTCTCTGAGGTACTTGTACTTCTTTAAATACCCCCTCTTCTCTCTCTGAGGTACTTGTACTTCTTTAAATACCTCCTCTTCTCTCTCTGAAGTACTTGTACTTCTTTAAATACCTCCTCTTCTCTCTCTGAAGTACTTGTACTTCTTTAAATACTTCCTCTTCTTTCTCTGAAGTACTTCTACTTCTTTAAATACCTCCTCTTCTCTCTCTGAAGTACTTGTACTTCTTTAAATACCTCCTCTTCTCTCTCTGAAGTACTTGTACTTCTTTAAATACCTCCTCTTCTCTCTCTGAAGTACTTGTACTTCTTTAAATACCTCCTCTTCTCTCTCTGAAGTACTTCTCCTTCTTTAAATACATCCTCTTCTCTCTCTGAGGTACTTCTCCTTCTTTAAATACCTCCTCTTCTCTCTCTGAAGTACTTCTCCTTCTTTAAATACCTCCTCTTCTCTCTCTGAGGTACTTCTCCTTCTTTAAATACTTCCTCTTCTCTCTCTGAGGTACTTCTACTTCTTTAAATACCTCCTCTTCTCTCTCTGAGGTACTTCTACTTCTTTAAATACCTCCTCCTCTCTCTCTGAGGTACTTCTACTTCTTTAAATACTTCCTCTTCTCTCTCTGAGGTACTTCTACTTCTTTAAATACTTCCTCTTCTCTCTCTGAGGTACTTCTACTTCTTTAAATACTTCCTCTTCTCTCTCTGAAGTACTTCTCCTCCTTTAAATACTTCCTCTTCTCTCTCTGAGGTACTTCTACTTCTTTAAATACTTCCTCTTCTCTCTCTGAGGTACTTGTACTTCTTTAAATACCTCCTCTTCTCTCTCTGAAGTACTTGTACTTCTTTAAATACCTCCTCTTCTCTCTCTCTGAAGTACTTGTACTTCTTTAAATACCTCCTCTTCTCTCTCTGAAGTACTTGTACTTCTTTAAATACCTCCTCTTCTCTCTCTGAAGTACTTGTACTTCTTTAAATACCTCCTCTTCTCTCTCTGAAGTACTTGTACTTCTTTAAATACCCCCTCTTCTCTCTCTGAGGTACTTGTACTTCTTTAAATACCTCCTCTTCTCTCTCTGAAGTACTTGTACTTCTTTAAATACCTCCTCTTCTCTCTCTGAAGTACTTGTACTTCTTTAAATACCTCCTCTTCTCTCTCTGAAGTACTTGTACTTCTTTAAATACCTCCTCTTCTCTCTCTGAAGTACTTGTACTTCTTTAAATACCTCCTCTTCTCTCTCTGAAGTACTTGTACTTCTTTAAATACCTCCTCTTCTCTCTCTGAAGTACTTGTACTTCTTTAAATACCTCCTCTCTCTCTGAAGTACTTGTACTCATTTAAATACTTCCTCTTCTCTCTCTGAGGTACTTCTCCTTCTTTAAATACTTCCTCTTCTCTCTCTGAGGTACTTCTACTTCTTTAAATACCTCCTCCTCACTCTCTGAAGTACTTCTCCTTCTTTAAATACTTCCTCTTCTCTTTCTGAAGTACTTCTCCTTCTTTAAATACCTCCTCCTCTCTCTCTGAAGTACTTGTACTTCTTTAAATACCTCCTCCTCTCTCTCTGAAGTACTTCTCCTTCTTTAAATACCTCTTCTCTCTCTGAAGTACTTGTACTTCTTTAAATACCTCCTCCTCTCTCTCTGAAGTACTTCTCCTTCTTTAAATACCTCATCTTCTCTCTCTGAAGTACTTCTCCTTCTTTAAATACCTCCTCTTCTCTCTCTGAAGTACTTCTACTTCTTTAAATACCTCCTCTCTCTCTGAGGTAGTTCTACTTCTTTAAATACTTCCTCTTCTCTCTCTGAGGTACTTCTCCTCCTTTAAATACTTCCTCTTCTCTCTCTGAGGTACTTCTACTTCTTTAAATACTTCCTCTTCTCTCTCTGAGGTACTTGTACTTCTTTAAATACCCCCTCTTCTCTCTCTGAGGTACTTGTACTTCTTTAAATACCTCCTCTTCTCTCTCTGAAGTACTTCTACTTCTTTAAATACCTCCTCTTCTCTCTCTGAAGTACTTGTACTTCTTTAAATACCTCCTCTTCTCTCTCTGAGGTACTTCTCCTTCTTTAAATACCTCCTCCTCTCTCTCTGAGGTACTTCTCCTTCTTTAAATACTTCCTCCTCTCTCTCTGAGGTACTTCTCCTTCTTTAAATACTTCCTCTTCTCTCTCTGAGGTACTTCTACTTCTTTAAATACCTCCTCTTCTCTCTCTGAGGTACTTCTCCTTCTTTAAATACTTCCTCTTCTCTCTCTGAGGTACTTCTACTTCTTTAAATACCTCCTCCTCACTCTCTGAAGTACTTCTCCTTCTTTAAATACTTCCTCTTCTCTCTCTGAAGTACTTGTACTTCTTTAAATACCTCCTCCTCTCTCTCTGAAGTACTTCTCCTTCTTTAAATACCTCCTCTTCTCTCTCTGAGGTACTTGTACTTCTTTAAATACCTCCTCCTCACTCTCTGAAGTACTTCTCCTTCTTTAAATACTTCCTCTTCTCTTTCTGAAGTACTTCTCCTTCTTTAAATACCTCCTCCTCTCTCTCTGAGGTACTTCTCCTTCTTTAAATACTTCCTCCTCTCTCTCTGAGGTACTTCTCCTTCTTTAAATACTTCCTCTTCTCTCTCTGAGGTACTTCTACTTCTTTAAATACCTCCTCTTCTCTCTCTGAGGTACTTCTCCTTCTTTAAATACCTCCTCTTCTCTCTCTGAAGTACTTGTACTTCTTTAAATACCTCCTCTTCTCTCTCTGAAGTACTTGTACTTCTTTAAATACCTCCTCTTCTCTCTCTGAAGTACTTGTACTTCTTTAAATACCTCCTCTTCTCTCTCTGAAGTACTTGTACTTCTTTAAATACCCCCTCTTCTCTCTCTGAGGTACTTGTACTTCTTTAAATACCTCCTCTTCTCTCTCTGAAGTACTTGTACTTCTTTAAATACCTCCTCTTCTCTCTCTGAAGTACTTGTACTTCTTTAAATACCTCCTCTTCTCTCTCTGAAGTACTTGTACTTCTTTAAATACCTCCTCTCTCTCTGAAGTACTTGTACTCATTTAAATACTTCCTCTTCTCTCTCTGAGGTACTTCTCCTTCTTTAAATACTTCCTCTTCTCTCTCTGAGGTACTTCTACTTCTTTAAATACCTCCACTTCTCTCTCTGAGGTACTTCTCCTTCTTTAAATACTTCCTCTTCTCTCTCTGAGGTACTTCTACTTCTTTAAATACCTCCTCCTCACTCTCTGAAGTACTTCTCCTTCTTTAAATACTTCCTCTTCTCTTTCTGAAGTACTTCTCCTTCTTTAAATACCTCCTCCTCTCTCTCTGAAGTACTTGTACTTCTTTAAATACCTCCTCCTCTCTCTCTGAAGTACTTCTCCTTCTTTAAATACCTCCTCTTCTCTCTCTGAAGTACTTGTACTTCTTTAAATACCTCCTCCTCTCTCTCTGAAGTACTTCTCCTTCTTTAAATACCTCATCTTCTCTCTCTGAAGTACTTCTCCTTCTTTAAATACCTCCTCTTCTCTCTCTGAAGTACTTCTACTTCTTTAAATACCTCCTCTCTCTCTGAGGTACTTCTACTTCTTTAAATACTTCCTCTTCTCTCTCTGAAGTACTTCTCCTCCTTTAAATACTTCCTCTTCTCTCTCTGAGGTACTTCTACTTCTTTAAATACTTCCTCTTCTCTCTCTGAGGTACTTGTACTTCTTTAAATACCCCCTCTTCTCTCTCTGAGGTACTTGTACTTCTTTAAATACCTCCTCTTCTCTCTCTGAAGTACTTGTACTTCTTTAAATACCTCCTCTTCTCTCTCTGAAGTACTTGTACTTCTTTAAATACTTCCTCTTCTCTCTCTGAAGTACTTCTACTTCTTTAAATACCTCCTCTTCTCTCTCTGAAGTACTTGTACTTCTTTAAATACCTCCTCTTCTCTCTCTGAGGTACTTGTACTTCTTTAAATACCTCCTCTCTCTCTGAAGTACTTGTACTTCTTTAAATACCCCCTCTTCTCTCTCTGAGGTACTTGTACTTCTTTAAATACCTCCTCTTCTCTCTCTGAAGTACTTGTACTTCTTTAAATACCTCCTCTTCTCTCTCTGAAGTACTTGTACTTCTTTAAATACTTCCTCTTCTCTCTCTGAAGTACTTCTACTTCTTTAAATACCTCCTCTTCTCTCTCTGAGGTACTTCTACTTCTTTAAATACTTCCTCTTCTCTCTCTGAGGTACTTGTACTTCTTTAAATACTTCCTCTTCTCTCTCTGAAGTACTTCTCCTTCTTTAAATACTTCCTCTTCTCTCTCTGAGGTACTTCTCCTTCTTTAAATACTTCCTCTTCTCTCTCTGAGGTACTTCTACTTCTTTAAATACCTCCTCTTCTCTCTCTGAGGTACTTGTACTTCTTTAAATACCTCCTCTCTCTCTGAAGTACTTGTACTCATTTAAATACTTCCTCTTCTCTCTCTGAGGTACTTCTCCTTCTTTAAATACTTCCTCTTCTCTCTCTGAGGTACTTCTACTTCTTTAAATACCTCCTCTTCTCTCTCTGAGGTACTTCTCCTTCTTTAAATACTTCCTCTTCTCTCTCTGAAGTACTTGTACTTCTTTAAATACTTCCTCTTCTCTCTCTGAAGTACTTCTACTTCTTTAAATACCTCCTCTTCTCTCTCTGAAGTACTTGTACTTCTTTAAATACCTCCTCTTCTCTCTCTGAAGTACTTGTACTTCTTTAAATACCTCCTCTTCTCTCTCTGAGGTACTTCTACTTCTTTAAATACCTCCTCTTCTCTCTCTGAAGTACTTGTACTTCTTTAAATACCTCCTCTTCTCTCTCTGAGGTACTTCTCCTTCTTTAAATACCTCCTCCTCTCTCTCTGAAGTACTTCTACTTCTTTAAATACCTCCTCTTCTCTCTCTGAGGTACTTCTCCTTCTTTAAATACCTCCTCCTCTCTCTCTGAGGTACTTCTCCTTCTTTAAATACTTCCTCCTCTCTCTCTGAGGTACTTCTCCTTCTTTAAATACTTCCTCTTCTCTCTCTGAGGTACTTCTACTTCTTTAAATACCTCCTCTTCTCTCTCTGAGGTACTTCTCCTTCTTTAAATACTTCCTCTTCTCTCTCTGAGGTACTTCTACTTCTTTAAATACCTCCTCCTCACTCTCTGAAGTACTTCTCCTTCTTTAAATACTTCCTCTTCTCTCTCTGAAGTACTTCTCCTTCTTTAAATACCTCCTCTTCTCTCTCTGAAGTACTTGTACTTCTTTAAATACCTCCTCCTCTCTCTCTGAAGTACTTCTCCTTCTTTAAATACCTCATCTTCTCTCTCTGAAGTACTTGTACTTCTTTAAATACCTCCTCTTCTCTCTCTGAAGTACTTGTACTTCTTTAAATACCTCCTCTTCTCTCTCTGAGGTACTTGTACTTCTTTAAATACCTCCTCTCTCTCTGAAGTACTTGTACTCATTTAAATACTTCCTCTTCTCTCTCTGAGGTACTTCTACTTATTTAAATACTTCCTCCTCTCTCTCTGAGGTACTTCTCCTTCTTTAAATACTTCCTCTTCTCTCTCTGAGGTACTTCTACTTCTTTAAATACCTCCTCTTCTCTCTCTGAGGTACTTCTCCTTCTTTAAATACTTCCTCTTCTCTCTCTGAGGTACTTCTACTTCTTTAAATACCTCCTCTTCTCTCTCTGAGGTACTTCTCCTTCTTTAAATACTTCCTCTTCTCTCTCTGAAGTACTTGTACTTCTTTAAATACTTCCTCTTCTCTCTCTGAAGTACTTGTACTTCTTTAAATACCTCCTCTTCTCTCTCTGAGGTACTTCTACTTCTTTAAATACCTCCTCCTCTCTCTCTGAAGTACTTCTCCTTCTTTAAATACCTCATCTTCTCTCTCTGAAGTACTTGTACTTCTTTAAATACCTCCTCTTCTCTCTCTGAAGTACTTGTACTTCTTTAAATACCTCCTCTTCTCTCTCTGAGGTACTTGTACTTCTTTAAATACCTCCTCTCTCTCTGAAGTACTTGTACTCATTTAAATACTTCCTCTTCTCTCTCTGAGGTACTTCTACTTATTTAAATACTTCCTCCTCTCTCTCTGAGGTACTTCTCCTTCTTTAAATACTTCCTCTTCTCTCTCTGAGGTACTTCTACTTCTTTAAATACCTCCTCTTCTCTCTCTGAGGTACTTCTCCTTCTTTAAATACTTCCTCTTCTCTCTCTGAGGTACTTCTACTTCTTTAAATACCTCCTCTTCTCTCTCTGAGGTACTTCTCCTTCTTTAAATACTTCCTCTTCTCTCTCTGAAGTACTTGTACTTCTTTAAATACTTCCTCTTCTCTCTCTGAAGTACTTGTACTTCTTTAAATACCTCCTCTTCTCTCTCTGAGGTACTTCTACTTCTTTAAATACCTCCTCTTCTCTCTCTGAAGTACTTTTACTTCTTTAAATACCTCCTCTTCTCTCTCTGAGGTACTTCTCCTTCTTTAAATACCTCCTCCTCTCTCTCTGAAGTACTTCTACTTCTTTAAATACCTCCTCTTCTCTCTCTGAGGTACTTCTCCTTCTTTAAATACCTCCTCCTCTCTCTCTGAGGTACTTCTCCTTCTTTAAATACCTCCTCCTCTCTCTCTGAGGTACTTGTACTTCTTTAAATACTTCTTACTTGGACAGACTGCATGAAACAGGCATCTCGGTGGTCCACTCGATCTTCCCGTTCTCACACTTCTGGTGTCCTGAGATCGTTCCGGACGGTTTCTCTGTGATGATTTTATACCTGAGAGACGACAACAAACAAGCTCAGCTTCCTGTTTCTTCTTCTTCTCCTCTTCATAAAGCAGCGGGACTCTTACATGACTTCCTTGTTCCTGCGTGGCCCTTCAAACGGTCTGAAAGGCAGACTGCCGGTGGCGGCGTGGTAGAAGGTGACCCCGATGCTCCACAGGTCCACCGTGGCTCCGTACTTCTTCTGGTGGTCTTTCCTCAGCACGGCTCGCTCGTACATGTCGGGGTGCTGCAAACACACGAAGAAGAAGAGTTCAACAGGTGACCAAACCTTCACCTGAACGTCTTCAGGTGGACAAGATGAGACAACCTGAAGGATGAGAGCTGACGCTAATTTCACCAGGTGACTCCTCCCCACCAGGTGAGTCTTACCCACCAGGTGACCCCTTACTCACCAGCTGAGTCTCTCCCCACCAGCTGACTCCTCCCCACCAGCTGACTCCTCCCCACCAGCTGACTCCTCCCCACCCGCTGACTCCTCCCCACCAGCTGACTCCTCCCCACCCGCTGACTCCTCCCCACCCGCTGACTCCTCCCCACCAGCTGACTCCTCCCCACCAGGTGAGTCTTACTCACCAGCTGACTCCTCCCCACCAGCTGACTCCTCCCCACCAGCTGACTCCTCCCCACCAGCTGACTCCTCCCCACCAGGTGAGTCTCTCCCCACCAGCTGACTCCTCCCCACCAGCTGACTCCTCCCCACCAGCTGACTCCTCCCCACCAGGTGACTCCTCCCCACCAGGTGAGTCTCTCCCCACCAGCTGACTCCTCCCCACCAGGTGAGTCTCTCCCCACCAGCTGACTCCTCCCCACCAGGTGAGTCTCTCCCCACCAGGTGAGTCTCTCCCCACCAGCTGAGTCTCTCCCCACCAGCTGACTCCTCCCCACCAGCTGACTCCTCCCCACCAGGTGAGTCTCTCCCCACCAGCTGACTCCTCCCTACCAGCTGACTCCTCCCCACCAGCTGACTCCTCCCCACCCGCTGACTCCTCCCCACCAGCTGACTCCTCCCCACCCGCTGACTCCTCCCCACCCGCTGACTCCTCCCCACCCGCTGACTCCTCCCCACCAGCTGACTCCTCCCCACCAGGCGAGTCACTCACCAGGTGACTCCTCCCCACCAGGTGAGTCACTCACCAGGTATTCCTCGGTGCCGTACAGAGACACAAACTGCTCGTCGTCCTCCAGCTCTCTGGCGGCTCCGAAGTCGGTGAGCTTGTAGACGGACCGTCCTTCCTCTCCGATCACTCGCATGATGTTTCCTGGTTTGATGTCTCGGTGGACGATCCCGTACTCTCTCAGGTGGTTCATACCTGCCACTGAAGACACACAACGGCCAATCAGAGAACACCTGGGAGACACACCTCCAACAGTACACAGGTATGGTAATAATTAAGAATCCCACTGACCCACGTCGTGGAGGACGAGGAGGAACTCGTCCTCAGGGAGTCCGTACGCGTTGGAGGATTCCTCCAAGACGGTGTAGAGACTTCCACAGGGACAATACTCCATCACCAGCACCTTGTGACGGGTGTTAGACTGAAGAGGACACACCTTTATACTCTCTGAAGTACTCATATTTATATATATATATATATGTATAGATTAGGGGTGTAACGGTTCACAAAATTCACGGTTGGGTTCGGTACGATACAGTGGAGCCACGGTTCGGTACGTTTCGGTACAGTAGAAAACTATAAATGCCAGAGAATGTACTTGATTTTTAAATATATTTATTCATCACAACTAACATCATAAAGTTATTCTTTGACTTTGAACAATGATGGAACTAAACCTGAGTGACCCATCTTCTGGGGTGTCTTCTTAGCAACACATAAGCATAAAAAACAATATGTTGTTACTTACTTACATCTTGCTTACATCTTGTATTGTTACTTACATCTTGCAAAAGAGATTTTTAATCTCAATGGGACTACCTGGTTAAATAAAGGTTTAAAAAATAAAAAAATAAAAATATTTTCTTTTTTTTTATTCAAACGTATTGTTCGGTTCGTCATGCGTACCGAACCGTGAGCCTCGTACCGAACGGTTCAATACGAATACGCGTATCGTTACACCCTTAATATATATATATATTAGTGCTGGGCAACGATTACAATTTTTAATTGCAATTAATCGCATGATATTTCTGCGATTAATCTCATTGTTATGGCAAAGTTCAATAATGAATTCATAAGTAGTGTATTGCTCACTTTTATTTTAAAGTGCTGCTATATGAACAACAGGGCAATAACATTTGGTGTAAACACTTTAAACACATCAGGTTGTTGTTCACAACTTTATCTTCATGTGTAAGAGATGATATTTAAATATACACCTTGAGAACTGCAAACCTATCTACGTCATGTTTTTATGTTTGTTAAATTCTCAGTAGTGATACTAAATTATGCTTATTATACATATTACACACAAAACACTTTAAAAACTCAAAAAACATAATTTAAATGAATCATTTCTTTTTTCGGTATTGTGGTCAGACACATGTGCAACGCTGATTACCGTAATATGTGTGGTATTTGTTATAAATGTACGTTGGTACATAGAGGGTGAAAAGAAGCTGTACATGGAGGGACTTAGGACCCAGGGGAATGTAGGTGAAGGGAGACGGAAGAGACGCCACACAAACAGCTGTTCACCGCTCGCTGCCTGCCGGTCGGTTCTTGTGTTAAAAATGTACGCTTAATAATAATAATAAACTGCGTTAACGCGCGATAAAATAGTTGTCGGCATTAATTAATGAATGCGTTAACGCGATAATAACACGTTAACTTATCCAGCACTAATATTTAGACTATATTGTCTTTTCACCGACCTCTTCCTCCACAGCGAAGAGCTTCACGATGTTCTTGTGGTTGAGTTTCTTCAGAACCTCGAACTCTCTCATCTGGACGTCCAGCGGCCTCAAGAAGCTCAGGTTGTTGAAGACTTTGACGGCGTAAAGGTCTCCGGTTTTCTACACAACAACAACAACAACAACCCAGCTCAGTGAAAACATCCAGTGAGACATAAAACCTCAGATTCTAACAGAAGAAATGAAAAGTGAATAAATATACGGTAATTAAATATCCAGATGTCCATGTGACTCCTCCCTGCACTCTGATTGGCTGAGAGGTGAGTCATGTGACCTACCTTGTGTCTGCCCCGGTACACGTTGGCCGTGGCTCCCTGACCCAGCAGGTCTGAGATCAGCCACAGGTAGTTAGTGGTGCTCTGCATCCTGAAGGCTCAGCTGATCCTGGAGACAAGAGAAGACGATCAATATTGATATTAATACGATCAATGAGACATATATACCGATGAATACGATCAATGAGACATATATACCGATGAATACGATCAATGAGACATATATACCGATGAATACGATCAATGAGACATATATACTGATGAATACGATCAATGAGACATATATACCGATGAATACGATCAATGAGACATATATACCGATGAATACGATCAATGAGACATATATACTGATGAATACAATCAATGAGACATATATACTGATGAATACGATCAATGAGACATATATACTGATGAATACGATCAATGAGACATATATACCGATGAATACGATCAATGAGACATATATACCGATGAATACGATCAATGAGACATATATACCGATGAATACAATCAATGAGACATATATACTGATGAATACGATCAATGAGACATATATACCGATGAATACGATCAATGAGACATATATACGATGAATACGATCAATGAGACATATATACTGATGAATACAATCAATGAGACATATATACTGATGAATACGATGAATACGATCAATGAGACATATATACCGATGAATACAATCAATGAGACATATATACCGATGAATACGATGAATACGATCAATGAGACATATATACTGATGAATACGATCAATGAGACATATATACTGATGAATACGATGAATACGATCAATGAGACATATATACTGATGAATACGATGAATACAATCAATGAGACATATATACTGATGAATACGATGAATACGATCAATGAGACATATATACTGATGAATACGATCAATGAGACATATATACCGATGAATACAATCAATGAGACATATATACTGATGAATACGATCAATGAGACATATATACTGATGAATACGATCAATGAGACATATATACTGATGAATACAATCAATGAGACATATATACTGATGAATACGATCAATGAGACATATATACCGATGAATACGATCAATGAGACATATATACCGATGAATACGATCAATGAGACATATATACCGATGAATACAATCAATGAGACATATATACTGATGAATACGATCAATGAGACATATATACCGATGAATACGATCAATGAGACATATATACGATGAATACAATCAATGAGACATATATACTGATGAATACGATGAATACGATCAATGAGACATATATACCGATGAATACAATCAATGAGACATATATACCGATGAATACGATGAATACGATCAATGAGACATATATACTGATGAATACGATGAATACGATCAATGAGACATATATACCGATGAATACGATGAATACGATCAATGAGACATATATACTGATGAATACGATCAATGAGACATATATACCGATGAATACGATGAATACGATCAATGAGACATATATACTGATGAATACGATCAATGAGACATATATACTGATGAATACGATGAATACAATCAATGAGACATATATACTGATGAATACGATGAATACGATCAATGAGACATATATACTGATGAATACGATGAATACAATCAATGAGACATATATACTGATGAATACGATGAATACGATCAATGAGACATATATACTGATGAATACGATGAATACGATCAATGAGACATATATACTGATGAATACGATCAATGAGACATATATACTGATGAATACGATGAATACGATCAATGAGACATATATACTGATGAATACGATGAATACAATCAATGAGACATATATACCGATGAATACGATCAATGAGACATATATACCGATGAATACGATGAATACGATCAATGAGACATATATACCGATGAATACGATCAATGAGACATATATACCGATGAATACGATGAATACGATCAATGAGACATATATACCGATGAATACGATGAATACGATCAATGAGACATATATACCGATGAATACGATGAATACGATCAATGAGACATATATACCGATGAATACGATCAATGAGACATATATACCGATGAATACGATGAATACGATCAATGAGACATATATACTGATGAATACGATGAATACGATCAATGAGACATATATACCGATGAATACGATCAATGAGACATATATACCGATGAATACAATCAATGAGACATATATACTGATGAATACAATCAATGAGACATATATACTGATGAATACGATGAATACGATCAATGAGACATATATACTGATGAATACGATCAATGAGACATATATACTGATGAATACGATGAATACGATCAATGAGACATATATACTGATGAATACGATCAATGAGACATATATACCGATGAATACAATCAATGAGACATATATACTGATGAATACAATCAATGAGACATATATACTGATGAATACAATGAATACGATCAATGAGACATATATACTGATGAATACGATCAATGAGACATATATACTGATGAATACGATCAATGAGACATATATACTGATGAATACGATCAATGAGACATATATACTGATGAATACGATCAATGAGACATATATACCGATGAATACGATCAATGAGACATATATACTGATGAATACAATCAATGAGACATATATACTGATGAATACAATCAATGAGACATATATACTGATGAATACAATCAATGAGACATATATACCGATGAATACAATCAATGAGACATATATACTGATGAATACGATCAATGAGACATATATACCGATGAATACAATCAATGAGACATATATACTGATGAATACAATCAATGAGACATATATACTGATGAATACAATCAATGAGACATATATACCGATGAATACAATCAATGAGACATATATACTGATGAATACGATGAATATGATCAATGAGACATATATACTGATGAATACGATCAATGAGACATATATACTGATGAATACAATCAATGAGACATATATACTGATGAATACAATCAATGAGACATATATACCGATGAATACAATCAATGAGACATATATACCGATGAATACGATGAATATGATCAATGAGACATATATACTGATGAATACGATGAATGAGACATATATACCGATGAATACGATCAATGAGACATATATACTGATGAATACAATCAATGAGACATATATACCGATGAATACAATCAATGAGACATATATACTGATGAATACAATCAATGAGACATATATACTGATGAATACGATCAATGAGACATATATACTGATGAATACGATCAATGAGACATATATACTGATGAATACGATCAATGAGACATATATACTGATGAATACGATCAATGAGACATATATACTGATGAATACGATCAATGAGACATATATACTGATGAATACGATGAATATGATCAGAGACATATATACCGATGAATACGATGAATATGATCAATGAGACATATATACTGATGAATACGATCAATGAGACATATATACTGATGAATACGATGAATATGATCAATGAGACATATATACTGATGAATACGATGAATATGATCAATGAGACATATATACCGATGAATACGATGAATATGATCAATGAGACATATATACCGATGAATACGATGAATATGATCAATGAGACATATATACTGATGAATACGATGAATATGATCAATGAGACATATATACCGATGAATACGATCAATGAGACATATATACCGATGAATACGATCAATGAGACATATATACTGATGAATACGATGAATATGATCAATGAGACATATATACTGATGAATACGATGAATATGATCAATGAGACATATATACCGATGAATACGATCAATGAGACATATATACCGATGAATACGATCAATGAGACATATATACTGATGAATACGATGAATACGATGAATGAGACATATATACTGATGAATACGATGAATACGATGAATGAGACATATATACTGATGAATACGATGAATACGATGAATGAGACATATATACTGATGAATACGATGAATATGATCA
Source organism: Ophthalmolycus amberensis (assembly GCA_024529925.1). Lineage (NCBI taxonomy): Eukaryota > Metazoa > Chordata > Actinopteri > Perciformes > Zoarcidae > Ophthalmolycus > Ophthalmolycus amberensis. The sequence goes on along the minus strand of JAFEUB010001541.1, from coordinate 354,036 downwards.
ATGAGACATATATACTGATGAATACGATGAATACGATCAATGAGACATATATACCGATGAATACGATCAATGAGACATATATACCGATGAATACGATGAATATGATCAATGAGACATATATACCGATGAATACGATGAATATGATCAATGAGACATATATACTGATGAATACGATGAATACGATCAATGAGACATATATACCGATGAATACGATCAATGAGACATATATACCGATGAATACGATGAATACGATCAATGAGACATATATACTGATGAATACGATGAATACGATGAATGAGACATATATACTGATGAATACGATGAATATGATCAATGAGACATATATACTGATGAATACGATGAATACGATCAATGAGACATATATACCGATGAATACGATCAATGAGACATATATACCGATGAATACGATGAATATGATCAATGAGACATATATACCGATGAATACGATGAATATGATCAATGAGACATATATACCGATGAATACGATGAATATGATCAATGAGACATATATACCGATGAATACGATGAATACGATCAATGAGACATATATACTGATGAATACGATGAATATGATCAATGAGACATATATACTGATGAATACGATGAATACGATCAATGAGACATATATACCGATGAATACGATCAATGAGACATATATACTGATGAATACGATCAATGAGACATATATACTGATGAATACGATCAATGAGACATATATACTGATGAATACGATCAATGAGACATATATACCGATGAATACGATCAATGAGACATATATACTGATGAATACAATCAATGAGACATATATACTGATGAATACAATCAATGAGACATATATACTGATGAATACAATCAATGAGACATATATACCGATGAATACAATCAATGAGACATATATACTGATGAATACGATCAATGAGACATATATACCGATGAATACAATCAATGAGACATATATACTGATGAATACAATCAATGAGACATATATACCGATGAATACAATCAATGAGACATATATACTGATGAATACGATGAATATGATCAATGAGACATATATACTGATGAATACGATCAATGAGACATATATACTGATGAATACAATCAATGAGACATATATACTGATGAATACAATCAATGAGACATATATACCGATGAATACAATCAATGAGACATATATACCGATGAATACGATGAATATGATCAATGAGACATATATACTGATGAATACGATGAATGAGACATATATACCGATGAATACGATCAATGAGACATATATACTGATGAATACAATCAATGAGACATATATACCGATGAATACAATCAATGAGACATATATACTGATGAATACAATCAATGAGACATATATACTGATGAATACGATCAATGAGACATATATACTGATGAATACGATCAATGAGACATATATACTGATGAATACGATCAATGAGACATATATACTGATGAATACGATCAATGAGACATATATACTGATGAATACGATCAATGAAACATATATACTGATGAATACGATGAATATGATCAGAGACATATATACCGATGAATACGATGAATATGATCAATGAGACATATATACTGATGAATACGATCAATGAGACATATATACTGATGAATACGATGAATATGATCAATGAGACATATATACTGATGAATACGATGAATATGATCAATGAGACATATATACTGATGAATACGATGAATATGATCAATGAGACATATATACTGATGAATACGATCAATGAGACATATATACTGATGAATACGATGAATATGATCAGAGACATATATACCGATGAATACGATGAATATGATCAATGAGACATATATACTGATGAATACGATCAATGAGACATATATACTGATGAATACGATGAATATGATCAATGAGACATATATACCGATGAATACGATGAATATGATCAATGAGACATATATACCGATGAATACGATGAATATGATCAATGAGACATATATACTGATGAATACGATGAATATGATCAATGAGACATATATACCGATGAATACGATCAATGAGACATATATACCGATGAATACGATCAATGAGACATATATACTGATGAATACGATGAATATGATCAATGAGACATATATACTGATGAATACGATGAATATGATCAATGAGACATATATACCGATGAATACGATCAATGAGACATATATACCGATGAATACGATCAATGAGACATATATACTGATGAATACGATGAATACGATGAATGAGACATATATACTGATGAATACGATGAATATGATCAATGAGACATATATACTGATGAATACGATGAATACGATCAATGAGACATATATACCGATGAATACGATCAATGAGACATATATACCGATGAATACGATGAATATGATCAATGAGACATATATACCGATGAATACGATGAATATGATCAATGAGACATATATACCGATGAATACGATGAATATGATCAATGAGACATATATACCGATGAATACGATGAATACGATCAATGAGACATATATACTGATGAATACGATGAATATGATCAATGAGACATATATACTGATGAATACGATGAATACGATCAATGAGACATATATACCGATGAATACGATCAATGAGACATATATACCGATGAATACGATGAATATGATCAATGAGACATATATACCGATGAATACGATGAATATGATCAATGAGACATATATACCGATGAATACGATCAATGAGACATATATACTGATGAATACGATGAATATGATCAATGAGACATATATACCGATGAATACGATGAATATGATCAATGAGACATATATACCGATGAATACGATCAATGAGACATATATACTGATGAATACGATGAATATGATCAATGAGACATATATACTGATGAATACGATGAATACGATCAATGAGACATATATACCGATGAATACGATCAATGAGACATATATACCGATGAATACGATCAATGAGACATATATACTGATGAATACGATGAATATGATCAATGAGACATATATACTGATGAATACGATGAATACGATGAATGAGACATATATACTGATGAATACGATGAATATGATCAATGAGACATATATACCGATGAATACGATGAATGAGACATATATACTGATGAATACGATGAATGAGACATATATACTGATGAATACGATGAATACGATCAATGAGACATATATACCGATGAATACGATGAATGAGACATATATACTGATGAATACGATGAATACGATCAATGAGACATATATACCGATGAATACGATCAATGAGACATATATACTGATGAATACGATGAATGAGACATATATACTGATGAATACAATCAATGAGACATATATACTGATGAATACAATCAATGAGACATATATACTGATGAATACGATCAATGAGACATATATACTGATGAATACGATCAATGAGACATATATACTGATGAATATGATGAATACGATCAATGAGACATATATACTGATGAATACGATCAATGAGACATATATACCGATGAATACGATGAATATGATCAATGAGACATATATACCGATGAATACGATGAATATGATCAATGAGACATATATACTGATGAATACGATGAATGAGACATATATACTGATGAATACGATGAATGAGACATATATACTGATGAATACGATGAATATGATCAATGAGACATATATACCGATGAATACGATCAATGAGACATATATACCGATGAATACGATGAATATGATCAATGAGACATATATACCGATGAATACGATCAATGAGACATATATACTGATGAATACGATGAATACGATCAATGAGACATATATACTGATGAATACGATGAATATGATCAATGAGACATATATACTGATGAATACGATGAATACGATCAATGAGACATATATACCGATGAATACGATCAATGAGACATATATACTGATGAATACGATGAATACGATCAATGAGACATATATACCGATGAATACGATCAATGAGACATATATACTGATGAATACGATGAATATGATCAATGAAGCCTCACTAGTTTCTGATTTGAACTCAAACATCAGCAGAAGTTTTACTTTGAAATGATTTCAACGATTCACAGATTTTTAATAGCTGATGATTAATTAATGCATTAAATAATTACTTATGGACATTCTTTACTGTTTATTCTTTATCATTTTCTGGGTTTTGGGGATTCTTTTGTAAAATGTCAAAAATCAGTAAAAACAGAAATAATCCAGAACAAATATTAAAATAACAAAACATTATAATTCTTTTATTCTTATTTTAATAATTATAATTTAGTCTCTGTGCTGCTGCTGATGAATCAACACTAGTCTTTTATTTTTTATCTAAAAATGATATAAATATATAAATAAACTTTACATCTCGCTACGTAACCTTTCCTTACGTCATGACGTATCTGTACGTAGGTGGGAAACTCCCGTTTTCAGGCCCGAAAACAACAAAAAACTCCAGAGACGTAAAAACACGTAAATATGTGTTAATTAATTCCGTGAGCTAACGTGAGCTCATCGATTAATCAACATAGATATTAATATCGCCGGTTTATCGGTTTAATATCATATTTATGTCTCATATCTCTTCATATTTTCACTTTCTCTTAACGGAAATGGACGCTAACTGTCACAAACCTGACCTAAATCACGACGTTTGTACACCGGGTCCGGTACCGACCACGTAGAGCTTCTTACTGGACCCGGTGATGACGTATCTTTACCGGTTTTATTCGTTAAAACCATTAGTTTTCTCTTTTGTATATTTCCTCACCTTCTTTTCTGCTGCGGAGTTTTCTTCTTCCGCTGTTCCCTCACCACGTGAGAGGAGCCGTCCAATCAGCGCACAGAGTGAGACTAAAGGGGCGTGGTACAATTACCGTAATAACCACAATATATATATATATATATTTTAGATTCTAGCCAATCATATACGCCGCAGCAGAAAGTATTATTTATATAATTTATATAAATATATATATAATATATATATATAAATATATATAAATATATATAATTATAATATAATTAATAAAACCACACAGACGTAAAGTTCACTCACTTTATATTCAACAAAAAGGAAAAATCATTTCATGAGTTACAGGTTTCTGTGGGCAGCTGGTTGGCTGAACAGGTCTCCAGGTAAACTACAGGTCCAGGTGTTCATGTTTACAGGTAAACAAACAATAATTTGTGGAACAAACAACGGCTTGATGGCGCACCGTGAGAGAAAACGAATGAATCCAGACAACTTGGAGAAAAAAGTGCTTTAAAAAATATACAAATAATGACTACTCGACATTTTTACATTTCAACCAAAAACTAAAAAGATCAAAAGCCTGAAATCAGAGAATCAACAACTTGTTTTGTATTTAGGGCATCGAACATACGACCTTCTGAACCGACTGACACTTCTAAACTTTTTGTTCATAAAACTGAAAGATTTCAAACAATAAAAGTAATTTTCTCTTTAATGTCATCTGTCAATAAAGACGTAAAATAAACTAAAATGTTTTGACATTTGAGAAATGTTTGCGTTTTTATAGAAATGTTATATATTAATATCCGTATTATAAATATTATTTGATAGCCAGCCTTCACACCTGTCATTTGTAATATTAATACCTGCTGGTTATATTGATTCTCTTAAATTATGAATTTGTACTTTTAAAAATGAAATAACTTTGATTCCTTTCAGATTCAACAGATTAAATATTTTGTTCTTTGACTTCAAACACATTTGATTAAGTTCATAAAAACTTTTTAAAACGGTACAAATTATGAAAGAAATATGTAAAATGAGGTTAAAACAACAAGGAAACAAAGTCGGACATCTTTGTTTTAAAAAACAAATAGAAGTTTAAAGTGCAGACAAAGAAACGACTCCTAACGACGATGTGATTAATAAATAATAAATGATCAATCATTTGTTTTCGTTCATTTAGTTTCATTATAAACAGTAAAACATCTTTCAGGACTTTGTTGGATTCAAACGATTATTTCTAGAAAATTTCAAAAACTTTAACGAGTGAAATTAGTATTCTAAAATAAAGACGAATATTCAAGCTGGTTTTCGTCTTTAAGTTTTTTATTAAATAGTTTCCAGTTTCATGTTCGACTGTTTAATTTAATATTTAAGAATTAATCTTGTTTCATAAAGTTTTTTTTAGCCGAAAAACGTTTTATTCCTCAAAGTATCAAACGACAAACTTCGAAACATCGTCAGACAATTTTACTGCTTTTTATTCAGAAAATATTTTAATTAGATTTTCTAATTACTTTTAAAAAATCAGAAAAATATGACACGAGATTATTTGAATGAATCACTGATTTTCTACAATTTAATATTTTCTAAAATGAGAAAAGATTAAATATTTCAGCCTGTTTGTAAAAATGAAAATCGTCTCATTAAGACGGATGATGTCATTAAAAAATAGGAACAAAGTGCAAACATTAAGATTGTCAGATTAGAGCTTCTGTTCACGACAGGAAGTTAAAACGAGAAAAATACATTTATGTCGTCACGACAACAGAAAACACATCGATGACTCACGAACACCAGAAACCTGGATTTGTTGATTTGTTCTTCTGAGATTGTCGTTTGAACGTTTTGAGTGAAACTTTGTAGAAAAATATAACGAGTCGATATAAAAAAAGACGGAATGAAAAGTAAAAGTAAAGATTTACAATGAATTTCTAAATAGTTTATAAATACGATATCGACACAATATGTGGTACAAAAATACTATCGAGCATTTCGTTAAAATAAAAACGTGAAGATGAAGACGAGAACTTTTCAGGCACGAGATCGAGTTCACGAGAAAATAAACGAGAATCGACGACGTCGTCAATCAAAACACAACGTTTTGGTTTTTATCCTGATGAGTCATGCGACACCTGATGTTTGACACGTTTTAGTGTTTAGTACGGAGGCCCTGAAGGGACAAGAGCAAGAAGTCGTTTCTAGTGACAAACAAACAAAAACAAAAACCAAAAGAGGCTGATTGTCTTCAGATTCACGTTCTAGCAGCACTTCCTGCCTCATGGAGAAAGTATAGAAGTCCATCTCTGACAATATGATGACAAAAAATACTTTAAGTCAAAATCATGAAAAACGTTCTCAAAACACGAGAAACATTCTAACAATGATGACTTAATATCTCAAAATGATGAGAAAATCTCAAAAATGACTGGCTGGACCCTTTTCTGCTTTTCCTGGTGTCAATGAGCTTCCATACTTCAGGGCCTCCGTAGAGTTGAATCAAACTTATTGATCCTCTGCTGCCTCGTAAATACAGAGCACCTCCTGTTTGATTGATTAATAAATATGTTGTGTTATTGCTACATGACTCATCACATGACTCATCCATCAGACACTGTTTTCTAACTGAGGAGGTAAACCGTAAATCAAAGTACCGCGTTCTCCAGTTTACATGGTAACTACAGACACCACAGGGGGGCGCTCTCCTCCTCCTTTTCTTCTCCTGTTGATGTTTTTCATATTTGGCATCAGATAAGTTAAACCATCCCTCTGTGAGCTTTTTGTCCTTCGGCCTCTTGTTCTCCCAGTTTAAGGCAACTTAATATTTGTGTTGATTTTAATAAAAACTTTTCTGATAAAATGTACAAATGTCTTAATACAAACCTCTATGACATCATCAGTAAACACTGTATAGAAAATATATAAATATGCTTTTCTCTTTTTCACTGTACAAATGTTTCCTCCTCCTCTTCATCAGCCTCTTTAACCTCTTTTATGCACAATTGCTATTTACAGTGGGGGGCGTGTTCTGTGGGGGCAGGGCAGTGGAGAGGTGGATTGTGGGTGCTCAGGAGGAGTCCGTGCAGGGCGATGGAGGCGGCGGGTAGAGGTGGTGAGAGTAGCTCCTCTCGGTGAAAGGAGAAGGAGGACAGCTCTCACAGTTCTCCTCAGCTGACAGGTACTGACTCCTCGGGGTCGGAGGAGGAGGAAGAGGCTCAGAGTCGTAGTTCAGGTCGCTGGTGTAACCTTTAGCACCAGAAGAAGACTTCAGAGGAGCCCGACGGCCAGGAGTGTAGTCGCTGTCACACAGGTCGGTACTACAGGGGGTGGTGGGGGGGGCGAAGTGACGGTATGTGTAGGGACGGTAGCTGAGGAAACACCACAGAGTAAGAAAACGATTATATTAACATCAGGTGATGAGATGTATTAACATGAGATGATGAGATGTATTAACATGATGATGAGATGTATTAACATGAGATGATGAGATATATTAAAATGAGATAATGAGATATATTAACATGAGATGAGATGTATTAACATGAGATGATGAGATGTATTAACATGAGATATATTAACATGAGATGAGATGTATTAACATGAGATGATGAGATATATTAACATGAGATAATGAGATATATTAACATGAGATGATGAGATATATTAACATGAGATATATTAACATGAGATAATGAGATATTAACATGAGATAATGAGATATATTAACATGAGATGATGAGATATATTAACATGAGATATATTAACATGAGATATATTAACATGAGATGATGAGATGTATTAACATGAGATAATGGGATATATTAACATGAGATAATGAGATATATTAACATGAGATGAGATATATTAACATGAGATGAGATATATTAACATGAGATGATGAGATGTATTAACATGAGATGATGAGATATATTAACATGAGATAATGAGATATATTAACATGAGATAATGAGATATATTAACATGAGATGATGAGATATATTAACATGAGATATATTAACATGAGATAATGAGATATTAACATGAGATAATGAGATATATTAACATGAGATGATGAGATATATTAACATGAGATATATTAACATGAGATGATGAGATGTATTAACATGAGATAATGGGATATATTAACATGAGATAATGAGATATATTAACATGAGATGAGATGTATTAACATGAGATGAGATATATTAACATGAGATGATGAGATGTATTAACATGAGATGATGAGATATATTAACATGAGATAATGAGATATATTAACATGAGATGATGAGATATATTAACATGAGATATATTAACATGAGATAATGAGATATTAACATGAGATAATGAGATATATTAACATGAGATGATGAGATATATTAACATGAGATATATTAACATGAGATATATTAACATGAGATATATTAACATGAGATGATGAGATGTATTAACATGAGATAATGGGATATATTAACATGAGATAATGAGATATATTAACATGAGATGAGATATATTAACATGAGATATATTAACATGAGATATATTAACATGAGATATATTAACATGAGATGAGATATATTAACATGAGATATATTAACATGAGATATATTAACATGAGATATATTAACATGAGATGATGAGATACATTAACATGAGATATATTAACATGAGATATATTAACATAAGATGATGAGATGTATTAACATGAGATAATGAGATGTATTAACATGAGATGATGAGATATATTAACATGAGGTGATGAGATGTATTAACATGAGATGAGATGTATTAACATGAGATGAGATGTATTAACATGAGATAATGAGATATATTAACATGAGATGATGAGATATATTAACATGAGATGATGAGATGTATTAACATGAGATAATGAGATGTATTAACATGAGATAATGAGATGTATTAACATGAGATGATGAGATATATTAACATGAGATGTATTAACATGAGATAATGAGATATATTAACATGAGATATATTAACATGAGATAATGAGATATATTAACATGAGATGATGAGATGTATTAACATGAGATGATGAGATGTATTAACATGAGATGATGAGATATATTAACGTGAGATAATGAGATATATTAACATGAGATAATGAGATATATTAACATGAGATAATGAGATATATTAACATGAGATAATGAGATATATTAACATGAGATGATGAGATATATTAACATGAGATGATGAGATATATGAACATGATATATTAACATGAGATGAGATGTATTGAGATGAGATGTATTAACATGAGATGATGAGATATATTAACATGAGGTGATGAGATATATTAACATGAGGTGATGAGATGTATCAACATGAGATGAGATGTATTAACATGAGATGAGATGTATTAACATGAGATGAGATGTATTAACATGATGATGAGATGTATTAACATGAGATAATGAGATATATTAACATGAGATGAGATGTATTAACATGAGATGATGATATATTAACATGAGATGATGAGATATATTAACATGAGATATATTAACATGAGATGATGAGATACATTAACATGAGATATATTAACATGAGATATATTAACATGAGATGATGAGATGTATTAACATGAGATAATGAGATGTATTAACATGAGATGAGATGTATTGAGATGAGATGTATTAACATGAGATGATGAGATATATTAACATGAGGTGATGAGATGCATTAACATGAGATGAGATGTATTAACATGAGATGAGATGTATTAACATGAGATGATGAGATGTATTAACATGAGATGAGATGTATTAACATGAGATGATGAGATGTATTAACATGAGATAATGAGATATATTAACATGAGATGAGATGTATTAACATGAGATGATGAGATATATTAACATGAGATGATGAGATATATTAACATGAGATATATTAACATGAGATGAGATGTATTAACATGAGATGATGAGATATATTAACATGAGATGAGATGTATTAACATGAGATGATGAGATGTATTAACATGAGATAATGAGATATATTAACATGAGATGAGATGTATTAACATGAGATGATGAGATATATTAACATGAGATAATGAGATATATTAACATGAGATAATGAGATATTAACATGAGATATATTAACATGAGATAATGAGATATTAACATGAGATAATGAGATATATTAACATGCGATGATGAGATATATTAACATGAGATATATTAACATGAGATGATGAGATGTATTAACATGAGATAATGAGATGTATTAACATGAGATAATGAGATATTAACATGAGATAATGAGATATATTAACATGAGATGATGAGATATATTAACATGAGATATATTAACATGAGATGATGAGATGTATTAACATGAGATAATGAGATGTATTAACATGAGATGAGATGTATTGAGATGAGATGATGAGATATATTAACATGAGGTGATGAGATGTATTAACATGAGATGATGAGATGTATTAACATGAGATGAGATGTATTAACATGAGATGAGATATATTAACATGAGATAATGAGATATATTAACATGAGATATATTAACATGAGATAATGAGATATATTAACATGAGATGATGAGATATATTAACATGAGATATATTAACATGAGATGATGAGATGTATTAACATGAGATAATGAGATATCTTAACATGAGATAATGAGATATATTAACATGAGATATATTAACATGAGATGATGAGATATATTAACATGAGATGATGAGATGTATTAACATGATGATGAGATGTATTAACATGAGATAATGAGATATATTAACATGAGATGTATTAACACGAGATGATGAGATGTATTAACATGAGATATATTAACATGAGATATATTAACATGAGATGATGAGATGTATTAACATGAGATATATTAACATGAGATATATTAACATGAGATGATGAGATGTATTAACATGAGATAATGAGATATTAACATGAGATAATGAGATATATTAACATGAGATGATGAGATATATTAACATGAGATATATTAACATGAGATGATGAGATGTATTAACATGAGATAATGAGATGTATTAACATGAGATAATGAGATATTAACATGAGATAATGAGATATTAACATGAGATAATGAGATATATTAACATGAGATGATGAGATATATTAACATGAGATATATTAACATGAGATATATTAACATGAGATGATGAGATGTATTAACATGAGATAATGAGATGTATTAACATGAGATAATGAGATATTAACATGAGATAATGAGATATATTAACATGAGATGATGAGATATATTAACATGAGATATATTAACATGAGATATATTAACATGAGATGATGAGATGTATTAACATGAGATAATGAGATGTATTAACATGAGATGAGATGTATTGAGATGAGATGATGAGATATATTAACATGAGATATATTAACATGAGATGATGAGATATATTAACATGAGATATCTTAACATGAGATATATTAACATGAGATGATGAGATGTATTAACATGAGATAATGAGATGTATTAACATGAGATGAGATGTATTAACATGAGATGATGAGATATATTAACATGAGGTGATGAGATGTATTAACATGAGATGAGATGTATTAACATGAGATGAGATGTATTAACATGAGATGAGATGTATTAACATGAGATGAGATGTATTAACATGAGATGATGAGATGTATTAACATGAGATGATGAGATATATTAACATGAGATAATGAGATATATTAACATGAGATATATTAACATGAGATAATGAGATATTAACATGAGATAATGAGATATATTAACATGAGATGATGAGATATATTAACATGAGATATATTAACATGAGATATATTAACATGAGATGATGAGATGTATTAACATGAGATAATGAGATATATTAACATGAGATAATGAGATATATTAACATGAGATGATGAGATATATTAACATGAGATATATTAACATGAGATGATGAGATGTATTAACATGAGATAATGAGATATTAACATGAGATATATTAACATGAGATGATGAGATATATTAACATGAGATATATTAACATGAGATATATTAACATGAGATATATTAACATGAGATGATGAGATGTATTAACATGAGATAATGAGATGTATTAACATGAGATGATGAGATATATTAACGTGAGATGATGAGATGTATTAACGTGAGATGATGAGATGTATTAACGTGAGATGATGAGATGTATTAACATGAGATGAGATGTATTAACATGAGATGATGAGATGTATTAACATGAGATGATGAGATGTATTAACATGAGATGAGATGTATTAACATGAGATGATGAGATATATTAACATGAGGTGATGAGATGTATTAACATGAGATGAGATGTATTAACATGAGATGATGAGATGTATTAACATGAGATGATGAGATGTATTAACATGAGATGATGAGATGTATTAACATGAGATGATGAGATGTATTAACATGAGATGATGAGATGTATTAACATGAGATGATGAGATGTATTAACATGAGATGATGAGATGTATTAACATGAGATGATGAGATGTATTAACATGAGATGATGAGATGTATTAACATGAGATAATGAGATATATTAACATGAGATAATGAGATGTATTAACATGAGATGATGAGATATATTAACATGAGATGATGAGATATATTAACATGAGATGATGAGATATATTAACATGATATATTAACATGAGATGAGATGTATTAACATGAGATGATGAGATATATTAACATGAGATATATTAACATGAGATATATTAACATGAGATATATTAACATGAGATAATGAGATGTATTAACATGAGATGAGATGTATTGAGATGAGATGTGTTAACATGAGATGATGAGATGTATTAACATGATGATGAGATGTATTAACATGAGATGAGATGTATTAACATGAGATGATGAGATGTATTAACATGAGATGAGATGTATTAACATGAGATGAGATGTATTAACATGAGATGAGATGTATTAACATGAGATGAGATGTATTGAGATGAGATGTATTAACATGAGATGAGATGTATTAACATGAGATGAGATGTATTGAGATGAGATGTATTAACATGAGATGATGAGATATATTAACATGAGGTGATGAGATGTATTAACATGAGATGATGAGATGTATTAACATGAGATGATGAGATGTATTAACATGAGATGATGAGATGTATTAACATGAGATGATGAGATATATTAACATGAGGTGATGAGATGTATTAACATGAGATGATGAGATGTATTAACATGAGATGATGAGATGTATTAACATGAGATGATGAGATGTATTAACATATGATGAGATGTATTAACATGAGATGATGAGATGTATTAACATGAGATAATGAGATATATTAACATGAGATAATGAGATATATTAACATGAGATGAGATGTATTAACATGAGATGATGAGATGTATTAACATGAGATGATGAGATGTATTAACATGAGATGAGATGTATTAACATGAGATGATGAGATGTATTAACATGAGATAATGAGATATATTAACATGAGATGATGAGATGTATTAACATGAGATGATGAGATGTATTAACATGAGATGATGAGATATATTAACGTGAGATAATGAGATATATTAACATGAGATAATGAGATATATTAACATGAGATAATGAGATATATTAACATGAGATAATGAGATATATTAACATGAGATGATGAGATATATTAACATGAGATGATGAGATATATGAACATGATATATTAACATGAGATAATGAGATATATTAACATGAGATATATTAACATGAGATCATGAGATGTATTAACATGAGATATATTAACATGAGATAATGAGATGTATTAACATGAGATAATGAGATATATTAACATGAGATAATGAGATATATTAACATGAGATATATTAACGTGAGATAATGAGCTATATTAACATGAGATGATGAGATATATTAACATGAGATGATGAGATGTATTAACATGAGATAATGAGATATATTAACATGAGATGATGAGATATATTAACATGAGATGATGAGATGTATTAACATGAGATAATGAGATGTATTAACATGAGATAATGAGATGTATTAACATGAGATGATGAGATATATTAACATGAGATATATTAACATGAGATAATGAGATATATTAACATGAGATGATGAGATGTATTAACATGAGATGATGAGATGTATTAACATGAGATGATGAGATATATTAACGTGAGATAATGAGATATATTAACATGAGATAATGAGATATATTAACATGAGATAATGAGATATATTAACATGAGATAATGAGATATATTAACATGAGATGATGAGATATATTAACATGAGATGATGAGATATATGAACATGATATATTAACATGAGATAATGAGATATATTAACATGAGATATATTAACATGAGATCATGAGATGTATTAACATGAGATATATTAACATGAGATAATGAGATTTATTAACATGAGATAATGAGATATATTAACATGAGATAATGAGATATATTAACATGAGATATATTAACGTGAGATAATGAGCTATATTAACATGAGATGATGAGATATATTAACATGAGATGATGAGATGTATTAACATGAGATGATGAGATGTATTAACATGAGATAATGAGATATATTAACATGAGATGATGAGATATATTAACATGAGATGATGAGATGTATTAACATGAGATAATGAGATGTATTAACATGAGATAATGAGATATATTAACATGAGATGTATTAACATGAGATAATGAGATATATTAACATGAGATATATTAACATGAGATGTATTAACATGAGATAATGAGATATATTAACATGAGATGATGAGATATATGAACATGAGATGATGAGATATATGAACATGATATATTAACATGAGATAATGAGATATATTAACATGAGATATATTAACATGAGATAATGAGATGTATTAACATGAGATAATGAGATGTATTAACATGAGATAATGAGATGTATTAACATGAGATAATGAGATATATTAACATGAGATAATGAGATATATTAACATGAGATAATGAGATATATTAACATGAGATATATTAACGTGAGATAATGAGATATATTAACGTGAGATAATGAGATATATTAACGTGAGATAATGAGATATATTAACGTGAGATAATGAGATATATTAACGTGAGATAATGAGATATATTAACGTGAGATAATGAGATATATTAACGTGAGATAATGAGATATATTAATGTGAGATAATGAGATATATTAACATGAGATGATGAGATATATTAACATGAGATGATGAGATATATGAACATGATATATTAACATGAGATAATGAGATATATTAACATGAGATATATTAACATGAGATGATGAGATGTATTAACATGAGATGATGAGATGTATTAACATGAGATGATGAGATATATTAACGTGAGATAATGAGATATATTAACATGAGATAATGAGATATATTAACATGAGATAATGAGATATATTAACATGAGATAATGAGATATATTAACATGAGATGATGAGATATATTAACATGAGATGATGAGATATATGAACATGATATATTAACATGAGATAATGAGATATATTAACATGAGATATATTAACATGAGATCATGAGATGTATTAACATGAGATATATTAACATGAGATAATGAGATGTATTAACATGAGATAATGAGATATATTAACATGAGATAATGAGATATATTAACATGAGATATATTAACGTGAGATAATGAGCTATATTAACATGAGATGATGAGATATATTAACATGAGATGATGAGATGTATTAACATGAGATAATGAGATATATTAACATGAGATGATGAGATATATTAACATGAGATGATGAGATGTATTAACATGAGATAATGAGATGTATTAACATGAGATAATGAGATGTATTAACATGAGATGATGAGATATATTAACATGAGATATATTAACATGAGATAATGAGATATATTAACATGAGATGATGAGATGTATTAACATGAGATGATGAGATGTATTAACATGAGATGATGAGATATATTAACGTGAGATAATGAGATATATTAACATGAGATAATGAGATATATTAACATGAGATAATGAGATATATTAACATGAGATAATGAGATATATTAACATGAGATGATGAGATATATTAACATGAGATGATGAGATATATGAACATGATATATTAACATGAGATAATGAGATATATTAACATGAGATATATTAACATGAGATCATGAGATGTATTAACATGAGATATATTAACATGAGATAATGAGATTTATTAACATGAGATAATGAGATATATTAACATGAGATAATGAGATATATTAACATGAGATATATTAACGTGAGATAATGAGCTATATTAACATGAGATGATGAGATATATTAACATGAGATGATGAGATGTATTAACATGAGATGATGAGATGTATTAACATGAGATAATGAGATATATTAACATGAGATGATGAGATATATTAACATGAGATGATGAGATGTATTAACATGAGATAATGAGATGTATTAACATGAGATAATGAGATATATTAACATGAGATGTATTAACATGAGATAATGAGATATATTAACATGAGATATATTAACATGAGATGTATTAACATGAGATAATGAGATATATTAACATGAGATGATGAGATATATGAACATGAGATGATGAGATATATGAACATGATATATTAACATGAGATAATGAGATATATTAACATGAGATATATTAACATGAGATAATGAGATGTATTAACATGAGATAATGAGATGTATTAACATGAGATAATGAGATGTATTAACATGAGATAATGAGATATATTAACATGAGATAATGAGATATATTAACATGAGATAATGAGATATATTAACATGAGATATATTAACGTGAGATAATGAGATATATTAACGTGAGATAATGAGATATATTAACGTGAGATAATGAGATATATTAACGTGAGATAATGAGATATATTAACGTGAGATAATGAGATATATTAACGTGAGATAATGAGATATATTAACGTGAGATAATGAGATATATTAATGTGAGATAATGAGATATATTAACATGAGATAATGAGATATATTAACATGAGATATATTAACATGAGATATATTAACATGAGATATATTAACATGAGATGATGAGATGTATTAACATGAGATAATGAGATGTATTAACATGAGATAATGAGATATTAACATGAGATATATTAACATGAGATGATGAGATATATTAACATGAGATATATTAACATGAGATATATTAACATGAGATGATGAGATGTATTAACATGAGATAATGAGATGTATTAACATGAGATGAGATGTATTGAGATGAGATGATGAGATATATTAACATGAGATATATTAACATGAGATGATGAGATATATTAACATGAGATATATTAACATGAGATATATTAACATGAGATGATGAGATGTATTAACATGAGATAATGAGATGTATTAACATGAGATGAGATGTATTAACATGAGATGATGAGATATATTAACATGAGGTGATGAGATGTATTAACATGAGATGAGATGTATTAACATGAGATGAGATGTATTAACATGAGATGAGATGTATTAACATGAGATGAGATGTATTAACATGAGATGATGAGATGTATTAACATGAGATGATGAGATATATTAACGTGAGATAATGAGATATATTAACATGAGATATATTAACATGAGATAATGAGATATTAACATGAGATAATGAGATATATTAACATGAGATGATGAGATATATTAACATGAGATATATTAACATGAGATATATTAACATGAGATGATGAGATGTATTAACATGAGATAATGAGATATATTAACATGAGATAATGAGATATATTAACATGAGATGATGAGATATATTAACATGAGATATATTAACATGAGATGATGAGATGTATTAACATGAGATAATGAGATATTAACATGAGATAATGAGATATATTAACATGAGATGATGAGATATATTAACATGAGATATATTAACATGAGATATATTAACATGAGATGATGAGATGTATTAACATGAGATAATGAGATGTATTAACATGAGATGAGATGTATTGAGATGAGATGTATTAACATGAGATGATGAGATATATTAACGTGAGATGATGAGATGTATTAACATGAGATGATGAGATATATTAACATGAGATGATGAGATATATTAACATGAGATGATGAGATGTATTAACATGAGATAATGAGATGTATTAACATGAGATAATGAGATGTATTAACATGAGATGATGAGATATATTAACATGAGATGTATTAACATGAGATAATGAGATATATTAACATGAGATATATTAACATGAGATGTATTAACATGAGATAATGAGATATATTAACATGAGATGATGAGATATATGAACATGAGATGATGAGATATATGAACATGATATATTAACATGAGATAATGAGATATATTAACATGAGATATATTAACATGAGATAATGAGATGTAATAACATGAGATAATGAGATGTAATAACATGAGATAATGAGATGTATTAACATGAGATAATGAGATGTATTAACATGAGATAATGAGATGTATTAACATGAGATAATGAGATATATTAACATGAGATAATGAGATATATTAACATGAGATATATTAACGTGAGATAATGAGATATATTAACGTGAGATAATGAGATATATTAACGTGAGATAATGAGATATATTAACGTGAGATAATGAGATATATTAACGTGAGATAATGAGATATATTAACGTGAGATAATGAGATATATTAACGTGAGATAATGAGATATATTAACGTGAGATAATGAGATATATTAACATGAGATAATGAGATATATTAACATGAGATGATGAGATATATTAACATGAGATATATTAACATGAGATATATTAACATGAGATGATGAGATGTATTAACATGAGATAATGAGATGTATTAACATGAGATAATGAGATATTAACATGAGATATATTAACATGAGATGATGAGATATATTAACATGAGATATATTAACATGAGATATATTAACATGAGATGATGAGATGTATTAACATGAGATAATGAGATGTATTAACATGAGATGAGATGTATTGAGATGAGATGATGAGATATATTAACATGAGATATATTAACATGAGATGATGAGATATATTAACATGAGATATATTAACATGAGATATATTAACATGAGATGATGAGATGTATTAACATGAGATAATGAGATGTATTAACATGAGATGAGATGTATTAACATGAGATGATGAGATATATTAACATGAGGTGATGAGATGTATTAACATGAGATGAGATGTATTAACATGAGATGAGATGTATTAACATGAGATGAGATGTATTAACATGAGATGAGATGTATTAACATGAGATGATGAGATGTATTAACATGAGATGATGAGATATATTAACATGAGATAATGAGATATATTAACATGAGATATATTAACATGAGATAATGAGATATTAACATGAGATAATGAGATATATTAACATGAGATGATGAGATATATTAACATGAGATATATTAACATGAGATATATTAACATGAGATATATTAACATGAGATGATGAGATGTATTAACATGAGATAATGAGATATATTAACATGAGATAATGAGATATATTAACATGAGATGATGAGATATATTAACATGAGATATATTAACATGAGATGATGAGATGTATTAACATGAGATAATGAGATATTAACATGAGATAATGAGATATATTAACATGAGATGATGAGATATATTAACATGAGATATATTAACATGAGATATATTAACATGAGATGATGAGATGTATTAACATGAGATAATGAGATGTATTAACATGAGATGAGATGTATTGAGATGAGATGTATTAACATGAGATGATGAGATATATTAACGTGAGATGATGAGATGTATTAACATGAGATGATGAGATGTATTAACATGAGATGATGAGATGTATTAACATGAGATGAGATGTATTAACATGAGATGAGATGTATTGAGATGAGATGTATTAACATGAGATGATGAGATATATTAACATGAGATGATGAGATATATTAACATGAGGTGATGAGATGTATTAACATGAGATGAGATGTATTAACATGAGATGATGAGATGTATTAACATGAGATGATGAGATGTATTAACATGAGATGATGAGATGTATTAACATGAGATGATGAGATGTATTAACATGAGATGATGAGATGTATTAACATGAGATGATGAGATGTATTAACATGAGATGATGAGATGTATTAACATGAGATAATGAGATGTATTAACATGAGATAATGAGATATATTAACATGAGATAATGAGATGTATTAACATGAGATGATGAGATATATTAACATGAGATGATGAGATATATTAACATGAGATGATGAGATATATTAACATGATATATTAACATGAGATGAGATGTATTAACATGAGATGATGAGATATATTAACATGAGATATATTAACATGAGATATATTAACATGAGATAATGAGATGTATTAACATGAGATGAGATGTATTGAGATGAGATGTGTTAACATGAGATGATGAGATGTATTAACATGATGATGAGATGTATTAACATGAGATGAGATGTATTAACATGAGATGATGAGATGTATTAACATGAGATGAGATGTATTAACATGAGATGAGATGTATTAACATGAGATGAGATGTATTGAGTTGAGATGTATTAACATGAGATGAGATGTATTAACATGAGATGAGATGTATTGAGATGAGATGTATTAACATGAGATGATGAGATATATTAACATGAGGTGATGAGATGTATTAACATGAGATGATGAGATGTATTAACATGAGATGATGAGATGTATTAACATGAGATGATGAGATGTATTAACATGAGATGAGATATATTAACATGAGGTGATGAGATGTATTAACATGAGATGATGAGATGTATTAACATGAGATGATGAGATGTATTAACATGAGATGATGAGATGTATTAACATGAGATGATGAGATGTATTAACATGAGATGATGAGATGTATTAACATGAGATAATGAGATATATTAACATGAGATAATGAGATATATTAACATGAGATGAGATGTATTAACATGAGATGATGAGATGTATTAACATGAGATGATGAGATGTATTAACATGAGATGAGATGTATTAACATGAGATGAGGAGATGTATTAACATGAGATAATGAGATATATTAACATGAGATGATGAGATGTATTAACATGAGATGATGAGATGTATTAACATGAGATGATGAGATATATTAACGTGAGATAATGAGATATATTAACATGAGATAATGAGATATATTAACATGAGATAATGAGATATATTAACATGAGATAATGAGATATATTAACATGAGATGATGAGATATATTAACATGAGATGATGAGATATATGAACATGATATATTAACATGAGATAATGAGATATATTAACATGAGATATATTAACATGAGATCATGAGATGTATTAACATGAGATATATTAACATGAGATAATGAGATGTATTAACATGAGATAATGAGATATATTAACATGAGATAATGAGATATATTAACATGAGATATATTAACGTGAGATAATGAGCTATATTAACATGAGATGATGAGATATATTAACATGAGATGATGAGATGTATTAACATGAGATGATGAGATATATTAACATGAGATGATGAGATATATTAACATGAGATGATGAGATGTATTAACATGAGATAATGAGATGTATTAACATGAGATAATGAGATGTATTAACATGAGATAATGAGATGTATTAACATGAGATGATGAGATATATTAACATGAGATGTATTAACATGAGATAATGAGATATATTAACATGAGATATATTAACATGAGATAATGAGATATATTAACATGAGATGATGAGATGTATTAACATGAGATGATGAGATGTATTAACATGAGATGATGAGATGTATTAACGTGAGATAATGAGATATATTAACGTGAGATAATGAGATATATTAACATGAGATAATGAGATATATTAACATGAGATAATGAGATATATTAACATGAGATAATGAGATATATTAACATGAGATGATGAGATATATTAACATGAGATAATGAGATATATTAACATGAGATATATTAACATGAGATCATGAGATGTATTAACATGAGATATATTAACATGAGATAATGAGATTTATTAACATGAGATAATGAGATATATTAACATGAGATAATGAGATATATTAACATGAGATATATTAACGTGAGATAATGAGCTATATTAACATGAGATGATGAGATATATTAACATGAGATGATGAGATGTATTAACATGAGATAATGAGATATATTAACATGAGATGATGAGATATATTAACATGAGATGATGAGATGTATTAACATGAGATAATGAGATGTATTAACATGAGATAATGAGATGTATTAACATGAGATGATGAGATATATTAACATGAGATGATGAGATATATTAACATGAGATGTATTAACATGAGATAATGAGATATATTAACATGAGATATATTAACATGAGATGTATTAACATGAGATAATGAGATATATTAACATGAGATGATGAGATATATGAACATGACATGATGAGATATATGAATATGATATATTAACATGAGATAATGAGATATATTAACATGAGATATATTAACATGAGATAATGAGATGTATTAACATGAGATAATGAGATGTATTAACATGAGATAATGAGATGTATTAACATGAGATAATGAGATGTATTAACATGAGATAATGAGATATATTAACATGAGATAATGAGATATATTAACATGAGATATATTAACGTGAGATAATGAGCTATATTAACATGAGATGATGAGATATATTAACATGAGATGATGAGATGTATTAACATGAGATAATGAGATATATTAACATGAGATGATGAGATATATTAACATGAGATGATGAGATGTATTAACATGAGATAATGAGATGTATTAACATGAGATAATGAGATGTATTAACATGAGATGATGAGATATATTAACATGAGATGTATTAACATGAGATAATGAGATATATTAACATGAGATATATTAACATGAGATGTATTAACATGAGATAATGAGATATATTAACATGAGATGATGAGATATATGAACATGAGATGATGAGATATATGAACATGATATATTAACATGAGATAATGAGATATATTAACATGAGATATATTAACATGAGATAATGAGATGTATTAACATGAGATAATGAGATGTATTAACATGAGATAATGAGATGTATTAACATGAGATAATGAGATGTATTAACATGAGATAATGAGATATATTAACATGAGATAATGAGATATATTAACATGAGATAATGAGATATATTAACATGAGATATATTAACGTGAGATAATGAGATATATTAACGTGAGATAATGAGATATATTAACGTGAGATAATGATATATTAACGTGAGATAATGAGATATATTAACGTGAGATAATGAGATATATTAACGTGAGATAATGAGATATATTAACGTGAGATAATGAGATATATTAACATGAGATAATGAGATATATTAACATGAGATGATGAGATATATTAACATGAGATATATTAACATGAGATATATTAACATGAGATGATGAAATGTATTAACATGAGATAATGAGATGTATTAACATGAGATAATGAGATATTAACATGAGATAATGAGATATATTAACATGAGATGATGAGATATATTAACATGAGATATATTAACATGAGATATATTAACATGAGATGATGAGATGTATTAACATGAGATAATGAGATGTATTAACATGAGATGAGATGTATTGAGATGAGATGATGAGATATATTAACATGAGATATATTAACATGAGATGATGAGATATATTAACATGAGATATATTAACATGAGATATATTAACATGAGATGATGAGATGTATTAACATGAGATAATGAGATGTATTAACATGAGATGAGATGTATTAACATGAGATGATGAGATATATTAACATGAGGTGATGAGATGTATTAACATGAGATGAGATGTATTAACATGAGATGAGATGTATTAACATGAGATGAGATGTATTAACATGAGATGAGATGTATTAACATGAGATGATGAGATGTATTAACATGAGATGATGAGATATATTAACATGAGATAATGAGATATATTAACATGAGATATATTAACATGAGATAATGAGATATTAACATGAGATAATGAGATATATTAACATGAGATGATGAGATATATTAACATGAGATATATTAACATGAGATATATTAACATGAGATGATGAGATGTATTAACATGAGATAATGAGATATATTAACATGAGATAATGAGATATATTAACATGAGATGATGAGATATATTAACATGAGATATATTAACATGAGATGATGAGATGTATTAACGTGAGATAATGAGATATATTAACGTGAGATAATGAGATATATTAACGTGAGATAATGAGATATATTAACGTGAGATAATGAGATATATTAACGTGAGATAATGAGATATATTAACGTGAGATAATGAGATATATTAACGTGAGATAATGAGATATATTAACATGAGATAATGAGATATATTAACATGAGATGATGAGATATATTAACATGAGATATATTAACATGAGATATATTAACATGAGATGATGAAATGTATTAACATGAGATAATGAGATGTATTAACATGAGATAATGAGATATTAACATGAGATAATGAGATATATTAACATGAGATGATGAGATATATTAACATGAGATATATTAACATGAGATATATTAACATGAGATGATGAGATGTATTAACATGAGATAATGAGATGTATTAACATGAGATGAGATGTATTGAGATGAGATGATGAGATATATTAACATGAGATATATTAACATGAGATGATGAGATATATTAACATGAGATATATTAACATGAGATATATTAACATGAGATGATGAGATGTATTAACATGAGATAATGAGATGTATTAACATGAGATGAGATGTATTAACATGAGATGATGAGATATATTAACATGAGGTGATGAGATGTATTAACATGAGATGAGATGTATTAACATGAGATGAGATGTATTAACATGAGATGAGATGTATTAACATGAGATGAGATGTATTAACATGAGATGATGAGATGTATTAACATGAGATGATGAGATATATTAACATGAGATAATGAGATATATTAACATGAGATATATTAACATGAGATAATGAGATATTAACATGAGATAATGAGATATATTAACATGAGATGATGAGATATATTAACATGAGATATATTAACATGAGATATATTAACATGAGATGATGAGATGTATTAACATGAGATAATGAGATATATTAACATGAGATAATGAGATATATTAACATGAGATGATGAGATATATTAACATGAGATATATTAACATGAGATATATTAACATGAGATGATGAGATGTATTAACATGAGATAATGAGATGTATTAACATGAGATGAGATGTATTGAGATGAGATGTATTAACATGAGATGATGAGATATATTAACGTGAGATGATGAGATGTATTAACATGAGATGAGATGTATTAACATGAGATGATGAGATGTATTAACATGAGATGATGAGATGTATTAACATGAGATGAGATGTATTAACATGAGATGAGATGTATTGAGATGAGATGTATTAACATGAGATGATGAGATGTATTAACATGAGATGAGATGTATTAACATGAGATGAGATGTATTAACATGAGATGATGAGATGTATTAACATGAGATGATGAGATGTATTAACATGAGATGATGAGATGTATTAACATGAGATGATGAGATGTATTAACATGAGATGATGAGATGTATTAACATGAGATGATGAGATGTATTAACATGAGATGATGAGATGTATTAACATGAGATAATGAGATATATTAACATGAGATAATGAGATGTATTAACATGAGATGATGAGATATATTAACATGAGATGATGAGATATATTAACATGAGATGATGAGATATATTAACATGATATATTAACATGAGATGAGATGTATTAACATGAGATGATGAGATATATTAACATGAGATATATTAACATGAGATATATTAACATGAGATATATTAACATGAGATAATGAGATGTATTAACATGAGATGAGATGTATTGAGATGAGATGTGTTAACATGAGATGATGAGATGTATTAACATGATGATGAGATGTATTAACATGAGATGAGATGTATTAACATGAGATGATGAGATGTATTAACATGAGATGAGATGTATTAACATGAGATGAGATGTATTAACATGAGATGAGATGTATTGAGATGAGATGTATTAACATGAGATGAGATGTATTAACATGAGATGAGATGTATTGAGATGAGATGTATTAACATGAGATGATGAGATATATTAACATGAGGTGATGAGATGTATTAACATGAGATGATGAGATGTATTAACATGAGATGATGAGATGTATTAACATGAGATGATGAGATGTATTAACATGAGATGAGATATATTAACATGAGGTGATGAGATGTATTAACATGAGATGATGAGATGTATTAACATGAGATGATGAGATGTATTAACATGAGATGATGAGATGTATTAACATGAGATGATGAGATGTATTAACATGAGATGATGAGATGTATTAACATGAGATAATGAGATATATTAACATGAGATAATGAGATATATTAACATGAGATGAGATGTATTAACATGAGATGATGAGATGTATTAACATGAGATGATGAGATGTATTAACATGAGATGATGAGATGTATTAACATGAGATGATGAGATGTATTAACATGAGATAATGAGATATATTAACATGAGATGATGAGATGTATTAACATGAGATGATGAGATGTATTAACATGAGATGATGAGATATATTAACGTGAGATAATGAGATATATTAACATGAGATAATGAGATATATTAACATGAGATAATGAGATATATTAACATGAGATAATGAGATATATTAACATGAGATGATGAGATATATTAACATGAGATGATGAGATATATGAACATGATATATTAACATGAGATAATGAGATATATTAACATGAGATATATTAACATGAGATCATGAGATGTATTAACATGAGATATATTAACATGAGATAATGAGATGTATTAACATGAGATAATGAGATATATTAACATGAGATAATGAGATATATTAACATGAGATATATTAACGTGAGATAATGAGCTATATTAACATGAGATGATGAGATATATTAACATGAGATGATGAGATGTATTAACATGAGATAATGAGATATATTAACATGAGATGATGAGATATATTAACATGAGATGATGAGATGTATTAACATGAGATAATGAGATGTATTAACATGAGATAATGAGATGTATTAACATGAGATAATGAGATGTATTAACATGAGATGATGAGATATATTAACATGAGATGTATTAACATGAGATAATGAGATATATTAACATGAGATATATTAACATGAGATAATGAGATATATTAACATGAGATGATGAGATGTATTAACATGAGATGATGAGATGTATTAACATGAGATGATGAGATATATTAACGTGAGATAATGAGATATATTAACATGAGATAATGAGATATATTAACATGAGATAATGAGATATATTAACATGAGATAATGAGATATATTAACATGAGATGATGAGATATATTAACATGAGATGATGAGATATATGAACATGATATATTAACATGAGATAATGAGATATATTAACATGAGATATATTAACATGAGATCATGAGATGTATTAACATGAGATATATTAACATGAGATAATGAGATTTATTAACATGAGATAATGAGATATATTAACATGAGATAATGAGATATATTAACATGAGATATATTAACGTGAGATAATGAGCTATATTAACATGAGATGATGAGATATATTAACATGAGATGATGAGATGTATTAACATGAGATAATGAGATATATTAACATGAGATGATGAGATATATTAACATGAGATGATGAGATGTATTAACATGAGATAATGAGATGTATTAACATGAGATAATGAGATGTATTAACATGAGATGATGAGATATATTAACATGAGATGTATTAACATGAGATAATGAGATATATTAACATGAGATATATTAACATGAGATGTATTAACATGAGATAATGAGATATATTAACATGAGATGATGAGATATATGAACATGAGATGATGAGATATATGAACATGATATATTAACATGAGATAATGAGATATATTAACATGAGATATATTAACATGAGATAATGAGATGTATTAACATGAGATAATGAGATGTATTAACATGAGATAATGAGATGTATTAACATGAGATAATGAGATGTATTAACATGAGATAATGAGATATATTAACATGAGATAATGAGATATATTAACATGAGATATATTAACGTGAGATAATGAGATATATTAACGTGAGATAATGAGATATATTAACGTGAGATAATGAGATATATTAACGTGAGATAATGAGATATATTAACGTGAGATAATGAGATATATTAACGTGAGATAATGAGATATATTAACGTGAGATAATGAGATATATTAACATGAGATAATGAGATATATTAACATGAGATGATGAGATATATTAACATGAGATGATGAGATATATGAACATGAGATAATGAGATATATTAACGTGAGATAATGATATATTAACATGACATAATGAGATATATTAACATGAGATATATTAACATGAGATGATGAGATATATTAACATGAGATGATGAGATATATTAACGTGAGATGAGATATATTAACGTGAGATGATGAGATATATTAACGTGAGATGAGATATATTAACGTGAGATGATGAGATATATTAACGTGAGATAATGAGATATATTAACGTGAGATAATGAGATGTATTAACGTGAGATAATGAGATATATTAACGTGAGATAATGAGATGAATTAACATGAGATAATGAGATATATTAACATGAGATAATGAGATATTAACATGAGATAATGAGATATATTAACATGAGATAATGAGATATATTAACATGAGATATATTAACATGAGATAATGAGATATATTAACATGAGATATATTAACATGAGATAATGAGATGTATTAACATGAGATAATGAGATATATTAACATGAGATGATGAGATGTATTAACATGAGATAATGAGATATATTAACATGAGATGATGAGATGTATTAACATGAGATGATGAGATGTATTAACATGAGATGATGAGATATATTAACGTGAGATAATGAGATATATTAACATGAGATAATGAGATATATTAACATGAGATAATGAGATATATTAACATGAGATAATGAGATATATTAACATGAGATGATGAGATATATTAACATGAGATGATGAGATATATGAACATGATATATTAACATGAGATAATGAGATATATTAACATGAGATATATTAACATGAGATCATGAGATGTATTAACATGAGATATATTAACATGAGATAATGAGATGTATTAACATGAGATAATGAGATATATTAACATGAGATAATGAGATATATTAACATGAGATATATTAACGTGAGATAATGAGCTATATTAACATGAGATGATGAGATATATTAACATGAGATGATGAGATGTATTAACATGAGATAATGAGATATATTAACATGAGATGATGAGATATATTAACATGAGATGATGAGATGTATTAACATGAGATAATGAGATGTATTAACATGAGATAATGAGATGTATTAACATGAGATAATGAGATGTATTAACATGAGATGATGAGATATATTAACATGAGATGTATTAACATGAGATAATGAGATATATTAACATGAGATATATTAACATGAGATAATGAGATATATTAACATGAGATGATGAGATGTATTAACATGAGATGATGAGATGTATTAACATGAGATGATGAGATATATTAACGTGAGATAATGAGATATATTAACATGAGATAATGAGATATATTAACATGAGATAATGAGATATATTAACATGAGATAATGAGATATATTAACATGAGATGATGAGATATATTAACATGAGATGATGAGATATATGAACATGATATATTAACATGAGATAATGAGATATATTAACATGAGATATATTAACATGAGATCATGAGATGTATTAACATGAGATATATTAACATGAGATAATGAGATTTATTAACATGAGATAATGAGATATATTAACATGAGATAATGAGATATATTAACATGAGATATATTAACGTGAGATAATGAGCTATATTAACATGAGATGATGAGATATATTAACATGAGATGATGAGATGTATTAACATGAGATAATGAGATATATTAACATGAGATGATGAGATATATTAACATGAGATGATGAGATGTATTAACATGAGATAATGAGATGTATTAACATGAGATAATGAGATGTATTAACATGAGATGATGAGATATATTAACATGAGATGATGAGATATATTAACATGAGATGTATTAACATGAGATAATGAGATATATTAACATGAGATATATTAACATGAGATGTATTAACATGAGATAATGAGATATATTAACATGAGATGATGAGATATATGAACATGAGATGATGAGATATATGAACATGATATATTAACATGAGATAATGAGATATATTAACATGAGATATATTAACATGAGATAATGAGATGTATTAACATGAGATAATGAGATGTATTAACATGAGATAATGAGATGTATTAACATGAGATAATGAGATGTATTAACATGAGATAATGAGATATATTAACATGAGATAATGAGATATATTAACATGAGATATATTAACGTGAGATAATGAGATATATTAACGTGAGATAATGAGATATATTAACGTGAGATAATGAGATATATTAACGTGAGATAATGAGATATATTAACGTGAGATAATGAGATATATTAACGTGAGATAATGAGATATATTAACGTGAGATAATGAGATATATTAACATGAGATAATGAGATATATTAACATGAGATGATGAGATATATTAACATGAGATGATGAGATATATGAACATGAGATAATGAGATATATTAACGTGAGATAATGATATATTAACATGACATAATGAGATATATTAACATGAGATATATTAACATGAGATGATGAGATATATTAACATGAGATGATGAGATATATTAACGTGAGATGAGATATATTAACGTGAGATGATGAGATATATTAACGTGAGATGAGATATATTAACGTGAGATGATGAGATATATTAACGTGAGATAATGAGATATATTAACGTGAGATAATGAGATGTATTAACGTGAGATAATGAGATATATTAACGTGAGATAATGAGATGAATTAACATGAGATAATGAGATATATTAACATGAGATAATGAGATATTAACATGAGATAATGAGATATATTAACATGAGATAATGAGATATATTAACATGAGATATATTAACATGAGATAATGAGATATATTAACATGAGATATATTAACATGAGATAATGAGATGTATTAACATGAGATAATGAGATATATTAACATGAGATGATGAGATGTATTAACATGAGATAATGAGATATATTAACATGAGATGATGAGATGTATTAACATGAGATGATGAGATGTATTAACATGAGATGATGAGATATATTAACGTGAGATAATGAGATATATTAACATGAGATAATGAGATATATTAACATGAGATAATGAGATATATTAACATGAGATAATGAGATATATTAACATGAGATGATGAGATATATTAACATGAGATGATGAGATATATGAACATGATATATTAACATGAGATAATGAGATATATTAACATGAGATATATTAACATGAGATCATGAGATGTATTAACATGAGATATATTAACATGAGATAATGAGATGTATTAACATGAGATAATGAGATATATTAACATGAGATAATGAGATATATTAACATGAGATATATTAACGTGAGATAATGAGCTATATTAACATGAGATGATGAGATATATTAACATGAGATGATGAGATGTATTAACATGAGATAATGAGATATATTAACATGAGATGATGAGATATATTAACATGAGATGATGAGATGTATTAACATGAGATAATGAGATGTATTAACATGAGATAATGAGATGTATTAACATGAGATAATGAGATGTATTAACATGAGATGATGAGATATATTAACATGAGATGTATTAACATGAGATAATGAGATATATTAACATGAGATATATTAACATGAGATAATGAGATATATTAACATGAGATGATGAGATGTATTAACATGAGATGATGAGATGTATTAACATGAGATGATGAGATATATTAACGTGAGATAATGAGATATATTAACATGAGATAATGAGATATATTAACATGAGATAATGAGATATATTAACATGAGATAATGAGATATATTAACATGAGATGATGAGATATATTAACATGAGATGATGAGATATATGAACATGATATATTAACATGAGATAATGAGATATATTAACATGAGATATATTAACATGAGATCATGAGATGTATTAACATGAGATATATTAACATGAGATAATGAGATTTATTAACATGAGATAATGAGATATATTA
Source organism: Ophthalmolycus amberensis (assembly GCA_024529925.1). NCBI lineage: Eukaryota > Metazoa > Chordata > Actinopteri > Perciformes > Zoarcidae > Ophthalmolycus > Ophthalmolycus amberensis. Next base: position 320,409 of record JAFEUB010001541.1, on the reverse strand, counting down.
ACATGAGATAATGAGATATATTAACATGAGATATATTAACGTGAGATAATGAGCTATATTAACATGAGATGATGAGATATATTAACATGAGATGATGAGATGTATTAACATGAGATAATGAGATATATTAACATGAGATGATGAGATATATTAACATGAGATGATGAGATGTATTAACATGAGATAATGAGATGTATTAACATGAGATAATGAGATGTATTAACATGAGATGATGAGATATATTAACATGAGATGATGAGATATATTAACATGAGATGTATTAACATGAGATAATGAGATATATTAACATGAGATATATTAACATGAGATGTATTAACATGAGATAATGAGATATATTAACATGAGATGATGAGATATATGAACATGAGATGATGAGATATATGAACATGATATATTAACATGAGATAATGAGATATATTAACATGAGATATATTAACATGAGATAATGAGATGTATTAACATGAGATAATGAGATGTATTAACATGAGATAATGAGATGTATTAACATGAGATAATGAGATGTATTAACATGAGATAATGAGATATATTAACATGAGATAATGAGATATATTAACATGAGATATATTAACGTGAGATAATGAGATATATTAACGTGAGATAATGAGATATATTAACGTGAGATAATGAGATATATTAACGTGAGATAATGAGATATATTAACGTGAGATAATGAGATATATTAACGTGAGATAATGAGATATATTAACGTGAGATAATGAGATATATTAACATGAGATAATGAGATATATTAACATGAGATGATGAGATATATTAACATGAGATGATGAGATATATGAACATGAGATAATGAGATATATTAACGTGAGATAATGATATATTAACATGACATAATGAGATATATTAACATGAGATATATTAACATGAGATGATGAGATATATTAACATGAGATGATGAGATATATTAACGTGAGATGAGATATATTAACGTGAGATGATGAGATATATTAACGTGAGATGAGATATATTAACGTGAGATGATGAGATATATTAACGTGAGATAATGAGATATATTAACGTGAGATAATGAGATGTATTAACGTGAGATAATGAGATATATTAACGTGAGATAATGAGATGAATTAACATGAGATAATGAGATATATTAACATGAGATAATGAGATATTAACATGAGATAATGAGATATATTAACATGAGATAATGAGATATATTAACATGAGATATATTAACATGAGATAATGAGATATATTAACATGAGATATATTAACATGAGATAATGAGATGTATTAACATGAGATAATGAGATATATTAACATGAGATAATGAGATGTATTAACATGAGATAATGAGATATATTCACGTAATATATTAACGTGAGATAATGAGATATATTAACATGAGATATATTAACGTGAGATAATGAGATATATTAATGTGAGATAATGAGATATATTAACGTGAGATAATGAGATATATTAACGTGAGATAATGAGATATATTAACGTGAGATAATGAGACATATTAACGTGAGATAATGATATATTAACATGAGATGAGATATATTAACGTGAGATAATGAGATATATTAACATGAGATAATGAGATATATTAACATGAGATAATGAGATATATTAACATGAGATAATGAGATATATTAACATGAGATATATTAACATGAGATGATGAGATATATTAACGTGAGATGATGAGATGTATTAACGTGAGATAATGAGATATATTAATGTGAGATAATGAGATATATTAACGTGAGATAATGAGATATATTAACGTGAGATAATGAGATATATTAACGTGAGATAATGAGACATATTAACGTGAGATAATGATATATTAACGTGAGATAATGAGATATATTAACATGAGATAATGAGATATATTAACATGAGATAATGAGATATATTAACATGAGATAATGAGATATATTAACATGAGATATATTAACGTCAGATAATTAGATATATTAACGTGAGATAATGAGATATATTAATGTGAGATAATGAGATATATTAACATGAGATAATGATATATTAACGTGAGATAATGAGATATATTAACATGAGATAATGAGATATATTAACATGATGATGAGATATATGAACATGATATATTAACATGAGATAATGAGATATATTAACATGAGATATATTAACATGAGATAATGAGATGTATTAACATGAGATATATTAACATGAGATAATGAGATGTATTAACATGAGATAATGAGATATATTAACATGAGATAATGAGATATATTAACATGAGATATATTAACGTGAGATAATGAGATATATTAACATGAGATATATTAACGTGAGATAATGAGATATATTAACGTGAGATAATGAGATATATTAACGTCAGATAATGAGATATATTAACGTTAGATAATGAGATATATTAACGTGAGATAATGAGATATATTAAGGTGAGATAATGAGATATATTAAGGTGAGATAATGAGATATATTAACGTGAGATAATGAGATATATTAACGTGAGATAATGAGATATATTAACGTGAGATGATGAGATATATTAACATGAGATGATGAGATATATGAACATGAGATGATGAGATATATGAACATGAGATAATGAGATATATTAACGTGAGATAATGATATATTAACATGACATAATGAGATATATTAACATGAGATAATGAGATATATTAACATGAGATATATTAACGTGAGATAATGAGATATATTAACATGAGATATATTAATGTGAGATAATTAGATATATTAACGTGAGATATATTAATGTGAGATAATTAAATATATTAACGTGAGATAATGAGATATATTAACGTCAGATAATGAGATATATTAACGTGAGATAATGAGATATATTAACGTGAGATAATTAGATATATTAACATGAGATAATGAGATATATTAACGTGAGATAATGAGATATATTAACGTGAGATAATGAGATATATTAACATGAGATAATGATATATTAACATGAGATGATGAGATATATTAACATGAGATAATGAGATATATTAACGTGAGATAATGATATATTAACATGAGATATATTAACATGAGATGATGAGATATATTAACATGAGATGATGAGATATATTAACGTGAGATGAGATATATTAACGTGAGATGATGAGATATATTAACGTGAGATAATGAGATTAATTAACATGAGATAATGAGATATATTAACATGAGATAATGATATATTAACATGAGATAATGAGATATATTAACATGAGATAATGAGATATATTAACATGAGATATATTAACATGAGATAATGAGATATATTAACATGAGATATATTAACATGAGATAATGAGATGTATTAACATGAGATCATGAGATAATGAGATATATTAACATGAGATAATGAGATGTATTAACATGAGATAATGAGATATATTGACGTGATATATTAACGTGAGATAATGAGATATATTAACATGAGATATATTAACGTGAGATAATGAGATGTATTAACGTGAGATAATGAGATATATTAACGTGAGATAATGAGATATATTAACGTGAGATAATGAGATATATTAACGTGAGATAATGAGATATATTAACGTGAGATAATGATATATTAACGTGAGATAATGATATATTAACATGAGATGAGATATATTAACGTGAGATAATGAGATATATTAACATGAGATAATGAGATATATTAACATGAGATATATTAACATGAGATGATGAGATATATTAACATGAGATGATGAGATATATTAACGTCAGATAATTAGATATATTAACGTGAGATAATGAGATATATTAACGTGAGATAATGAGATATATTAACATGAGATAATGATATATTAACGTGAGATAATGAGATATATTAACATGAGATAATGATATATTAACATGACATAATGAGATATATTAACATGAGATAATGAGATATATTAACATGAGATATATTAACGTGAGATAATGAGATATATTAACATGAGATATATTAATGTGAGATAATTAGATATATTAACGTGAGATATATTAATGTGAGATAATTAGATATATTAACGTGAGATAATGAGATATATTAACGTCAGATAATGAGATATATTAACGTGAGATAATGAGATATATTAACATGAGATAATGAGATATATTAACGTGAGATAATGATATATTAATGTGAGATAATGATATATTAACGTGAGATAATGAGATATATTAACATGAGATAATGATATATTAACATGAGATGATGAGATATATTAACATGAGATGATGAGATATATGAACATGAGATAATGATATATATTAACGTGAGATAATGATATATTAACATGACATAATGAGATATATTAACATGAGATATATTAACATGAGATGATGAGATATATTAACATGAGATGATGAGATATATTAACGTGAGATGAGATATATTAACGTGAGATGATGAGATATATTAACGTGAGATAATGAGATTAATTAACATGAGATAATGAGATATATTAACATGAGATAATGATATATTAACATGAGATAATGATATATTAACATGAGATAATGAGATATATTAACATGAGATATATTAACATGAGATAATGAGATATATTAACATGAGATAATGAGATGTATTAACATGAGATAATGAGATATATTCACGTGATATATTAACGTGAGATAATGAGATATATTAACATGAGATATATTAACGTGAGATAATGAGATGTATTAACGTGAGATAATGATATATTAACGTGAGATAATGAGATATATTAACGTGAGATAATGAGATATATTAACGTGAGATAATGAGATATATTAACGTGAGATAATGAGATATATTAACATGAGATGAGATATATTAACATGAGATATATTAACATGAGATAATGAGATATATTAACATGATGATGAGATATATTAACATGAGATATATTAACATGAGATAATGAGATATATTAACATGAGATAATGAGATATTAACGTGAGATAATGATATATTAACGTGAGATAATGAGATGTATTAACATGAGATCATGAGATAATGAGATATATTAACATGAGATAATGAGATGTATTAACATGAGATAATGAGATATATTCACGTGATATATTAACGTGAGATAATGAGATATATTAACGTGAGATAATGAGATATATTAACGTGAGATAATGAGATATATTAACGTGAGATAATGAGATATATTAACTTGAGATAATGAGATATATTAACATGAGATAATGAGATATATTAACGTGAGATGATGAGATATATTAACGTGAGATGATGAGATATATTAACGTGAGATGATGAGATATATTAACGTGAGATGATGAGATATATTAACGTGAGATAATGAGATATATTAACGTGAGATAATGAGATATATTAACGTGAGATAATGAGATATATTAACATGAGATATATTAACATGAGATAATGAGATATATTAACATGAGATATATTAACATGAGATAATGAGATGTATTAACATGAGATCATGAGATAATGAGATATATTAACGTGAGATAATGAGATATATTAACGTGAGATAATGAGATATATTAACGTGAGATAATGAGACATATTAACTTGAGATAATGAGATATATTAACGTGAGATGAGATATATTAACATGAGATATATTAACATGAGATAATGAGATATATTAACATGAGATGAGATATATTAACATGATGATGAGATATATTAACATGAGATATATTAACATGAGATAATGAGATATATTAACATGAGATAATGATATATTAACGTGAGATAATGATATATTAACGTGAGATAATGATATATTAACGTGAGATAATGATATATTAACGTGAGATAATGATATATTAACGTGAGATAATGAGATATATTAACGTGAGATAATGAGATATATTAACGTGAGATAATGAGATATATTAACGTGAGATAATGAGATATATTAACGTGAGATAATGAGATATATTAACGTGAGATAAGGAGATATATTAACATGAGATGAGATATATTAACATGCGATATATTAACGCGAGATAATGAGATATATTAACATGAGATATATTAACGCGAGATAATGAGATATATTAACATGAGATATATTAACGCGAGATAATGAGATATATTAACATGAGATGATGAGATACATTAACATGAGATGATGAGATATATTAACATGAGATATATTAACATGAGATATATTAACATGAGATAATGAGATATATTAACATGAGATAATGAGATGTATTAACATGAGATAATGAGATATATTAACATGAGATAATGAGATGTATTAACATGAGATATATTCACGTGATATATTAACGTGAGATAATGAGATATATTAACGTGAGATAATGATATATTAACGTGAGATAATGAGATATATTAACATGAGATAATGAGATGTATTAACATGAGATAATGAGATATATTCACGTGATATATTAACGTGAGATAATGAGATATATTAACGTGAGATAATGAGATATATTAACATGAGATAATGAGATGTATTAACATGAGATAATGAGATATATTCACGTGATATAATGAGATATATTAACGTGAGATAATGAGATATATTAACGTGAGATAATGAGATATATTAACTTGAGATAATGAGATATATTAACTTGAGATAATGAGATATATTAACATGAGATAATGAGATATATTAACGTGAGATGATGAGATATATTAACGTGAGATGATGAGATATATTAACGTGAGATGATGAGATATATTAACGTGAGATGATGAGATATATTAACGTGAGATAATGAGATATATTAACGTGAGATAATGAGATGTATTAACGTGAGATAATGAGATATATTAACGTGAGATAATGAGATATATTAACATGAGATATATTAACATGAGATAATGAGATATATTAACATGAGATATATTAACATGAGATAATGAGATGTATTAACATGAGATCATGAGATAATGAGATATATTAACGTGAGATAATGAGATATATTAACGTGAGATAATGAGATATATTAACGTGAGATAATGAGACATATTAACTTGAGATAATGAGATATATTAACATGAGATGAGATATATTAACATGCGATATATTAACGCGAGATAATGAGATATATTAACATGAGATATATTAACGCGAGATAATGAGATATATTAACATGAGATGATGAGATACATTAACATGAGATGATGAGATATATTAACATGAGATATATTAACATGAGATATATTAACATGAGATAATGAGATATATTAACATGAGATAATGAGATGTATTAACATGAGATAATGAGATATATTAACATGAGATAATGAGATGTATTAACATGAGATATATTCACGTGATATATTAACGTGAGATAATGAGATATATTAACGTGAGATAATGATATATTAACGTGAGATAATGAGATATATTAACGTGAGATAATGAGATATATTAACGTGAGATGATCAGATATATTAACGTGAGATGATGAGATATATTAACGTGAGATAATGAGATATATTAACGTGAGATAATGAGATATATTAACATGAGATGAGATATATTAACATGAGATATATTAACATGAGATAATGAGATATATTAACATGAGATGAGATATATTAACATGATGATGAGATATATTAACATGAGATATATTAACATGAGATAATGAGATATATTAACATGAGATAATGAGATATTAACGTGAGATAATGATATATTAACGTGAGATAATGAGATGTATTAACATGAGATCATGAGATAATGAGATATATTAACATGAGATAATGAGATGTATTAACATGAGATAATGAGATATATTCACGTGATATATTAACGTGAGATAATGAGATATATTAACGTGAGATAATGAGATATATTAACGTGAGATAATGAGATATATTAACGTGAGATAATGAGATATATTAACATGAGATAATGAGATATATTAACATGAGATAATGAGATATATTAACGTGAGATGATGAGATATATTAACGTGAGATGATGAGATATATTAACGTGAGATGATGAGATATATTAACGTGAGATGATGAGATATATTAACGTGAGATAATGAGATATATTAACGTGAGATAATGAGATGTATTAACGTGAGATAATGAGATATATTAACGTGAGATAATGAGATATATTAACATGAGATATATTAACATGAGATAATGAGATATATTAACATGAGATATATTAACATGAGATAATGAGATGTATTAACATGAGATCATGAGATAATGAGATATATTAACGTGAGATAATGAGATATATTAACGTGAGATAATGAGATATATTAACGTGAGATAATGAGACATATTAACTTGAGATAATGAGATATATTAACGTGAGATGAGATATATTAACATGAGATATATTAACATGAGATAATGAGATATATTAACATGAGATGAGATATATTAACATGATGATGAGATATATTAACATGAGATATATTAACATGAGATAATGAGATATATTAACATGAGATAATGATATATTAACGTGAGATAATGATATATTAACGTGAGATAATGATATATTAACGTGAGATAATGATATATTAACGTGAGATAATGATATATTAACGTGAGATAATGAGATATATTAACGTGAGATAATGAGATATATTAACGTGAGATAATGAGATATATTAACGTGAGATAATGAGATATATTAACGTGAGATAATGAGATATATTAACGTGAGATAAGGAGATATATTAACATGAGATGAGATATATTAACATGCGATATATTAACGCGAGATAATGAGATATATTAACATGAGATATATTAACGCGAGATAATGAGATATATTAACATGAGATATATTAACGCGAGATAATGAGATATATTAACATGAGATGATGAGATACATTAACATGAGATGATGAGATATATTAACATGAGATATATTAACATGAGATATATTAACATGAGATAATGAGATATATTAACATGAGATAATGAGATGTATTAACATGAGATAATGAGATATATTAACATGAGATAATGAGATGTATTAACATGAGATATATTCACGTGATATATTAACGTGAGATAATGAGATATATTAACGTGAGATAATGATATATTAACGTGAGATAATGAGATATATTAACATGAGATAATGAGATGTATTAACATGAGATAATGAGATATATTCACGTGATATATTAACGTGAGATAATGAGATATATTAACGTGAGATAATGAGATATATTAACATGAGATAATGAGATGTATTAACATGAGATAATGAGATATATTCACGTGATATAATGAGATATATTAACGTGAGATAATGAGATATATTAACGTGAGATAATGAGATATATTAACTTGAGATAATGAGATATATTAACTTGAGATAATGAGATATATTAACATGAGATAATGAGATATATTAACGTGAGATGATGAGATATATTAACGTGAGATGATGAGATATATTAACGTGAGATGATGAGATATATTAACGTGAGATGATGAGATATATTAACGTGAGATAATGAGATATATTAACGTGAGATAATGAGATGTATTAACGTGAGATAATGAGATATATTAACGTGAGATAATGAGATATATTAACATGAGATATATTAACATGAGATAATGAGATATATTAACATGAGATATATTAACATGAGATAATGAGATGTATTAACATGAGATCATGAGATAATGAGATATATTAACGTGAGATAATGAGATATATTAACGTGAGATAATGAGATATATTAACGTGAGATAATGAGACATATTAACTTGAGATAATGAGATATATTAACATGAGATGAGATATATTAACATGCGATATATTAACGCGAGATAATGAGATATATTAACATGAGATATATTAACGCGAGATAATGAGATATATTAACATGAGATGATGAGATACATTAACATGAGATGATGAGATATATTAACATGAGATATATTAACATGAGATATATTAACATGAGATAATGAGATATATTAACATGAGATAATGAGATGTATTAACATGAGATAATGAGATATATTAACATGAGATAATGAGATGTATTAACATGAGATATATTCACGTGATATATTAACGTGAGATAATGAGATATATTAACGTGAGATAATGATATATTAACGTGAGATAATGAGATATATTAACGTGAGATAATGAGATATATTAACGTGAGATGATCAGATATATTAACGTGAGATGATGAGATATATTAACGTGAGATAATGAGATATATTAACGTGAGATAATGAGATATATTAACATGAGATGAGATATATTAACATGAGATATATTAACATGAGATAATGAGATATATTAACATGAGATGAGATATATTAACATGATGATGAGATATATTAACATGAGATATATTAACATGAGATAATGAGATATATTAACATGAGATAATGAGATATTAACGTGAGATAATGATATATTAACGTGAGATAATGAGATGTATTAACATGAGATCATGAGATAATGAGATATATTAACATGAGATAATGAGATGTATTAACATGAGATAATGAGATATATTCACGTGATATATTAACGTGAGATAATGAGATATATTAACGTGAGATAATGAGATATATTAACGTGAGATAATGAGATATATTAACGTGAGATAATGAGATATATTAACATGAGATAATGAGATATATTAACATGAGATAATGAGATATATTAACGTGAGATGATGAGATATATTAACGTGAGATGATGAGATATATTAACGTGAGATGATGAGATATATTAACGTGAGATGATGAGATATATTAACGTGAGATAATGAGATATATTAACGTGAGATAATGAGATGTATTAACGTGAGATAATGAGATATATTAACGTGAGATAATGAGATATATTAACATGAGATATATTAACATGAGATAATGAGATATATTAACATGAGATATATTAACATGAGATAATGAGATGTATTAACATGAGATCATGAGATAATGAGATATATTAACGTGAGATAATGAGATATATTAACGTGAGATAATGAGATATATTAACGTGAGATAATGAGACATATTAACTTGAGATAATGAGATATATTAACATGAGATGAGATATATTAACATGAGATATATTAACATGAGATAATGAGATATATTAACATGAGATGAGATATATTAACATGATGATGAGATATATTAACATGAGATATATTAACATGAGATAATGAGATATATTAACATGAGATAATGATATATTAACGTGAGATAATGATATATTAACGTGAGATAATGATATATTAACGTGAGATAATGATATATTAACGTGAGATAATAATATATTAACGTGAGATCATGAGATATATTAACGTGAGATAATGAGATATATTAACGTGAGATAATGAGATATATTAACGTGAGATAATGAGATATATTAACATGAGATAATGAGATATATTAACATGAGATAATGAGATATATTAACATGAGATAAGGAGATATATTAACATGAGATGAGATATATTAACATGCGATATATTAACGCGAGATAATGAGATATATTAACATGAGATATATTAACGCGAGATAATGAGATATATTAACATGAGATGATGAGATACATTAACATGAGATGATGAGATATATTAACATGAGATATATTAACATGAGATATATTAACATGAGATAATGAGATATATTAACATGAGATAATGAGATGTATTAACATGAGATAATGAGATATATTAACATGAGATAATGAGATGTATTAACATGAGATATATTCACGTGATATATTAACGTGAGATAATGAGATATATTAACGTGAGATAATGATATATTAACGTGAGATAATGAGATATATTAACATGAGATAATGAGATGTATTAACATGAGATAATGAGATATATTCACGTGATATATTAACGTGAGATAATGAGATATATTAACGTGAGATAATGAGATATATTAACATGAGATAATGAGATGTATTAACATGAGATAATGAGATATATTCACGTGATATATTAACGTGAGATAATGAGATATATTAACGTGAGATAATGAGATATATTAACGTGAGATAATGAGATATATTAACTTGAGATAATGAGATATATTAACTTGAGATAATGAGATATATTAACATGAGATAATGAGATATATTAACGTGAGATGATGAGATATATTAACGTGAGATGATGAGATATATTAACGTGAGATGATGAGATATATTAACGTGAGATGATGAGATATATTAACGTGAGATAATGAGATATATTAACGTGAGATAATGAGATGTATTAACGTGAGATAATGAGATATATTAACGTGAGATAATGAGATATATTAACATGAGATATATTAACATGAGATAATGAGATATATTAACATGAGATATATTAACATGAGATAATGAGATGTATTAACATGAGATCATGAGATAATGAGATATATTAACGTGAGATAATGAGATATATTAACGTGAGATAATGAGATATATTAACGTGAGATAATGAGACATATTAACTTGAGATAATGAGATATATTAACATGAGATGAGATATATTAACATGAGATATATTAACATGAGATAATGAGATATATTAACATGAGATGAGATATATTAACATGATGATGAGATATATTAACATGAGATATATTAACATGAGATAATGAGATATATTAACATGAGATAATGATATATATTAACGTGAGATAATGATATATTAACGTGAGATAATGATATATTAACGTGAGATAATGATATATTAACGTGAGATAATGATATATTAACGTGAGATAATGAGATATATTAACGTGAGATAATGAGATATATTAACGTGAGATAATGAGATATATTAACGTGAGATAATGAGATATATTAACATGAGATAATGAGATATATTAACATGAGATAATGAGATATATTAACATGAGATAAGGAGATATATTAACATGAGATGAGATATATTAACATGCGATATATTAACATGCGATATATTAACGCGAGATAATGAGATATATTAACATGAGATATATTAACGCGAGATAATGAGATATATTAACATGAGATGATGAGATACATTAACATGAGATGATGAGATATATTAACATGAGATATATTAACATGAGATATATTAACATGAGATAATGAGATATATTAACATGAGATAATGAGATGTATTAACATGAGATAATGAGATGTATTAACGAGATATATTCACGTGATATATTAACGTGAGATAATGAGATATATTAACGTGAGATAATGAGATATATTAACGTGAGATAATGATATATTAACGTGAGATAATGAGATATATTAACGTGAGATGATCAGATATATTAACGTGAGATGATGAGATATATTAACGTGAGATAATGAGATATATTAACATGAGATAATGAGATATATTAACATGAGATAATGAGATATATTAACGTGAGATGATGAGATATATTAACGTGAGATGATGAGATATATTAACGTGAGATGATGAGATATATTAACGTGAGATAATGAGATATATTAACGTGAGATAATGAGATGTATTAACGTGAGATAATGAGATGTATTAACGTGAGATAATGAGATATATTAACATGAGATATATTAACATGAGATAATGAGATATATTAACATGAGATATATTAACATGAGATAATGAGATGTATTAACATGAGATCATGAGATAATGAGATATATTAACGTGAGATAATGATATATTAACGTGAGATAATGAGATATATTAACGTGAGATAATGAGACATATTAACTTGAGATAATGAGATATATTAACATGAGATGAGATATATTAACATGAGATATATTAACATGAGATAATGAGATATATTAACATGAGATGAGATATATTAACATGATGATGAGATATATTAACATGTGATATATTAACATGAGATAATGAGATATATTAACATGAGATAATGATATATTAACGTGAGATAATGATATATTAACGTGAGATAATGATATATTAACGTGAGATAATGACATATTAACGTGAGATAATGATATATTAACGTGAGATAATGAGATATATTAACGTGAGATAATGAGATATATTAACGTGAGATAATGAGATATATTAACGTGAGATAATGAGATATATTAACATGAGATAATGAGATATATTAACATGAGATAATGAGATATATTAACATGAGATAAGGAGATATATTAACATGAGATGAGATATATTAACATGCGATATATTAACGCGAGATAATGAGATATATTAACATGAGATATATTAACGCGAGATAATGAGATATATTAACATGAGATGATGAGATACATTAACATGAGATGATGAGATATATTAACATGAGATATATTAACATGAGATATATTAACATGAGATAATGAGATATATTAACATGAGATAATGAGATGTATTAACATGAGATAATGAGATATATTAACATGAGATAATGAGATGTATTAACATGAGATATATTCACGTGATATATTAACGTGAGATAATGAGATATATTAACGTGAGATAATGATATATTAACGTGAGATAATGAGATATATTAACATGAGATAATGAGATGTATTAACATGAGATAATGAGATATATTCACGTGATATATTAACGTGAGATAATGAGATATATTAACGTGAGATAATGAGATATATTAACATGAGATAATGAGATGTATTAACATGAGATAATGAGATATATTCACGTGATATATTAACGTGAGATAATGAGATATATTAACGTGAGATAATGAGATATATTAACGTGAGATAATGAGATATATTAACTTGAGATAATGAGATATATTAACTTGAGATAATGAGATATATTAACATGAGATAATGAGATATATTAACGTGAGATGATGAGATATATTAACGTGAGATGATGAGATATATTAACGTGAGATGATGAGATATATTAACGTGAGATGATGAGATATATTAACGTGAGATAATGAGATATATTAACGTGAGATAATGAGATGTATTAACGTGAGATAATGAGATATATTAACGTGAGATAATGAGATATATTAACATGATATATTAACATGAGATAATGAGATATATTAACATGAGATATATTAACATGAGATAATGAGATGTATTAACATGAGATCATGAGATAATGAGATATATTAACGTGAGATAATGAGATATATTAACGTGAGATAATGAGATATATTAACGTGAGATAATGAGACATATTAACTTGAGATAATGAGATATATTAACATGAGATGAGATATATTAACATGAGATATATTAACATGAGATAATGAGATATATTAACATGAGATGAGATATATTAACATGATGATGAGATATATTAACATGAGATATATTAACATGAGATAATGAGATATATTAACATGAGATAATGATATATTAACGTGAGATAATGATATATTAACGTGAGATAATGATATATTAACGTGAGATAATGATATATTAACGTGAGATAATGATATATTAACGTGAGATAATGATATATTAACGTGAGATAATGAGATATATTAACGTGAGATAATGAGATATATTAACGTGAGATAATGAGATATATTAACGTGAGATAATGAGATATATTAACATGAGATAATGAGATATATTAACATGAGATAAGGAGATATATTAACATGAGATGAGATATATTAACATGCGATATATTAACGCGAGATAATGAGATATATTAACATGAGATATATTAACATGAGATAATGAGATATATTAACATGAGATAATGAGATGTATTAACATGAGATAATGAGATATATTAACATGAGATAATGAGATGTATTAACATGAGATATATTCACGTGATATATTAACGTGAGATAATGAGATATATTAACGTGAGATAATGATATATTAACGTGAGATAATGAGATATATTAACGTGAGATAATGAGATATATTAACGTGAGATGATCAGATATATTAACGTGAGATGATGAGATATATTAACGTGAGATAATGAGATATATTAACGTGAGATAATGAGATATATTAACATGAGATGAGATATATTAACATGAGATATATTAACATGAGATAATGAGATATATTAACATGAGATGAGATATATTAACATGATGATGAGATATATTAACATGAGATATATTAACATGAGATAATGAGATATATTAACATGAGATAATGATATATTAACGTGAGATAATGATATATTAACGTGAGATAATGAGATGTATTAACATGAGATCATGAGATAATGAGATATATTAACATGAGATAATGAGATGTATTAACATGAGATAATGAGATATATTCACGTGATATATTAACGTGAGATAATGAGATATATTAACGTGAGATAATGAGATATATTAACGTGAGATAATGAGATATATTAACTTGAGATAATGAGATATATTAACTTGAGATAATGAGATATATTAACATGAGATAATGAGATATATTAACGTGAGATGATGAGATATATTAACGTGAGATGATGAGATATATTAACGTGAGATGATGAGATATATTAATGTGAGATGATGAGATATATTAACGTGAGATAATGAGATATATTAACGTGAGATAATGAGATGTATTAACGTGAGATAATGAGATATATTAACGTGAGATAATGAGATATATTAACATGAGATATATTAACATGAGATAATGAGATATATTAACATGAGATATATTAACATGAGATAATGAGATGTATTAACATGAGATCATGAGATAATGAGATATATTAACGTGAGATAATGAGATATATTAACGTGAGATAATGAGATATATTAACGTGAGATAATGAGACATATTAACTTGAGATAATGAGATATATTAACATGAGATGAGATATATTAACATGAGATATATTAACATGAGATAATGAGATATATTAACATGAGATGAGATATATTAACATGATGATGAGATATATTAACATGAGATATATTAACATGAGATAATGAGATATATTAACATGAGATAATGATATATTAACGTGAGATAATGATATATTAACGTGAGATAATGATATATTAACGTGAGATAATGATATATTAACGTGAGATAATGATATATTAACGTGAGATAATGAGATATATTAACGTGAGATAATGAGATATATTAACGTGAGATAATGAGATATATTAACGTGAGATAATGAGATATATTAACATGAGATAATGAGATATATTAACATGAGATAATGAGATATATTAACATGAGATAAGGAGATATATTAACATGAGATGAGATATATTAACATGCGATATATTAACGCGAGATAATGAGATATATTAACATGAGATATATTAACGCGAGATAATGAGATATATTAACATGAGATGATGAGATACATTAACATGAGATGATGAGATATATTAACATGAGATATATTAACATGAGATATATTAACATGAGATAATGAGATATATTAACATGAGATAATGAGATGTATTAACATGAGATAATGAGATATATTAACATGAGATAATGAGATGTATTAACATGAGATATATTCACGTGATATATTAACGTGAGATAATGAGATATATTAACGTGAGATAATGAGATATATTAACGTGAGATAATGAGATATATTAACGTGAGATGATCAGATATATTAACGTGAGATGATGAGATATATTAACGTGAGATAATGAGATATATTAACGTGAGATAATGAGATATATTAACATGAGATGAGATATATTAACATGAGATAATGAGATATATTAACATGAGATGAGATATATTAACATGATGATGAGATATATTAACATGAGATATATTAACATGAGATAATGAGATATATTAACATGAGATAATGAGATATTAACGTGAGATAATGATATATTAACGTGAGATAATGATATATTAACGTGAGATAATGATATATATTAACGTGAGATAATGAGATATTAACGTGAGATAATGAGATATATTAACGTGAGATAATGAGATATATTAACGTGAGATAATGAGATATATTAACGTGAGATAATGATATATTAACGTGAGATAATGATATATTAACGTGAGATAATGATATATTAACGTGAGATAATGAGATATATTAACATGAGATAATGAGATATATTAACATGAGATAAGGAGATATATTAACATGAGATATGGAGATATATTAACATGAGATATATTAACATGAGATATATTAACATGAGATATATTAACGCGAGATAATGAGATATATTAACATGATATATTAACATGAGATGATGAGATACATTAACATGAGATGATGAGATATATTAACATGAGATATATTAACATGAGATATATTAACATGAGATAATGAGATATATTACCATGAGATATATTAACATGAGATAATGAGATATATTAACATGAGATATATTAACATGAGATGATGAGATACATTAACATGAGATGATGAGATATATTAACATGAGATATATTAACATGAGATATATTAACATGAGATAATGAGATATATTACCATGAGATATATTAACATGAGATAATGAGATATATTAACATGAGATATATTAACATGAGATGATGAGATACATTAACATGAGATGATGAGATATATTAACATGAGATAATGAGATATATTAACATGAGATATATTAACATGAGATGATGAGATACATTAACATGAGATGATGAGATATATTAACATGAGATATATTAACATGAGATATATTAACATGAGATATATTAACATGAGATATATTAACATGAGATAATGAGATATATTAATGTGAGATATATTAACATGAGCTAATGAGATATATTAACATGAGATAATGAGATATATTAACATGAGATAATGAGATATATTAACATGAGATAATGAGATACCTGTAGGATCTGTGAGTTGAGGGACTGTTGGAGGAATAACCAAACTCCATGGTGTACTGAGAGCGGACTGTAGCAGGAGACGGAGGAGGATTCAGGATCTGCAACGAAACAATATAGAAGACAATCAGCAGGTAAATAACTTCAGCATGAAGTACATTTAATAATAAACTGTGTTGTTTCCACTGATATTATATTAAATAATAAACCACATGTCTCACCGGGGGGAAGTATGTTCTGATATAATATTTAACAATAAACCACATGTCTCACTGGGGGGGAAGTATGTTCTGATATAATATTTCATAATAAACCACATGTCTCACCGGGGGGAAGTATGTTCTGATATATTTAATAATGAACCACATGTCTCACTGGGGGGGGGGAAGTATGTTCTGATATAATATTTAATAATAAACCACATGTCTCACTGGGGGGGGGAAGTATGTTCTGATATAATATTTAACAATAAACCACATGTCTCACCGGGGGGGGGAAGTATGTTCTGATATAATATTTAATAATAAACCACATGTCTCACCGGGGGGGGGGAAGTATGTTCTGATATAATATTTAATAATAAACCACATGTCTCACTGGGGGGGGGAAGTATGTTCTGATATAATATTTAATAATAAACCACATGTCTCACCGGGGGGAAGTATGTTCTGATATAATATTTAATAATAAACCACATGTCTCACTGGGGGGAAGTATGTTCTGATATAATATTAAATAATAAACCACATGTCTCACCGGGGGGGAAGTATGTTCTGATATAATATTTAATAATAAACCACATGTCTCACCGGGGGGGAAGTATGTTCTGATATAATATTTAATAATAAACCACATGTCTCACTGGGGGGAAGTATGTTCTGATATAATATTTAATAATAAACCACATGTCTCACTGGGGGGAAGTATGTTCTGATATAATATTTCATAATAAACCACATGTCTCACCGGGGGGGAAGTATGTTCTGATATAATATTTAATAATAAACCACATGTCTCACCGGGGGGAAGTATGTTCTGATATAATATTTAATAATAAACCACATGTCTCACCGGGGGGAAGTATGTTCTGATATAATATTTAACAATAAACCACATGTCTCACTGGGGGGGAAGTATGTTCTGATATAATATTTAATAATAAACCACATGTCTCACCGGGGGGAAGTATGTTCTGATATAATATTTAATAATAAACCACATGTCTCACTGGGGGGGGAAGTATGTTCTGATATAATATTTAACAATAAACCACATGTCTCACTGGGGGGAAGTATGTTCTGATATAATATTTAACAATAAACCACATGTCTCACTGGGGGGGGAAGTATGTTCTGATATATTTAATAATAAACCACATGTCTCACTGGGGGGGGGGGAAGTATGTTCTGATATAATATTTAATAATAAACCACATGTCTCACCGGGGGGGGGAAGTATGTTCTGATATAATATTTAATAATAAACCACATGTCTCACCGGGGGGAAGTATGTTCTGATATAATATTTAATAATAAACCACATGTCTCACTGGGGGGAAGTATGTTCTGATATATTTAATAATAAACCACATGTCTCACCGGGGGGAAGTATGTTCTGATATATTTAATAATAAACCACATGTCTCACTGGGGGGAAGTATGTTCTGATATAATATTTAATAATAAACCACATGTCTCACTGGGGGGAAGTATGTTCTGATATAATATTTAATAATAAACCACATGTCTCACTGGGGGGGAAGTATGTTCTGATATAATATTTAATAATAAACCACATGTCTCACTGGGGGGGGAAGTATGTTCTGATATAATATTTAATAATAAACCACATGTCTCACTGGGGGGGGGGAAGTATGTTCTGATATAATATTTAATAATAAACCACATGTCTCACCGGGGGGAAGTATGTTCTGATATATTTAATAATAAACCACATGTCTCACTGGGGGGAAGTATGTTCTGATATAATATTTAATAATAAACCACATGTCTCACTGGGGGGAAGTATGTTCTGATATAATATTTAATAATAAACCACATGTCTCACTGGGGGGGAAGTATGTTCTGATATAATATTTAATAATAAACCACATGTCTCACTGGGGGGGGAAGTATGTTCTGATATAATATTTAATAATAAACCACATGTCTCACTGGGGGGGGGGAAGTATGTTCTGATATAATATTTAATAATAAACCACATGTCTCACTGGGGGGGGAAGTATGTTCTGATATAATATTTAATAATAAACCACATGTCTCACTGGGGGGAAGTATGTTCTGATATATTTAACAATAAACCACATGTCTCACCGGGGGGAAGTATGTTCTGATATATTTAATAATAAACCACATGTCTCACCGGGGGGAAGTATGTTCTGATATAATATTTAATAATAAACCACATGTCTCACTGGGGGGGAAGTATGTTCTGATATATTTAATAATAAACCACATGTCTCACTGGGGGGGAAGTATGTTCTGATATAATATTTAATAATAAACCACATGTCTCACTGGGGGGGAAGTATGTTCTGATATATTTAATAATAAACCACATGTCTCACTGGGGGGGAAGTATGTTCTGATATAATATTTAATAATAAACCACATGTCTCACTGGGGGGAAGTATGTTCTGATATATTTAATAATAAACCACATGTCTCACTGGGGGGGAAGTATGTTCTGATATAATATTTAATAATAAACCACATGTCTCACTGGGGGGAAGTATGTTCTGATATAATATTTAATAATAAACCACATGTCTCACTGGGGGGGAAGTATGTTCTGATATAATATTTAATAATAAACCACATGTCTCACTGGGGGGGAAGTATGTTCTGATATAATATTTAATAATAAACCACATGTCTCACTGGGGGGAAGTATGTTCTGATATAATATTTAATAATAAACCACATGTCTCACTGGGGGGAAGTATGTTCTGATATAATATTTAATAATAAACCACATGTCTCACTGGGGGGGGAAGTATGTTCTGATATAATATTTAACTAATAAACCACATGTCTCACCGGGGGGGGGAAGTATGTTCTGATATAATATTTAATAATAAACCACATGTCTCACCGGGGGGGGGAAGTATGTTCTGATATAATATTTAATAATAAACCACATGTCTCACTGGGGGGGGAAGTATGTTCTGATATAATATTTAATAATAAACCACATGTCTCACCGGGGGGGAAGTATGTTCTGATATAATATTTAATAATAAACCACATGTCTCACTGGGGGGAAGTATGTTCTGATATAATATTAATAATAAACCACATGTCTCACCGGGGGGGAAGTATGTTCTGATATAATATTTAATAATAAACCACATGTCTCACCGGGGGGGAAGTATGTTCTGATATAATATTTAATAATAAACCACATGTCTCACTGGGGGGAAGTATGTTCTGATATAATATTTAATAATAAACCACATGTCTCACTGGGGGGAAGTATGTTCTGATATAATATTTCATAATAAACCACATGTCTCACCGGGGGGGAAGTATGTTCTGATATAATATTTAATAATAAACCACATGTCTCACCTGGGGGGAAGTATGTTCTGATATAATATTTAATAATAAACCACATGTCTCACCGGGGGGGAAGTATGTTCTGATATAATATTTAATAATAAACCACATGTCTCACTGGGGGGGAAGTATGTTCTGATATAATATTTAATAATAAACCACATGTCTCACCGGGGGGAAGTATGTTCTGATATAATATTTAATAATAAACCACATGTCTCACTGGGGGGGAAGTATGTTCTGATATAATATTTAATAATAAACCACATGTCTCACTGGGGGGAAGTATGTTCTGATATAATATTTAATAATAAACCACATGTCTCACTGGGGGGGAAGTATGTTCTGATATATTTAATAATAAACCACATGTCTCACTGGGGGGGGAAGTATGTTCTGATATAATATTTAATAATAAACCACATGTCTCACCGGGGGGGGGAAGTATGTTCTGATATAATATTTAATAATAAACCACATGTCTCACCGGGGGGGGAAGTATGTTCTGATATAATATTTAATAATAAACCACATGTCTCACCGGGGGGAAGTATGTTCTGATATAATATTTAATAATAAACCACATGTCTCACTGGGGGGAAGTATGTTCTGATATATTTAATAATAAACCACATGTCTCACCGGGGGGAAGTATGTTCTGATATATTTAATAATAAACCACATGTCTCACTGGGGGGAAGTATGTTCTGATATAATATTTAATAATAAACCACATGTCTCACCGGGGGGGGAAGTATGTTCTGATATAATATTTAATAATAAACCACATGTCTCACTGGGGGGGAAGTATGTTCTGATATAATATTTAATAATAAACCACATGTCTCACTGGGGGGAAGTATGTTCTGATATATTTAATAATAAACCACATGTCTCACTGGGGGGAAGTATGTTCTGATATATTTAATAATAAACCACATGTCTCACTGGGGGGAAGTATGTTCTGATATAATATTTAATAATAAACCACATGTCTCACTGGGGGGAAGTATGTTCTGATATAATATTTAATAATAAACCACATGTCTCACTGGGGGGGAAGTATGTTCTGATATAATATTTAATAATAAACCACATGTCTCACTGGGGGGGAAGTATGTTCTGATATAATATTTAATAATAAACCACATGTCTCACTGGGGGGGGGAAGTATGTTCTGATATAATATTTAATAATAAACCACATGTCTCACCTGGGGGGAAGTATGTTCTGATATATTTAATAATAAACCACATGTCTCACTGGGGGGAAGTATGTTCTGATATAATATTTAATAATAAACCACATGTCTCACTGGGGGGAAGTATGTTCTGATATAATATTTAATAATAAACCACATGTCTCACTGGGGGGGAAGTATGTTCTGATATAATATTTAATAATAAACCACATGTCTCACTGGGGGGGAAGTATGTTCTGATATAATATTTAATAATAAACCACATGTCTCACTGGGGGGGGAAGTATGTTCTGATATAATATTTAATAATAAACCACATGTCTCACTGGGGGGGAAGTATGTTCTGATATAATATTTAATAATAAACCACATGTCTCACTGGGGGGAAGTATGTTCTGATATAATATTTAATAATAAACCACATGTCTCACTGGGGGGAAGTATGTTCTGATATATATTTAATAATAAACCACATGTCTCACTGGGGGGAAGTATGTTCTGATATAATATTTAATAATAAACCACATGTCTCACTGGGGGGAAGTATGTTCTGATATAATATTTAATAATAAACCACATGTCTCACTGGGGGGAAGTATGTTCTGATATAATATTTAATAATAAACCACATGTCTCACTGGGGGGAAGTATGTTCTGATATAATATTTAATAATAAACCACATGTCTCACTGGGGGGGAAGTATGTTCTGATATAATATTTAATAATAAACCACATGTCTCACTGGGGGGAAGTATGTTCTGATATAATATTTAATAATAAACCACATGTCTCACTGGGGGGGAAGTATGTTCTGATATAATATTTAATAATAAACCACATGTCTCACTGGGGGGAAGTATGTTCTGATATAATATTTAATAATAAACCACATGTCTCACTGGGGGGGAAGTATGTTCTGATATAATATTTAATAATAAACCACATGTCTCACTGGGGGGGAAGTATGTTCTGATATAATATTTAATAATAAACCACATGTCTCACTGGGGGGAAGTATGTTCTGATATAATATTTAATAATAAACCACATGTCTCACTGGGGGGAAGTATGTTCTGATATAATATTTAATAATAAACCACATGTCTCACTGGGGGGAAGTATGTTCTGATATATTTAATAATAAACCACATGTCTCACTGGGGGGGGGAAGTATGTTCTGATATAATATTTAATAATAAACCACATGTCTCACTGGGGGGGAAGTATGTTCTGATATAATATTTAATAATAAACCACATGTCTCACTGGGGGGAAGTATGTTCTGATATAATATTTAATAATAAACCACATGTCTCACTGGGGGGAAGTATGTTCTGATATATTTAATAATAAACCACATGTCTCACTGGGGGGGGGAAGTATGTTCTGATATAATATTTAATAATAAACCACATGTCTCACTGGGGGGGAAGTATGTTCTGATATAATATTTAATAATAAACCACATGTCTCACTGGGGGGGAAGTATGTTCTGATATAATATTAATAATAAACCACATGTCTCACTGGGGGGAAGTATGTTCTGATATATTTAATAATAAACCACATGTCTCACTGGGGGGAAGTATGTTCTGATATAATATTTAATAATAAACCACATGTCTCACTGGGGGGGAAGTATGTTCTGATATAATATTTAATAATAAACCACATGTCTCACTGGGGGGGAAGTATGTTCTGATATAATATTTAATAATAAACCACATGTCTCACTGGGGGGGAAGTATGTTCTGATATATATTTAATAATAAACCACATGTCTCACTGGGGGGGAAGTATGTTCTGATATAATATTTAATAATAAACCACATGTCTCACTGGGGGGGAAGTATGTTCTGATATAATATTTAATAATAAACCACATGTCTCACTGGGGGGGAAGTATGTTCTGATATAATATTTAATAATAAACCACATGTCTCACTGGGGGGGAAGTATGTTCTGATATAATATTTAATAATAAACCACATGTCTCACTGGGGGGAAGTATGTTCTGATATAATATTTAATAATAAACCACATGTCTCACTGGGGGGGAAGTATGTTCTGATATAATATTTAATAATAAACCACATGTCTCACTGGGGGGGAAGTATGTTCTGATATAATATTTAATAATAAACCACATGTCTCACTGGGGGGGAAGTATGTTCTGATATAATATTAATAATAAACCACATGTCTCACTGGGGGGAAGTATGTTCTGATATAATATTTAATAATAAACCACATGTCTCACTGGGGGGGAAGTATGTTCTGATATAATATTTAATAATAAACCACATGTCTCACTGGGGGGAAGTATGTTCTGATATAATATTTAATAATAAACCACATGTCTCACTGGGGGGGAAGTATGTTCTGATATAATATTTAATAATAAACCACATGTCTCACTGGGGGGGAAGTATGTTCTGATATATTTAATAATAAACCACATGTCTCACTGGGGGGGAAGTATGTTCTGATATAATATTTAATAATAAACCACATGTCTCACTGGGGGGGAAGTATGTTCTGATATAATATTTAATAATAAACCACATGTCTCACTGGGGGGGAAGTATGTTCTGATATAATATTTAATAATAAACCACATGTCTCACTGGGGGGGAAGTATGTTCTGATATATATTTAATAATAAACCACATGTCTCACTGGGGGGGAAGTATGTTCTGATATAATATTTAATAATAAACCACATGTCTCACTGGGGGGGAAGTATGTTCTGATATAATATTTAATAATAAACCACATGTCTCACTGGGGGGGAAGTATGTTCTGATATAATATTTAATAATAAACCACATGTCTCACTGGGGGGGAAGTATGTTCTGATATAATATTTAATAATAAACCACATGTCTCACTGGGGGGGAAGTATGTTCTGATATAATATTTAATAATAAACCACATGTCTCACTGGGGGGGAAGTATGTTCTGATATAATATTTAATAATAAACCACATGTCTCACTGGGGGGAAGTATGTTCTGATATAATATTTAATAATAAACCACATGTCTCACTGGGGGGGAAGTATGTTCTGATATAATATTTAATAATAAACCACATGTCTCACTGGGGGGGAAGTATGTTCTGATATAATATTTAATAATAAACCACATGTCTCACTGGGGGGGAAGTATGTTCTGATATAATATTTAATAATAAACCACATGTCTCACTGGGGGGAAGTATGTTCTGATATAATATTTAATAATAAACCACATGTCTCACTGGGGGGAAGTATGTTCTGATATAATATTTAATAATAAACCACATGTCTCACTGGGGGGGAAGTATGTTCTGATATAATATTTAATAATAAACCACATGTCTCACTGGGGGGAAGTATGTTCTGATATAATATTTAATAATAAACCACATGTCTCACTGGGGGGGAAGTATGTTCTGATATAATATTTAATAATAAACCACATGTCTCACTGGGGGGAAGTATGTTCTGATATAATATTTAATAATAAACCACATGTCTCACTGGGGGGAAGTATGTTCTGATATAATATTTAATAATAAACCACATGTCTCACTGGGGGGAAGTATGTTCTGATATAATATTTAATAATAAACCACATGTCTCACTGGGGGGGAAGTATGTTCTGATATAATATTTAATAATAAACCACATGTCTCACCTGGGGGGAAGTATGTTCTGATATAATATTTAATAATAAACCACATGTCTCACTGGGGGGGAAGTATGTTCTGATATAATATTTAATAATAAACCACATGTCTCACTGGGGGGGAAGTATGTTCTGATATAATATTTAATAATAAACCACATGTCTCACTGGGGGGGAAGTATGTTCTGATATAATATTTAATAATAAACCACATGTCTCACTGGGGGGGAAGTATGTTCTGATATAATATTTAATAATAAACCACATGTCTCACTGGGGGGGAAGTATGTTCTGATATAATATTTAATAATAAACCACATGTCTCACTGGGGGGGAAGTATGTTCTGATATAATATTTAATAATAAACCACATGTCTCACTGGGGGGGGAAGTATGTTCTGATATAATATTTAATAATAAACCACATGTCTCACTGGGGGGGAAGTATGTTCTGATATAATATTTAATAATAAACCACATGTCTCACTGGGGGGAAGTATGTTCTGATATAATATTTAATAATAAACCACATGTCTCACTGGGGGGGGAAGTATGTTCTGATATAATATTTAATAATAAACCACATGTCTCACTGGGGGGGAAGTATGTTCTGATATAATATTTAATAATAAACCACATGTCTCACTGGGGGGGAAGTATGTTCTGATATAATATTTAATAATAAACCACATGTCTCACTGGGGGGAAGTATGTTCTGATATAATATTAATAATAAACCACATGTCTCACTGGGGGGAAGTATGTTCTGATATAATATTTAATAATAAACCACATGTCTCACTGGGGGGGAAGTATGTTCTGATATAATATTTAATAATAAACCACATGTCTCACTGGGGGGGAAGTATGTTCTGATATAATATTTAATAATAAACCACATGTCTCACTGGGGGGAAGTATGTTCTGATATAATATTTAATAATAAACCACATGTCTCACTGGGGGGGAAGTATGTTCTGATATAATATTTAATAATAAACCACATGTCTCACTGGGGGGAAGTATGTTCTGATATAATATTTAATAATAAACCACATGTCTCACTGGGGGGGAAGTATGTTCTGATATAATATTTAATAATAAACCACATGTCTCACTGGGGGGGAAGTATGTTCTGATATAATATTTAATAATAAACCACATGTCTCACCTGGGGGGAAGTATGTTCTGATATAATATTTAATAATAAACCACATGTCTCACTGGGGGGAAGTATGTTCTGATATAATATTTAATAATAAACCACATGTCTCACCGGGGGGAAGTATGTTCTGATATAATATTTAATAATAAACCACATGTCTCACTGGGGGGGAAGTATGTTCTGATATAATATTTAATAATAAACCACATGTCTCACTGGGGGGGAAGTATGTTCTGATATAATATTTAATAATAAACCACATGTCTCACTGGGGGGAAGTATGTTCTGATATAATATTTAATAATAAACCACATGTCTCACTGGGGGGGAAGTATGTTCTGATATAATATTTAATAATAAACCACATGTCTCACTGGGGGGGAAGTATGTTCTGATATAATATTTAATAATAAACCACATGTCTCACTGGGGGGGGAAGTATGTTCTGATATAATATTTAATAATAAACCACATGTCTCACTGGGGGGGAAGTATGTTCTGATATAATATTTAATAATAAACCACATGTCTCACTGGGGGGGAAGTATGTTCTGATATAATATTTAATAATAAACCACATGTCTCACTGGGGGGGAAGTATGTTCTGATATAATATTTAATAATAAACCACATGTCTCACTGGGGGGGAAGTATGTTCTGATATAATATTTAATAATAAACCACATGTCTCACTGGGGGGGAAGTATGTTCTGATATAATATTTAATAATAAACCACATGTCTCACTGGGGGGGAAGTATGTTCTGATATAATATTTAATAATAAACCACATGTCTCACTGGGGGGGAAGTATGTTCTGATATAATATTTAATAATAAACCACATGTCTCACTGGGGGGGAAGTATGTTCTGATATAATATTTAATAATAAACCACATGTCTCACTGGGGGGAAGTATGTTCTGATATAATATTTAATAATAAACCACATGTCTCACTGGGGGGGAAGTATGTTCTGATATAATATTTAATAATAAACCACATGTCTCACTGGGGGGAAGTATGTTCTGATATAATATTTAATAATAAACCACATGTCTCACTGGGGGGGAAGTATGTTCTGATATAATATTTAATAATAAACCACATGTCTCACTGGGGGGGGAAGTATGTTCTGATATAATATTTAATAATAAACCACATGTCTCACTGGGGGGAAGTATGTTCTGATATAATATTTAATAATAAACCACATGTCTCACTGGGGGGGAAGTATGTTCTGATATAATATTTAATAATAAACCACATGTCTCACTGGGGGGAAGTATGTTCTGATATAATATTTAATAATAAACCACATGTCTCACTGGGGGGGAAGTATGTTCTGATATAATATTTAATAATAAACCACATGTCTCACTGGGGGGGAAGTATGTTCTGATATAATATTTAATAATAAACCACATGTCTCACTGGGGGGGAAGTATGTTCTGATATAATATTTAATAATAAACCACATGTCTCACTGGGGGGGAAGTATGTTCTGATATAATATTTAATAATAAACCACATGTCTCACTGGGGGGGAAGTATGTTCTGATATAATATTTAATAATAAACCACATGTCTCACTGGGGGGGAAGTATGTTCTGATATAATATTAATAATAAACCACATGTCTCACTGGGGGGAAGTATGTTCTGATATAATATTTAATAATAAACCACATGTCTCACTGGGGGGGAAGTATGTTCTGATATAATATTTAATAATAAACCACATGTCTCACTGGGGGGAAGTATGTTCTGATATAATATTTAATAATAAACCACATGTCTCACTGGGGGGAAGTATGTTCTGATATAATATTTAATAATAAACCACATGTCTCACTGGGGGGGAAGTATGTTCTGATATATATTTAATAATAAACCACATGTCTCACTGGGGGGGAAGTATGTTCTGATATAATATTTAATAATAAACCACATGTCTCACTGGGGGGAAGTATGTTCTGATATAATATTTAATAATAAACCACATGTCTCACTGGGGGGAAGTATGTTCTGATATAATATTTAATAATAAACCACATGTCTCACTGGGGGGGAAGTATGTTCTGATATAATATTTAATAATAAACCACATGTCTCACTGGGGGGGAAGTATGTTCTGATATAATATTTAATAATAAACCACATGTCTCACTGGGGGGGAAGTATGTTCTGATATAATATTTAATAATAAACCACATGTCTCACTGGGGGGGAAGTATGTTCTGATATAATATTTAATAATAAACCACATGTCTCACTGGGGGGGAAGTATGTTCTGATATAATATTTAATAATAAACCACATGTCTCACTGGGGGGAAGTATGTTCTGATATAATATTTAATAATAAACCACATGTCTCACTGGGGGGAAGTATGTTCTGATATAATATTTAATAATAAACCACATGTCTCACCTGGGGGGAAGTATGTTCTGATATAATATTTAATAATAAACCACATGTCTCACTGGGGGGAAGTATGTTCTGATATAATATTTAATAATAAACCACATGTCTCACTGGGGGGAAGTATGTTCTGATATAATATTTAATAATAAACCACATGTCTCACCGGGGGGAAGTATGTTCTGATATAATATTTAATAATAAACCACATGTCTCACTGGGGGGAAGTATGTTCTGATATAATATTTAATAATAAACCACATGTCTCACTGGCGGGAAGTATGTTCTGATATAATATTTAATAATAAACCACATGTCTCACTGGGGGGAAGTATGTTCTGATATAATATTTAATAATAAACCACATGTCTCACTGGGGGGGAAGTATGTTCTGATATAATATTTAATAATAAACCACATGTCTCACTGGGGGGAAGTATGTTCTGATATAATATTTAATAATAAACCACATGTCTCACTGGGGGGAAGTATGTTCTGATATAATATTTAATAATAAACCACATGTCTCACTGGCGGGGAAGTATGTTCTGATATAATATTTAATAATAAACCACATGTCTCACTGGGGGGGAAGTATGTTCTGATATAATATTTAATAATAAACCACATGTCTCACTGGGGGGGAAGTATGTTCTGATATAATATTTAATAATAAACCACATGTCTCACTGGGGGGGAAGTATGTTCTGATATAATATTTAATAATAAACCACATGTCTCACCTGGGGGGAAGTATGTTCTGATATAATATTTAATAATAAACCACATGTCTCACTGGGGGGGAAGTATGTTCTGATATAATATTTAATAATAAACCACATGTCTCACTGGGGGGGAAGTATGTTCTGATATAATATTTAATAATAAACCACATGTCTCACCGGGGGGAAGTATGTTCTGATATAATATTTAATAATAAACCACATGTCTCACTGGGGGGGAAGTATGTTCTGATATAATATTTAATAATAAACCACATGTCTCACTGGGGGGAAGTATGTTCTGATATAATATTTAATAATAAACCACATGTCTCACTGGGGGGAAGTATGTTCTGATATAATATTTAACTAATAAACCACATGTCTCACTGGGGGGGAAGTATGTTCTGATATAATATTTAATAATAAACCACATGTCTCACTGGGGGGAAGTATGTTCTGATATAATATTTAATAATAAACCACATGTCTCACTGGGGGGGGAAGTATGTTCTGATATATATTTAATAATAAACCACATGTCTCACTGGGGGGAAGTATGTTCTGATATAATATTTAATAATAAACCACATGTCTCACTGGGGGGGGAAGTATGTTCTGATATAATATTTAATAATAAACCACATGTCTCACTGGGGGGAAGTATGTTCTGATATAATATTTAATAATAAACCACATGTCTCACTGGGGGGAAGTATGTTCTGATATAATATTTAATAATAAACCACATGTCTCACTGGGGGGGAAGTATGTTCTGATATAATATTTAATAATAAACCACATGTCTCACTGGGGGGAAGTATGTTCTGATATAATATTTAATAATAAACCACATGTCTCACTGGGGGGAAGTATGTTCTGATATAATATTTAATAATAAACCACATGTCTCACTGGGGGGGAAGTATGTTCTGATATAATATTTAATAATAAACCACATGTCTCACCGGGGGGAAGTATGTTCTGATATAATATTTAATAATAAACCACATGTCTCACTGGGGGGAAGTATGTTCTGATATAATATTTAATAATAAACCACATGTCTCACTGGGGGGGAAGTATGTTCTGATATAATATTTAATAATAAACCACATGTCTCACTGGGGGGAAGTATGTTCTGATATAATATTTAATAATAAACCACATGTCTCACTGGGGGGGAAGTATGTTCTGATATAATATTTAATAATAAACCACATGTCTCACTGGGGGGAAGTATGTTCTGATATAATATTTAATAATAAACCACATGTCTCACTGGGGGGGGAAGTATGTTCTGATATAATATTTAATAATAAACCACATGTCTCACTGGGGGGGAAGTATGTTCTGATATAATATTTAATAATAAACCACATGTCTCACTGGGGGGGAAGTATGTTCTGATATAATATTTAATAATAAACCACATGTGTCACTGGGGGGAAGTATGTTCTGATATAATATTTAATAATAAACCACATGTCTCACTGGGGGGGAAGTATGTTCTGATATAATATTTAATAATAAACCACATGTGTCACTGGGGGGAAGTATGTTCTGATATACTATTTAATAATAAACCACATGTCTCACTGGGGGGGAAGTATGTTCTGATATAATATTTAATAATAAACCACATGTCTCACTGGGGGGGAAGTATGTTCTGATATAATATTTAATAATAAACCACATGTCTCACCGGGGGGAAGTATGTTCTGATATAATATTTAATAATAAACCACATGTCTCACTGGGGGGGAAGTATGTTCTGATATAATATTTAATAATAAACCACATGTCTCACTGGGGGGAAGTATGTTCTGATATAATATTTAATAATAAACCACATGTCTCACTGGGGGGGAAGTATGTTCTGATATAATATTTAATAATAAACCACATGTCTCACTGGGGGGGAAGTATGTTCTGATATAATATTTAATAATAAACCACATGTCTCACCTGGGGGGAAGTATGTTCTGATATAATATTTAATAATAAACCACATGTCTCACCTGGGGGGAAGTATGTTCTGATATAATATTTAATAATAAACCACATGTCTCACCGGGGGGAAGTATGTTCTGATATAATATTTAATAATAAACCACATGTCTCACTGGGGGGGAAGTATGTTCTGATATAATATTTAATAATAAACCACATGTCTCACTGGGGGGAAGTATGTTCTGATATAATATTTAATAATAAACCACATGTCTCACTGGGGGGGAAGTATGTTCTGATATAATATTTAATAATAAACCACATGTCTCACCGGGGGGGAAGTATGTTCTGATATAATATTTAATAATAAACCACATGTCTCACTGGGGGGGAAGTATGTTCTGATATAATATTTAATAATAAACCACATGTCTCACCGGGGGGGAAGTATGTTCTGATATAATATTTAATAATAAACCACATGTCTCACTGGGGGGAAGTATGTTCTGATATAATATTTAATAATAAACCACATGTCTCACCGGGGGGAAGTATGTTCTGATATAATATTTAATAATAAACCACATGTCTCACTGGGGGGAAGTATGTTCTGATATAATATTTAATAATAAACCACATGTCTCACCGGGGGGGAAGTATGTTCTGATATAATATTTAATAATAAACCACATGTCTCACTGGGGGGAAGTATGTTCTGATATAATATTTAATAATAAACCACATGTCTCACCGGGGGGGGAAGTATGTTCTGATATAATATTTAATAATAAACCACATGTCTCACCGGGGGGAAGTATGTTCTGATATAATATTTAATAATAAACCACATGTCTCACTGGGGGGGAAGTATGTTCTGATATAATATTTAATAATAAACCACATGTCTCACTGGGGGGGAAGTATGTTCTGATATAATATTTAATAATAAACCACATGTCTCACTGGGGGGAAGTATGTTCTGATATAATATTTAATAATAAACCACATGTCTCACTGGGGGGGAAGTATGTTCTGATATAATATTTAATAATAAACCACATGTCTCACTGGGGGGGAAGTATGTTCTGATATAATATTTAATAATAAACCACATGTCTCACTGGGGGGGAAGTATGTTCTGATATAATATTTAATAATAAACCACATGTCTCACTGGGGGGAAGTATGTTCTGATATAATATTTAATAATAAACCACATGTCTCACTGGGGGGGAAGTATGTTCTGATATAATATTTAATAATAAACCACATGTCTCACTGGGGGGAAGTATGTTCTGATATAATATTTAATAATAAACCACATGTCTCACTGGGGGGAAGTATGTTCTGATATAATATTTAATAATAAACCACATGTCTCACTGGGGGGAAGTATGTTCTGATATAATATTTAATAATAAACCACATGTCTCACTGGGGGGAAGTATGTTCTGATATAATATTTAATAATAAACCACATGTCTCACTGGGGGGGAAGTATGTTCTGATATAATATTTAATAATAAACCACATGTCTCACTGGGGGGGAAGTATGTTCTGATATATATTAATAATAAACCACATGTCTCACCGGGGGGGAAGTATGTTCTGATATAATATTTAATAATAAACCACATGTCTCACTGGGGGGGAAGTATGTTCTGATATAATATTTAATAATAAACCACATGTCTCACTGGGGGGGAAGTATGTTCTGATATAATATTTAATAATAAACCACATGTCTCACTGGGGGGAAGTATGTTCTGATATAATATTTAATAATAAACCACATGTCTCACTGGGGGGAAGTATGTTCTGATATAATATTTAATAATAAACCACATGTCTCACTGGGGGGAAGTATGTTCTGATATAATATTTAATAATAAACCACATGTCTCACTGGGGGGAAGTATGTTCTGATATAATATTTAATAATAAACCACATGTCTCACTGGGGGGGAAGTATGTTCTGATATAATATTTAATAATAAACCACATGTCTCACTGGGGGGAAGTATGTTCTGATATAATATTTAATAATAAACCACATGTCTCACCGGGGGGGAAGTATGTTCTGATATAATATTTAATAATAAACCACATGTCTCACTGGGGGGGAAGTATGTTCTGATATAATATTTAATAATAAACCACATGTCTCACCTGGGGGGAAGTATGTTCTGATATAATATTTAATAATAAACCACATGTCTCACCTGGGGGGAAGTATGTTCTGATATAATATTTAATAATAAACCACATGTCTCACCTGGGGGGAAGTATGTTCTGATATAATATTTAATAATAAACCACATGTCTCACCGGGGGGAAGTATGTTCTGATATAATATTTAATAATAAACCACATGTCTCACTGGGGGGGAAGTATGTTCTGATATAATATTTAATAATAAACCACATGTCTCACTGGGGGGAAGTATGTTCTGATATAATATTTAATAATAAACCACATGTCTCACTGGGGGGGAAGTATGTTCTGATATAATATTTAATAATAAACCACATGTCTCACTGGGGGGGAAGTATGTTCTGATATAATATTTAATAATAAACCACATGTCTCACTGGGGGGAAGTATGTTCTGATATAATATTTAATAATAAACCACATGTCTCACTGGGGGGGGAAGTATGTTCTGATATAATATTTAATAATAAACCACATGTCTCACTGGGGGGGAAGTATGTTCTGATATATTTAATAATAAACCACATGTCTCACTGGGGGGAAGTATGTTCTGATATAATATTTAATAATAAACCACATGTCTCACTGGGGGGAAGTATGTTCTGATATATTTAATAATAAACCACATGTCTCACTGGGGGGGAAGTATGTTCTGATATAATATTTAATAATAAACCACATGTCTCACTGGGGGGAAGTATGTTCTGATATATTTAATAATAAACCACATGTCTCACTGGGGGGGAAGTATGTTCTGATATAATATTTAATAATAAACCACATGTCTCACTGGGGGGAAGTATGTTCTGATATAATATTTAATAATAAACCACATGTCTCACCGGGGGGGAAGTATGTTCTGATATAATATTTAATAATAAACCACATGTCTCACTGGGGGGGAAGTATGTTCTGATATAATATTTAATAATAAACCACATGTCTCACTGGGGGGGAAGTATGTTCTGATATAATATTTAATAATAAACCACATGTCTCACTGGGGGGGAAGTATGTTCTGATATAATATTTAATAATAAACCACATGTCTCACTGGGGGGAAGTATGTTCTGATATAATATTTAATAATAAACCACATGTCTCACTGGGGGGGAAGTATGTTCTGATATATTTAATAATAAACCACATGTCTCACTGGGGGGAAGTATGTTCTGATATAATATTTAATAATAAACCACATGTCTCACTGGGGGGAAGTATGTTCTGATATATTTAATAATAAACCACATGTCTCACTGGGGGGGAAGTATGTTCTGATATAATATTTAATAATAAACCACATGTCTCACTGGGGGGGAAGTATGTTCTGATATAATATTTAATAATAAACCACATGTCTCACCGGGGGGAAGTATGTTCTGATATAATATTTAATAATAAACCACATGTCTCACTGGGGGGGAAGTATGTTCTGATATAATATTTAATAATAAACCACATGTCTCACTGGGGGGAAGTATGTTCTGATATAATATTTAATAATAAACCACATGTCTCACTGGGGGGGAAGTATGTTCTGATATAATATTTAATAATAAACCACATGTCTCACTGGGGGGGGAAGTATGTTCTGATATAATATTTAATAATAAACCACATGTCTCACTGGGGGGGAAGTATGTTCTGATATAATATTTAATAATAAACCACATGTCTCACTGGGGGGAAGTATGTTCTGATATATATTTAATAATAAACCACATGTCTCACTGGGGGGGAAGTATGTTCTGATATATATTTAATAATAAACCACATGTCTCACTGGGGGGGAAGTATGTTCTGATATAATATTTAATAATAAACCACATGTCTCACTGGGGGGAAGTATGTTCTGATATATTTAATAATAAACCACATGTCTCACTGGGGGGAAGTATGTTCTGATATATTTAATAATAAACCACATGTCTCACTGGGGGGAAGTATGTTCTGATATATTTAATAATAAACCACATGTCTCACCGGGGGGGAAGTATGTTCTGATATAATATTTAATAATAAACCACATGTCTCACTGGGGGGGAAGTATGTTCTGATATAATATTTAATAATAAACCACATGTCTCACTGGGGGGAAGTATGTTCTGATATATTTAATAATAAACCACATGTCTCACTGGGGGGAAGTATGTTCTGATATATTTAATAATAAACCACATGTCTCACTGGGGGGAAGTATGTTCTGATATATTTAATAATAAACCACATGTCTCACCGGGGGGGAAGTATGTTCTGATATAATATTTAATAATAAACCACATGTCTCACTGGGGGGGAAGTATGTTCTGATATAATATTTAATAATAAACCACATGTCTCACTGGGGGGAAGTATGTTCTGATATATTTAATAATAAACCACATGTCTCACCGGGGGGAAGTATGTTCTGATATATTTAATAATAAACCACATGTCTCACTGGGGGGGAAGTATGTTCTGATATATTTAATAATAAACCACATGTCTCACTGGGGGGGAAGTATGTTCTGATATAATATTTAATAATAAACCACATGTCTCACCGGGGGGGAAGTATGTTCTGATATAATATTTAATAATAAACCACATGTCTCACTGGGGGGGAAGTATGTTCTGATATAATATTTAATAATAAACCACATGTCTCACTGGGGGGAAGTATGTTCTGATATATTTAATAATAAACCACATGTCTCACCGGGGGGGAAGTATGTTCTGATATAATATTTAATAATAAACCACATGTCTCACTGGGGGGAAGTATGTTCTGATATAATATTTAATAATAAACCACATGTCTCACTGGGGGGAAGTATGTTCTGATATATTTAATAATAAACCACATGTCTCACTGGGGGGGAAGTATGTTCTGATATATTTAATAATAAACCACATGTCTCACTGGGGGGAAGTATGTTCTGATATATTTAATAATAAACCACATGTCTCACTGGGGGGGAAGTATGTTCTGATATATTTAATAATAAACCACATGTCTCACTGGGGGGGAAGTATGTTCTGATATATTTAATAATAAACCACATGTCTCACTGGGGGGGAAGTATGTTCTGATATATTTAATAATAAACCACATGTCTCACTGGGGGGAAGTATGTTCTGATATATTTAATAATAAACCACATGTCTCACCGGGGGGGGAAGTATGTTCTGATATAATATTTAATAATAAACCACATGTCTCACCGGGGGGGAAGTATGTTCTGATATAATATTTAATAATAAACCACATGTCTCACTGGGGGGAAGTATGTTCTGATATAATATTTAATAATAAACCACATGTCTCACCGGGGGGAAGTATGTTCTGATATAATATTTAATAATAAACCACATGTCTCACTGGGGGGAAGTATGTTCTGATATATTTAATAATAAACCACATGTCTCACTGGGGGGGAAGTATGTTCTGATATAATATTTAATAATAAACCACATGTCTCACTGGGGGGGAAGTATGTTCTGATATATTTAATAATAAACCACATGTCTCACCGGGGGGAAGTATGTTCTGATATAATATTTAATAATAAACCACATGTCTCACTGGGGGGGAAGTATGTTCTGATATATTTAATAATAAACCACATGTCTCACCGGGGGGAAGTATGTTCTGATATAATATTTAATAATAAACCACATGTCTCACCGGGGGGAAGTATGTTCTGATATAATATTTAATAATAAACCACATGTCTCACCGGGGGGGGAAGTATGTTCTGATATAATATTTAATAATAAACCACATGTCTCACCGGGGGGGAAGTATGTTCTGATATATTTAATAATAAACCACATGTCTCACTGGGGGGAAGTATGTTCTGATATAATATTTAATAATAAACCACATGTCTCACTGGGGGGGAAGTATGTTCTGATATAATATTTAATAATAAACCACATGTCTCACTGGGGGGAAGTATGTTCTGATATATTTAATAATAAACCACATGTCTCACTGGGGGGGAAGTATGTTCTGATATAATATTTAATAATAAACCACATGTCTCACTGGGGGGGAAGTATGTTCTGATATAATATTTAATAATAAACCACATGTCTCACTGGGGGGGAAGTATGTTCTGATATAATATTTAATAATAAACCACATGTCTCACTGGGGGGGAAGTATGTTCTGATATAATATTTAATAATAAACCACATGTCTCACTGGGGGGGAAGTATGTTCTGATATAATATTTAATAATAAACCACATGTCTCACTGGGGGGGAAGTATGTTCTGATATATATTTAATAATAAACCACATGTCTCACTGGGGGGGAAGTATGTTCTGATATAATATTTAATAATAAACCACATGTCTCACTGGGGGGGAAGTATGTTCTGATATAATATTTAATAATAAACCACATGTCTCACTGGGGGGGAAGTATGTTCTGATATAATATTTAATAATAAACCACATGTCTCACTGGGGGGGAAGTATGTTCTGATATAATATTTAATAATAAACCACATGTCTCACTGGGGGGGAAGTATGTTCTGATATAATATTTAATAATAAACCACATGTCTCACTGGGGGGGAAGTATGTTCTGATATAATATTTAATAATAAACCACATGTCTCACTGGGGGGGAAGTATGTTCTGATATAATATTTAATAATAAACCACATGTCTCACTGGGGGGGAAGTATGTTCTGATATAATATTTAATAATAAACCACATGTCTCACTGGGGGGGAAGTATGTTCTGATATAATATTTAATAATAAACCACATGTCTCACTGGGGGGGGAAGTATGTTCTGATATAATATTTAATAATAAACCACATGTCTCACTGGGGGGGGAAGTATGTTCTGATATAATATTTAATAATAAACCACATGTCTCACTGGGGGGGGAAGTATGTTCTGATATAATATTTAATAATAAACCACATGTCTCACTGGGGGGAAGTATGTTCTGATATATTTAATAATAAACCACATGTCTCACTGGGGGGAAGTATGTTCTGATATAATATTTAATAATAAACCACATGTCTCACTGGGGGGGGAAGTATGTTCTGATATAATATTTAATAATAAACCACATGTCTCACTGGGGGGAAGTATGTTCTGATATAATATTTAATAATAAACCACATGTCTCACTGGGGGGGAAGTATGTTCTGATATAATATTTAATAATAAACCACATGTCTCACTGGGGGGAAGTATGTTCTGATATAATATTTAATAATAAACCACATGTCTCACTGGGGGGGGAAGTATGTTCTGATATAATATTTAATAATAAACCACATGTCTCACTGGGGGGGGAAGTATGTTCTGATATAATATTTAATAATTAACCACATGTCTCACTGGGGGGGGAAGTATGTTCTGATATAATATTTAATAATAAACCACATGTCTCACTGGGGGGGGAAGTATGTTCTGATATAATATTTAATAATAAACCACATGTCTCACTGGGGGGGGAAGTATGTTCTGATATAATATTTAATAATAAACCACATGTCTCACTGGGGGGGAAGTATGTTCTGATATAATATTTAATAATAAACCACATGTCTCACTGGGGGGAAGTATGTTCTGATATACTATTTAATAATAAACCACATGTCTCACTGGGGGGGGAAGTATGTTCTGATATAATATTTAATAATAAACCACATGTCTCACTGGGGGGAAGTATGTTCTGATATAATATTTAATAATAAACCACATGTCTCACTGGGGGGGAAGTATGTTCTGATATAATATTTAATAATAAACCACATGTCTCACTGGGGGGGAAGTATGTTCTGATATATTTAATAATAAACCACATGTCTCACTGGGGGGGAGTATGTTCTGATATAATATTTAATAATAAACCACATGTCTCACTGGGGGGGAGTATGTTCTGATATAATATTTAATAATAAACCACATGTCTCACTGGGGGGGGGAAGTATGTTCTGATATAATATTTAATAATAAACCACATGTCTCACTGGGGGGGAGTATGTTCTGATATAATATTTAATAATAAACCACATGTCTCACTGGGGGGGGAAGTATGTTCTGATATAATATTTAATAATAAACCACATGTCTCACTGGGGGGGGAAGTATGTTCTGATATAATATTTAATAATAAACCACATGTCTCACTGGGGGGGGAAGTATGTTCTGATATAATATTTAATAATAAACCACATGTCTCACTGGGGGGAAGTATGTTCTGATATAATATTTAATAATAAACCACATGTCTCACTGGGGGGAAGTATGTTCTGATATAATATTTAATAATAAACCACATGTCTCACCGGGGGGAAGTATGTTCTGATATATTTAATAATAAACCACATGTCTCACTGGGGGGGGAAGTATGTTCTGATATAATATTTAATAATAAACCACATGTCTCACTGGGGGGGAAGTATGTTCTGATATAATATTTAATAATAAACCACATGTCTCACCGGGGGGAAGTATGTTCTGATATAATATTTAATAATAAACCACATGTCTCACCGGGGGGGAAGTATGTTCTGATATAATATTTAATAATAAACCACATGTCTCACTGGGGGGGAAGTATGTTCTGATATAATATTTAATAATAAACCACATGTCTCACCGGGGGGAAGTATGTTCTGATATAATATTTAATAATAAACCACATGTCTCACCGGGGGGAAGTATGTTCCCTTGGTGCTGGACGAGCTGCTGGATGAAGCTCCGGTCACGTGAGCGCGGTCGTACGGCGGTCCGCTGCTCCCGCCCATGATGCTGAGGGAGCCAATCACAGACTTCCCTCTGGACATCCCTGTAGGTTTAGACATGCGTCAGCGTCACGTTCATTAAACACTATAACGTAGATACAGACATACGAGGTTAGGACGTCCCACCTGGCAGCGAGCTGGACAGAGAGCTCGGATGAGGAACGTATCCCAGCGGCACCGACGACGGCCCGTGAACCACGAAGTCGTTGGTGACCGTCTCTCCGTCGTCCTTCATCTGAGGACAGAGGACGCGCTGACACACGAAGTACACGGCGCCCACCACGAACAGCGCCATGACCACGCCCACAATGGAGCCGATGGTGTTGTTGGAGGGAGGAGGAGGCTCCTCTGTCGGGTCTGACACCACAGAAGAAGAGACACGTTCAAATACATCACAAGCTTCCTGTTCAAATCAACAACAACACACGCTTTTATTATTTTTAAGACTCTTTGGTAAAACATAACGACAGAATAAATCTTATTGCATTATATATCAATTTAATTATGAAAATAACAGAAGAACACAGTTCATAAAATATTATTATTTTATGTGATTGTTTATAATCAAATGTATTATTCCACCATGAATGAAATGAATAACTAGTTCATTTTTAGGGCCGCGAGGTCCCTATTGAAACCGTAGGATTTATTATTATTATTCTCTCGAATGAAACGCCTTTTTGGGGGCTTTATCATGTCCCATATTTGGCGAGCATATCAGGACTGCGGGAAAATTTGATATTTTATGGGTCCCATGCTCGAGCATGACAAAATTGCTCGCTAGCGCCCCCTAGAAGTTGAAAAGGCAAGCCCCGACAGCCCGTATGTCCAAA
Organism: Ophthalmolycus amberensis; assembly: GCA_024529925.1. Lineage (NCBI taxonomy): Eukaryota > Metazoa > Chordata > Actinopteri > Perciformes > Zoarcidae > Ophthalmolycus > Ophthalmolycus amberensis. The sequence goes on along the minus strand of JAFEUB010001541.1, from coordinate 277,051 downwards.
TGACTTAAACGTTTACGGACATGAGCAACTGAATGAGTTCTACAAAAAATCCTCTTGGGACCCTAAGCGCCGCCTACCAAAATGTTCCGCCATTTTAAATTTTGGGGAAAAAAAGAAAGAATTCACTTCTCCTAGACCCTGGGTCTGATTGGTACCAAATTAGCTGTGAATCATCATTGGATATATATCATCAGAAGTTATGAAAAGTTTGTTGAAATCTTATTGCATTAAGAATATATGGACCAATGAACTTCATAGGGGCGTTAACTTCTACAGCAATATATATAACTTCAAAACCATGTGGCCTATCATCACGACATCTTCAGCATATGTTCACATCGTGTCCTGTAACATGCCCTCAAATTTATATTCCATACAACCACTAGGGGGCGATGCAGTAATACTCCCATTTCTTTGCATTTTTAGGCATTTTTCATCGTTTTCAGGCGTACTTTAACGAACTCCTCCCACAGAATTTATACGATCAACTTCAAATTTGGTCAAGATGATCTAAAGACATTAATGATGAAAAGTTACTGAAATGGTCTACTGACATTGAACGACCTTCGTTTTATGTGGCGCCCATGTCACGCACATTTCGTGCCGTTCGCCATGAAAGAGGAAGTTGTTGTAACTCCAAGGTACTTTATTCAATCTGCCCCAAACTTGTTATGCATGATGCTGGTCCAGGCCTGAGCACATTTCCATGCCAACATTTTCACAAAGTCATAGCGCCACCTACTGGCAAAAGGAAATTACAAGTTTTATACTTTGATGTCGTCCGACTAGGAAGTTGCCCAGATCAGTCTCCAATTTGGGAAGCTAAGCCATAAGGCATTGATAATGCTTCATCATGAATATTGTGAGTTGTTGTTAAACGCTGTTGCCGTGGCAACACGTCATCCGCCATGAAAAATGAAGCTTACTTTTCTGTGGCTTAGGCTGCTCAACAAGCCTTGGCACTTTGCACAGGTGTCACAGGTGATGGAATTAAATATTTCATATGGCTTTTTGGCTTGACCCCTTCAAATTGCCTCGATAGCGCCCCCTACAAATATTCAAAAACGGAGCCCCAGCACTACGTTTGACCTAGATGTATGAAATTTGGTAGGCACATGTATCACATGGAGACTTAAAAAAAAGTACCGGGACGATGCTCTAAAATTAACGGGAAGTCGGCCATTTAGATTTTTGTGTGAATTTTCCCTTGATTTCTAGTCGCTATACTTTAATGAACTCCTCCTAGGGACTTTGTCAGATCCACTTCAAATTTGGTCAGTATAATCTAAAGACCTTTGCAATTAAATGTTACTCAAAGCTATACGTTTGATGGAATGGCGTAGCCGTGGCGTGGCGGCCATTGTTGGCGATTTGCCGTTAAACAAGCTGATGTAACTCCACTGGACTTGCTCAAATCTGTCCCAAACTTGCCATATTTGATAACAGTCATGGCCTGAGGATGTCTACATGCCAATTTTCACTCAGTCATAGCGCCACCTACTGGCAACAGGAAGACAGCGGTATGTGACAAACGGCATCCGATTTACATGATGGTCTATACTTGATCAACATAATGCATGTTTGCACGTGTTCTCTAGCGCCACATAGTGGATACAGTAAGTGGTGTAATATTTGCGCTACATAATTTCCAGCGTCACAGTCCACGCTGGAAAAATACGTTGAACTCCGGGACGCGTTGTCCGATGGTCAAAGACATTCACGCCCACGTCTACCGGAGTCCCGCCAGAACCCCGAGACGGGAAGGTGCGAGGGCCTGTACATCGCTGCTCGCAGCTTTAATTTATAATTATTATAATAAAATGACCTGCACATTTATTTGACAATTGAACATTTTTGTTTCTTGTAATGACAGCTTTGGTCCTCCATAGTAAACGATTACATGTATAAACACATGTTTATTCATTATTATTGACTTTTATTATTTAGTTTTCTATAACTTTATGAAACTAAAGACGTAAATAGACCACTTTAAACCACTTAAAGAGATGAGCAGCATCCTGTGTCATGTTTTATTATTGCTAACAGTGGTGACGGAGTGCATCTAATATCTGTTAAGAGACTCACAGCAGCCGATCTCATCAGAGTTGTCCGTACAGTCCATGTTGTGGTCACACTTCTTGTGCTTCCCGATGCACTGACCATTGGAGCAGGTGAACTGGTCCGGAGGACAGCGTACTGGGAGACAAACAGGAAGACAAACACCGGTCACGTCCACGTTAAGTCCTCCGTTAACGTCTCAGCGCTCGTGATGCTGCGTTCTATTCTCTGCTTCCGTCTCTTATTTATTGAGTCAAAGTCGATCGTGAAGATAAACTCATGCTTCAACCCTCTGAACCCCAAAACCAGCCGGCGGGATTGAAACACGTTTTCTTTAAACAATCACCAAAACTTCACCGTTTATCAGTCGTTATTGTGAGATTTTCATTTTTCCGACGGTCCTTGAACATATCATGTGCAACGACCGCTTTCGTGGTGAAAAGCAGCCAAAACTGAGCTTTAAATGTGAGAGGAGAGGGGAGGAGGGGAGAGGAAAGAGGGGAGAGGAGAGGAAAGGAGAGGAAAAGAAAGAGGTGAGAGGAGAGGAGAGAGGAGGGGAGAGGAAAGGAAAGAGGGGAGAGGAAAGGAAAGAGGGGAGAGGAGAGAGGAAAGGAGAGAGGAGAGGAAAGAGGAGGAGAGAGGAGAGGGGAGGAGAGAGGAGAGGAAAGAGAGGAGAGGAAAGGAAAGAGGGGAGAGGAGAGGAGAAAAGAGAGGAGAGGGGAGAGGAAAGGAAAGAGGAGGAGAGAGGAGGGGAGGAAAGAGGGGAGAGGAGAGGAAAGAGGAGAGGAGAGGAAAGAGGGGAGGAGAGAGGAGAGAGGAAAGAGGAGAGGAGAGAGGAGAGGAAAGAGGGGAGGAGAGAGGAGAGGAAAGAGGAGAGGAGAGAGGAGAGGAAAGGAGAGAGGAGAGGAAAGAGGGGAGAGGAGAGCGGAGAGGAGGGGAGAGGAAAGGAGAGAGGAGAGAGGAGAGGAAAGAGGAGGAGAGGGGAGAGGAGAGAGGAGGGGAGAGGAAAGGAAAGAAGGGAGAGGAGAGAGGAGAGGAGGAAAGGAGAGGAAAGAGGGGGGAAGAGGAGAGGAGGGGAGAGGAAAGAGGGGAGAGGAGCGGAGAGAGGAAAGAGGAGAGAGGCGAGGGGAGAGGAGAGGAGAGGAGAGAGGAGGGGAGAGGAAAGGAAAGAAGGGAGAGGAGAGGAAAGGAGAGAGGAGAGAGGAGAGGAAAGAGGAGGAGAGGGGAGAGGAGAGAGGAGGGGAGAGGAAAGGAAAGAAGGGAGAGGAGAGAGGAGAGGAGGAAAGGAGAGGAAAGAGGGGGGAAGAGGAGAGGAGGGGAGAGGAAAGAGGGGAGAGGAGCGGAGAGAGGAAAGAGGAGAGAGGCGAGGGGAGAGGAGAGGAGAGGAGAGAGGAGAGAGGAGGGGAGAGGAAAGGAAAGAAGGGAGAGGAGAGGAAAGGAGAGGAGAGGAGAGAGGGGAGAGGAGAGGAGAGAGGAGGGGAGAGGAAAGGAAAGAAGGGAGAGGAGAGGAGAGAGGAGAGGAGAGAGGAGAGGAAAGGAGAGAGGAGAGGAAAGAGGAGAGGAGAGGAGAGAGGAGGGGAGAGGAAAGGAAAGCTCAGCCTGCACAACAGAGGCTCCAAAGCGAGGCTGTATAGTTGCCCTGAGATAGGACAACCCTGCCTTATCCCTCGCTGTACAGGGATCAGTCGACTCAGGCCAGCTCCCATTTTGACCATGCATTCAGCACCACTGTACAGCAAACCCACCCAAGCCAAAAACCCATCACCAAGCCCGAAAGCCCTGAGTGCAGCAAACAGATATGCGTGACCCACCCTGTCAAAAGCCTTCTCCTGGTCTAGTGAGACAATACCTACATCTACATCGTGACATTTACACACATCAAGCACATCACGGATGAGAAAGATATTGTCCATAACTGTCCTGTCTGGGATACAGTACGTTTGGTCGCTATTTACAACCACTTCCAGGTAGTCTCTTAGTCTGTTGGACAAGGCTCTGGAAAGCACCTTATAGTCCGTGCAAAGCAGGGCCACTGGCCTCCAGTTCTTCAGAAGGGCCAAGTCGCCCTTCTTGGGCAGCAGGGAAAGTACTGCCCGCTGGCACGAAACAGGAAGTGTTCCTGTTTTAAAACATTCCATCAAAACAGAGTGTAAGTCAGAACCGATGATGTTCCAGAATGTCTTAAAGAAGTCCGAGGAGAGGCCGTCGATTCCCGGAGTCTTTCCTGAAGCCATCTGGTTCACTGCAGCCATCAGCTCTCTGTCCAGCGTGGCCCTCTCTGCCGGACTGAGCTGGGGAAGACCCTCCAGGAGCTCCTTACTGCTGTCTATACAGGACGGCTCTTCCCCAAAAAGAGCAGCGTAGAAGCCCACGGCATGGGTCCTCATCTCCCTCTGGTCAGTAGTTATCCTGCCTCCCGGGAGCCTCAGGCAGGTCATCCGCTTCCTCTGCGCCACCGATCTCTCCAGGTTGAAGAAAAACGAACTTGGGGCATCCATGTCCTTCAACTGGAGGAAACGGGACCTGACCAGAGCTCCTTTCACTCTCTCTTGCAGGAAGGAGCTCAACTCCAACCTCCTCTCCTTCAGCAGTTGGCCCACACCGGGATCTGGGTCTCTCTGGAAGCCCTCCTCAATGATCTTTATGTTGGCTTCAAGGTCTTTGACAGCAGACTTGATTTTAGCGGTGGCGTTTGAGGTGTACTGCTGGCAGAACACACGGATCTGGGCTTTTCCGACCTCCCACCACTGCTTCAGAGAACTGAAACGAGCTTTTTCAGTTTTCCACTGCTGCCAGAGAACCCCGAAGCTCTGACAAAAAGTGGTGTCCTGTAAAAGTTTATTATTAAAATGCCAGTAGGAGCTAACCCTTTCACCCGGTGAGGTTATCAAGTCTACACTGACGAGGTGGTGATCGCTGAACCCAACTGGACTGATTGTGCTGCTCTTCAGTCTGGAACTGAGACTGCGAGAGATGTAAACTCTGTCCAGCCTGGCTGCACTAATCCTGTCATTGCTGACTCTAACCCAGGTGTACTGTCTGCTTAGTGGGTGTTTTACTCTCCAAGTGTCCAACAGATCTAAGTGTGAGATGACGTTGTGGAGACTCTGAGCTGACTGTGGGTGTGGTTCCTCACTATTTCGGTCTATGGTGAAGTCTAGAGTACAGTTAAAATCCCCTCCGATGATCATCTGCTCCTGAAGGCAGCTCTGCAGTTCGTTTAGCAGCGTAGTGAAGAAGCGTGCTCTCTCTGGCCCCTGATTCGGTGCATATATGTTGACGAAGCAGTAAAGAGAGCTCTCTATCTCTGCCCTCACCATCAGCAAACGACCCTTCACCACCTCAGTGACTGACAGGACGGTTGCATTAGCTGCTGTTCTAAACAGCACGGCTACCCCGGCACTAAGATTGGTTCCGTGGCTCAGGGTGCATGAGCCCTCCCACCATAAACCCCAGTCTACTTCATCTGATGGAATGGTGTGAGTTTCTTGCAAAAAGAGGATGTCCAACCTTTTTTGATTTACAACCTCCTGTATTAATGCTCTTTTATGCCCGTCCCTCCCACCATTGATGTTTAAAGACCCTAAATTGAAGCTCTGCATGGAAAGGTCAGAGGATGGAAGGAGGTAAGACAAGATAAGAAGTAAGCAGTGGAAAGTGGAAAACCCCGTGTGACACATGATCATGTTAAACTGTCTTAGTTTGAACCCTTTTACTTTTCCTCACTTTCCTCAGGGTTGTGACGTGTTTCTTCAGGCGGAAGCGCTTTTTCCCATCTAAAAGGTCCAAACCCACCTTTCTCTGCACCACCCGCACAGATCGGATGAATTTCTCAATGTCAGGGAAATAATCACTCACTTTAACAGATCTATTGAAAGTTACCTCCAAAAACGAGTTTATTTCCTCAAGTGAATACAGATCAGTGCTTTTAATGCACGTTTCAGAATTCGATGCAACATCTGATTCACTCTCATAGTCCATGTCCTCTCCTTCACAAGACAGCTGGCTGTTGACACAGACCCTACACTCTGTGCGTCATCTAAGGCTGCGGTGAGATCTCCACCTGCAGAACCTGTAGCTGCCTCTTCACAGACTTCTACAGACTGTGGTGGTGCTTCGGTACCTGATGTAGTGAGGTTCTGCGCCACCACAGAAGCCTGCTGGTTGTAAGACTGGCCCCGATCCTCCTTATCGACATTATTGTTATCAGCAGAAGACGAAGAAACGCCGCCGACCGCACCGGCGGCAGCCGCAGCCACACCAGCGGGTCCCGGCGCGGCCGGCGCCGGAGCGCAGGAGGAGTAAGACACTGCTTAGTATCTTACCTGATCATGTGCAGAGACAGAGGAACAAATCCCAAAGCAGTGAGAAAAACTATCAAACCTCTGCGACACTCACACGGAAACAGAGGAGAGGAGAGGAGAGGAGAGGAAAGGAGAGGAAAGAGGAGAGGATGTTAAAATATAAATAGTTTAATATTCATAACACGTAGAGCCTACATTTTATTTTTCAACATTGGTGAAACTTGTAGACACTTCGAAACATGTTGAATATTTAGATTACATTGTTTTCCAATTTTTGTAAAATAAATGATCAAAGAAAATCAACTTAATTTGCTCTCTACTTCTAGTCAATCTGGTTGTGTTTCGATAGATAGATAGATAGATAGATAGATAGATAGATAGATAGATAGATAGATAGATAGATAGATAGATAGATAGATAGATAGATAGATAGATAGATAGATAGATAGATAGATAGATAGATAGATAGATAGATAGATAGATAGATAGATAGACTTTATTTCAGACTCGGGGTCCATACAGACAGATACATAAAAAGACAGACACAAACAATAACAGTACGGAGGCCTAGCAATGCCTTACAAAGAGACAGCTGTACCAATGTCGCCACAGCTGGACTGGTAGCGTGTGGTGCTAAACCTTATGTTGGTTAAAACAAGTATGATCCCATTCACAGAGTCATTCAGTCTACAGATGAATTTGTACATGAAATTTCTTAAAACTGTTTGGAAAGTGTTGACTCGTGCAGCCACAAACATTTCACTAGCACTACTCCATCTCGCTCTCTTTAACAGTATTCTCATGGCGTCATTGTACGTGACTTGAAGTCTCTGCAAACTCTTTTTCCTGTAGTTTGACCACAAGTGTGCAGTAGAGTGGAGTACAATATGCTCTGAACAGAGACATCTTCACTCCATCTGCACACAGACCAGACTAACGTGAGACTCTTTGTTGTGCAGACATCATACGACATTGCCTGGAAATGTCGTTATCATCAGTCATGTGTTCTGTTAAAAAATGACCAAGATATTTTACTTCACTACAGACACCAAGATTATTGTCAGACAATTTGAAGTCATGGAAGTTTAGACATGTGTCCTCTTTAGTTGGACAGATCAGGACAGCACTCTTACTGGCGTTGTATCTGATGTCATGTTCCACACCGTACACAGTACATATAGTGAGGAGCTGCTGAAGACCAGCGCTAGATGGACTAAAGATCACCAGATCATCTGCAGACATGATGTGATTAACCAGAGTATTACCCATCATGCACCAGGATTACAGGCGTTCAATGCTTGGACAGATTAACCATATACAGATTAAACAGAATTGGGGACAAAATTCCCCCTTGTCTGACACCATTGCTAACCCCAAATGGGGCTGACACACTTTTACCCCATTTTACTTGCATAGAGGAGCAGAACTTTATATTACAGTGATACATATACACACACACACATATACACATGTATGTATATGTGTGTGTGTGGAGGGACGAGGACCCGGCTCACCTTCACACTTGTTCTCGTCGGACCGGTCCTGACAGTTCACCTCCCCGTTGCAGCGGAGGTTCAGGTCGATACACTGCCGGCTGTCGCACTGGAACTCGGCCTCGGAGCAGACGGGACAGTCGTCCTCGTCGCTGCTGTCGTCACACTCGGGGTAACCGTCGCACCTCCAGGCCTGAGGGATGCAGTCCACCTCTCCGGAGGTGCAGGAGAACTGCTCAGGGGAGCAGGTGGGGGGCTCTGAGAGACGGAGACATGAGACGGGTCAGATCCAGCCCGGTTAAAAACCAGTCAGAGGACCGTTGAGTTTGTCTCTCACCTCCACAGGACAGCTCGTCCTGCAGCAGCACCAGGTGGACGGGACACGAGCAGCGAGTCGTCCCGTCTCCCTTCACGATGCAGATGTGGGAGCAGCCGCCGTTGTCCCACGTACACGGGTGTTTACCTGGACAGGTGAGCCAGAGGACAGATAAGAGGTCAAGCAGAGCCTGAGGACAGACTGAGGTCTCCTCACGTCTCAAAGGTCTCTAATGTCCTGAAGGTTCCTAACATCTCGAGGAGTCAGACTCACTGTACTCCCTCATGTCCAGCTCGTGGACGGCGTGGATGTCGCTCAGGTAGGCGATGCGGGCCTGGATCTTGGTGCGTCCCTCCCTCGTGGTCTTGTCGATGCGTTCGATCATCTGCTGCTGCTTGTCGATCCAGTACAGGTGGTTCCCGAACACCGTCAGGCCCACCGGCTGCAGGATGTTGGAGTCCGCCATCACGATCCGATTGGCTCCTGAATGTTTATTCATTTCAAAAGCGCCGGGTGGAAAAAAAACAAAACAAGGTTGTAGGACCCAAAGGTTCAGGATCAGAGGCAACAAAACGGGAGAGCAACTGAGGGGGGGGGGGGGGGGGGCAGGAGGACAGCGATGCAACCGTCAACACACATCAGACAGAGGTCACTCATGGGTCAGACGTTTAAACACTAACATATATAGATTCATGGACCATCATCGAGTTGATGGTCCTGGTCTCAGTCAGTTATCTGGTTTAGTGCTTCACAGAGGAGGACTTGAAGTCCTGAACCAGGACTCCCCTGAACCCTCTCCCAAAGATGCTTCACATTCCTGTCGGCCTGCGTGGAGCTCAGAAAATCTCAGGAATGTGCTGAGATCAGACAAACTACTACTCTACAGACACAAGACAACGTGTCCTCAGTCTAGTCTGTCCTGCTGCTCACAGGGTTAAAACACACACAGAGACACACAGAGACAGACAGAGAGAGACACAGAGACAGACAGAGACACACAGAGACACACAGAGACAGACACAGACACACAGAGAGACACAGAGAGACACAGAGACAGACAGAGAGAGACACAGAGACAGACAGAGACAGACAGAGACACACAGAGACAGACAGAGACACACAGAGACACACAGAGACAGACAGAGACACACAGAGACACACAGAGACAGACAGAGACACACAGAGACAGACAGAGACACACAGAGACACACAGAGACAGACACAGACACACAGAGAGACACAGAGAGACACAGAGACAGACAGAGAGAGACACAGAGACAGACAGAGACAGACAGAGACACACAGAGACAGACAGAGACACACAGAGACACACAGAGACAGACAGAGACACACAGAGACACACAGAGACAGACAGAGACACACAGAGACAGACAGAGACACACAGAGACAGACAGAGACACAGAGACAGACAGAGACAGACAGAGACAGACAGAGACACACAGAGACACACAGAGACACACAGAGACAGACAGAGACACACAGAGACAGACAGAGACACACAGAGACAGACACACAGAGACACACAGAGAAACAGAGACACACAGACAGACAGAGACACACAGAGACAAACAGAGACAGACAGACAGAGACACACAGAGAGAGACACAGAGACAGACAGAGACACACAGAGACAAACAGAGACAGACAGAGACACAGACACACAGAGACACACAGACACACAGAGAGAGACAGACAGAGAGAGACAGACAGAGACACAGAGAGAGACAGAGACACACAGAGACAGACAGAGAGAGACACAGAGACAGACAGAGACACACAGAGAGAGACAGACAGAGACAGAGAGAGACAGACAGAGAGAGACAGACAGAGACACAGAGACAGAGACAGACAGAGAGACACAGAGACAGACAGAGACAGACAGAGACACACAGAGAGAGACAGACAGAGACAGACACACAGAGAGAGACAGAGACACAGAGACAGACAGAGAGAGACACAGAGACAGACAGACACACAGAGAGAGACAGACAGAGACAGAGAGAGACAGACAGAGACACAGAGATGCAACTCTCATGACTGTACACTAAATATGAAGCTACAGCCTCTTAGCTTAGCATTATTACTGGGAACAGGTGGAAGCAGCTAATTCAGGTTACAAATATTAAGTTACCATTTTACAGGTATTTCTGGCCAAGAAATAATCTGTCATTCTCCCAAAATACAAATGATTATGACATAATATATATATATCAGAGGAGCTGATCGGTGGATGTTATCTTTATGCTAAGCTAACCAGCAGTAGCTTGATGGTTCAACGTACAGACAGAGCGCGAGGACCCCCCCACCAGCTGGTAGACCCTGACGTGGATCTGAACCCTCCAGACTCACCAGAGAGGTCGCTGCTCTCGATGCGTCTCAGGTCCGAGTCGACCCAGAACAGCTTCCCCGCCTCGTTGTCGATGGCCAGAGCGACGGGTTTCCCCAAACCGCTGAAGAACAGAACCTCTCGCTCCGTCCCGTCCAGTGCCGCCCGCTCGATCTTCGGAGAACGTTCCAGCAGGTTGGTGAAGTACATGTACCTGCAGCACAGAACCACGAGTCATGTGGAGAATTTTACTCAGAACATCTGCACACTTCCTTTCTTCAAAACTCCAGAATCACGTTTGTGTCCTGAACAGAAACCTCATGAAGTCCATTACTGACCCACTGACGCTCTCTCCGGGACATTGTTTAGAGGACACTGACCCTCTCTCCGGGACATTGGTTAGAGGACACTGACCCTCTCTCCGGGACATTGTTTAGTGGACACTGACCCTCTCTCCGGGACATTGTTTAGAGGACACTGACCCTCTCTCCGGGACATTGGTTAGAGGACACTGACCCTCTCTCCGGGACATTGTTTAGAGGACACTGACCCTCTCTCCGGGACATTGTTTAGAGGACACTGACCCTCTCTCCGGGACATTGGTTAGAGGACACTGACCCTCTCTCCGGGACATTGTTTAGTGGACACTGACCCTCTCTCCGGGACATTGTTTAGAGGACACCGACCCTCTCTCCGGGACATTGTTTAGTGGACACTGACCCTCTCTCCGGGACATTGTTTAGTGGACACTGACCCTCTCTCCGGGACATTGTTTAGTGGACACTGACCCTCTCTCCGGGACATTGGTTAGAGGACACTGACCCTCTCTCCGGGACATTGTTTAGTGGACACTGACCCTCTCTCCGGGACATTGGTTAGAGGACACTGACCCTCTCTCCGGGACATTGGTTAGAGGACACTGACCCTCTCTCCGGGACATTGGTTAGAGGACACTGACCCTCTCTCCGGGACATTGTTTAGAGGACACTGACCCTCTCTCCGGGACATTGTTTAGTGGACACTGACCCTCTCTCCGGGACATTGGTTAGAGGACACTGACCCTCTCTCCGGGACATTGGTTAGAGGACACTGACCCTCTCTCCGGGACATTGTTTAGAGGACACTGACCCTCTCTCCGGGACATTGGTTAGAGGACACTGACCCTCTCTCCGGGACATTGGTTAGAGGACACTGACCCTCTCTCCGGGACATTGTTTAGAGGACACTGACCCTCTCTCCGGGACATTGGTTAGAGGACACTGACCCTCTCTCCGGGACATTGGTTAGAGGACACTGACCCTCTCTCCGGGACATTGTTTAGAGGACACTGACCCTCTCTCCGGGACATTGTTTAGTGGACACTGACCCTCTCTCCGGGACATTGTTTAGAGGACACTGACCCTCTCTCCGGGACATTGTTTAGAGGACACTGACCCTCTCTCCGGGACATTGGTTAGAGGACACTGACCCTCTCTCCGGGACATTGTTTAGTGGACACTGACCCTCTCTCCGGGACATTGGTTAGTGGACACTGACCCTCTCTCCGGGACATTGGTTAGAGGACACTGACCCTCTCTCCGGGACATTGTTTAGAGGACACTGACCCTCTCTCCGGGACATTGTTTAGTGGACACTGACCCTCTCTCCGGGACATTGTTTAGTGGACACTGACCCTCTCTCCGGGACATTGGTTAGAGGACACTGACCCTCTCTCCGGGACATTGTTTAGAGGACACTGACCCTCTCTCCGGGACATTGTTTAGAGGACACTGACCCTCTCTCCGGGACATTGTTTAGTGGACACTGACCCTCTCTCCGGGACATTGTTTAGTGGACACTGACCCTCTCTCCGGGACATTGTTTAGAGGACACTGACCCTCTCTCCGGGACATTGTTTAGTGGACACTGACCCTCTCTCCGGGACATTGTTTAGTGGACACTGACCCTCTCTCCGGGACATTGTTTAGAGGACACTGACCCTCTCTCCGGGACATTGGTTAGAGGACACTGACCCTCTCTCCGGGACATTGGTTAGAGGACACTGACCCTCTCTCCGGGACATTGGTTAGAGGACACTGACCCTCTCTCCGGGACATTGGTTAGAGGACACTGACCCTCTCTCCGGGACATTGGTTAGAGGACACTGACCCTCTCTCCGGGACATTGGTTAGAGGACACTGACCCTCTCTCCGGGACATTGGTTAGAGGACACTGACCCTCTCTCCGGGACATTGGTTAGAGGACACTGACCCTCTCTCCGGGACATTGTTTAGAGGACACTGACCCTCTCTCCGGGACATTGTTTAGTGGACACTGACCCTCTCTCCGGGACATTGTTTAGAGGACACTGACCCTCTCTCCGGGACATTGTTTAGAGGACACTGACCCTCTCTCCGGGACATTGTTTAGAGGACACTGACCCTCTCTCCGGGACATTGGTTAGAGGACACTGACCCTCTCTCCGGGACATTGTTTAGTGGACACTGACCCTCTCTCCGGGACATTGGTTAGTGGACACTGACCCTCTCTCCGGGACATTGGTTAGAGGACACTGACCCTCTCTCCGGGACATTGTTTAGAGGACACTGACCCTCTCTCCGGGACATTGTTTAGTGGACACTGACCCTCTCTCCGGGACATTGTTTAGTGGACACTGACCCTCTCTCCGGGACATTGGTTAGAGGACACTGACCCTCTCTCCGGGACATTGTTTAGAGGACACTGACCCTCTCTCCGGGACATTGTTTAGTGGACACTGACCCTCTCTCCGGGACATTGTTTAGTGGACACTGACCCTCTCTCCGGGACATTGGTTAGAGGACACTGACCCTCTCTCCGGGACATTGTTTAGTGGACACTGACCCTCTCTCCGGGACATTGTTTAGTGGACACTGACCCTCTCTCCGGGACATTGTTTAGAGGACACTGACCCTCTCTCCGGGACATTGTTTAGAGGACACTGACCCTCTCTCCGGGACATTGTTTAGTGGACACTGACCCTCTCTCCGGGACATTGTTTAGTGGACACTGACCCTCTCTCCGGGACATTGTTTAGAGGACACTGACCCTCTCTCCGGGACATTGTTTAGTGGACACTGACCCTCTCTCCGGGACATTGTTTAGTGGACACTGACCCTCTCTCCGGGACATTGTTTAGAGGACACTGACCCTCTCTCCGGGACATTGTTTAGAGGACACTGACCCTCTCTCCGGGACATTGTTTAGAGGACACTGACCCTCTCTCCGGGACATTGGTTAGAGGACACTGACCCACTCTCCGGGACATTGGTTAGAGGACACTGACCCTCTCTCCGGGACATTGGTTAGAGGACACTGACCCTCTCTCCGGGACATTGGTTAGAGGACACTGACCCTCTCTCCGGGACATTGGTTAGAGGACACTGACCCTCTCTCCGGGACATTGGTTAGAGGACACTGACCCTCTCTCCGGGACATTGGTTAGAGGACACTGACCCTCTCTCCGGGACATTGGTTAGAGGACACTGACCCTCTCTCCGGGACATTGGTTAGAGGACACTGACCCTCTCTCCGGGACATTGGTTAGAGGACACTGACCCTCTCTCCGGGACATTGTTTAGAGGACACTGACCCTCTCTCCGGGACATTGGTTAGAGGACACTGACCCTCTCTCCGGGACATTGTTTAGTGGACACTGACCCTCTCTCCGGGACATTGTTTAGAGGACACTGACCCTCTCTCCGGGACATTGGTTAGAGGACACTGACCCTCTCTCCGGGACATTGGTTAGAGGACACTGACCCACTCTCCGGGACATTGGTTAGAGGACACTGACCCTCTCTCCGGGACATTGGTTAGAGGACACTGACCCTCTCTCCGGGACATTGGTTAGAGGACACTGACCCTCTCTCCGGGACATTGGTTAGAGGACACTGACCCTCTCTCCGGGTTGACCACGATGGCTCTGGGTTTGTCCGTCTCTCCTCTCAGAACCACCCCGACTCTGCTGCCGTCGGTCCGGGTGACGTTGATGACGTTGGTGACCTCGCTGGTCCAGTAGATGAAGCGGCTGTAGATGTCGATGCTCAGGTCGTAGAGCTGCAGACCCTGACTGGGTCCCCCCAGGGAGCTGGAGACCACCGTCATACTCTGATGGGACCAGACCAGAGTCACAAACAGGTTTAATAGTGAACCACTTCAACAGGGATCTGGTCTGTGACGTACCTGGTTCCCGTCCTCCTGAGCCCGGCGGACCACGTTCTGCTTGGAGTCGATCCAGTACAGCTGCTTGTCCAGCGGGTCGTAGTCGATGGCTCTGACGTTCCTCAGGCTGTGGATCGGCAAGATGATATCTGGACTCTGCTGCTCGTCCATCACCATGCGGTTGATGGCCGTCTTCTGGCTGAACAGCAGGAAGGAGGTCGGAGCTGGAAGACAAAGAAGAACCGGGTCAGACCTGCAGGGTTCTGATGAAGAGCAAGATGTTCTCCACGTATTTAACCGGCCGCCTCACCGCTGCACGTCTTGTTGTCATAGTTGAGGGAGAAGTGGGCGGGGCATCCGCAGACGAAGCTGCTGACGGGCACGGCGAGGCAGAGGTGGGAGCAGTGTCCGTTGGTGGAGGCGCAGGCGTTCCAGCCGGCCTGTCTGGACGAGTGGAACACCAGGATGTCCATGACGTAGTCCAGGTGGCCCTGGATCACCGTGCGGTTCTGGCCGCTGGTCTTGTTGGCCCGCTCGATGCTGCGCTGGCTCCAGTCGGTCCAGTAGATGTAGTCCTGGTACTGGGTGAGGCCGAAAGGGTGAGGGAGGTCGTCTGCTATCACCTCTCGGTCCTGACCTGAGGACATGAGGACAGGAGGACATGAGTTGTTCATGAACAACATGGTGAAACATATTCATCATCAAAAATAAAACTGTTCCTTTACGAACTAAATCTGGAGTAGTTGAGCCAAACACGTGGATATTCCCTGAGAGGGTTGAATACGGAGATGTTTGTATTTCAATTTTGGGGATATTTAAATCGTAAATTTACGAGAAAAAAAACTTGAAATTCTCATTCTTACGAGAAAATTACCTACAAATTTAAAAGAGATACACTTTGTTATTCTTGAGATTTTAGTCAAAAATCTAATCTAATCTCACATCAAAGTAGTACATTTACGGGAAAATATGTTTAAATTCACGAGTAAAAACCTACAAATTCACAGGAAAGAATCTTTAATATTCTCTGAGATGGAAGTCAAAATGTATGAGAAAGAAACTCTGAAACAACAACTTCAAACCAATTGTGTTCAGAACATCTCTGGAAGAAAAGAGACTTTTAATGTTCCATCTTTTCTCTGAACGTTAGTTTCAAATCTCAATCAGACGCCACATCTGGTGAACATGTGGAGATGAAGACTGAGACCAACATGGTGCCGATCGTCTTCATTAACGTTTGAAAACAACGGGCTCCCACCGAGCATGTTGGAGGACTCGATGAGCGTGGTGTCCAGGTCGGTCCAGTAGAGGCGCCGCTCGGCGTAGTCGATGGTGAGTCCGTTGGCTCGGCCCACGTCGGCCACCAGAGTGATCCGGCCCGTCCCGTCCATCGCCGCCCGGTCGATCTTTGGCTTCCCGCCCCACTCGGTCCAGTACATGTACCTGTGGACGGGAAACCAGGTCTTAGTGGTTCTCAGGTGAGTCTCTGGTCTACGACGGTGGGTGAGGGCATTGTGGGTAAAATACATCAATTCATTAATTACAGAGACGAGGGGTATTCAGAATTTCGGGGAGATTAAAGGTCTCCATTTACAAGAAGAAAACCTACAAATTTTAAAGAGAAAAACGTGGATATTTTCTCACATCAAAGTCGTAAATTCACAGGATAATATGTATAATTAACAGGATATGATGTATAATTAACAGGATATGATGTATAATTAACAGGATATGATGTATAATTAACAGGATATGATGTATAATTAACAGGATATGATGTATAATTAACAGGATATGATGTATAATTAACAGGATATGATGTATAATTAACAGGATATGATGTATAATTAACAGGATATGTATAATTAACAGGATATGTATAATTAACAGGATAATATGTATAATTAACAGGATAATATGTATAATTAACAGGATATGATGTATAATTAACAGGATAATATGTATAATTAACAGGATATGATGTATAATTAACAGGATATGATGTATAATTAACAGGATATGATGTATAATTAACAGGATATGTATAATTAACAGGATATGTATAATTAACAGGATATGTATAATTAACAGGATAATATGTATAATTAACAGGATATGATGTATAATTAACAGGATAATATGTATAATTAACAGGATATGATGTATAATTAACAGGATATGATGTATAATTAACAGGATATGCTGTATAATTAACAGGATATGCTGTATAATTAACAGGATATGATGTATAATTAACAGGATATGATGTATAATTAACAGGATATGATGTATAATTAACAGGATAATATGCATAATTAACAGGATAATATGCATAATTAACAGGATAATATGCATAATTAACAGGATAATATGTATAATTAACAGGATATTATGTATAATTAACAGGATATGTATAATTAACAGGATATTATGTATAATTAACAGGATATGTATAATTAACAGGATATGTATAATTAACAGGATATGTATAATTAACAGGATATTATGTATAATTAACTGGATATTATGTATAATTAACAGGATAATATGTATAATTAACAGGATAATATGTATAATTAACAGGATATTATGTATAATTAACTGGATATTATGTATAATTAACAGGATATTATGTATAATTAACAGGATAATATGTATAATTAACAGGATATGATGTATAATTAACAGGATATGATGTATAATTAACAGGATAATATGTATAATTAACAGGATATGATGTATAATTAACAGGATATGATGTATAATTAACAGGATAATATGAACAGGATATTATGTATAATTAACAGGATAATATGTATAATTAACAGGATATTATGTATAATTAACAGGATATTATGTATAATTAACAGGATAATATGTATAATTAACAGGATAATATGTATAATTAACAGGATATGTATAATTAACAGGATAATATGTATAATTAACAGGATATGTATAATTAACAGGATAATATGTATAATTAACAGGATATGTATAATTAACAGGATAATATGTATAATTAACAGGATAATATGTATAATTAACAGGATATGTATAATTAACAGGATAATATGTATAATTAACAGGATATGATGTATAATTAACAGGATAATATGTATAATTAACAGGATATTATGTATAATTAACAGGATAATATGTATAATTAACAGGATAATATGTATAATTAACAGGATATTATGTATAATTAACAGGATATTATGTATAATTAACAGGATAATATGTATAATTAACAGGATATTATGTATAATTAACTGGATATTATGTATAATTAACAGGATAATATGTATAATTAACAGGATAATATGTATAATTAACAGGATATGATGTATAATTAACAGGATATGATGTATAATTAACAGGATAATATGTATAATTAACAGGATATTATGTATAATTAACAGGATATTATGTATAATTAACAGGATATTATGTATAATTAACAGGATAATATGTATAATTAACAGGATATTATGTATAATTAACTGGATATTATGTATAATTAACAGGATAATATGTATAATTAACAGGATAATATGTATAATTAACAGGATAATATGTATAATTAACAGGATATGATGTATAATTAACAGGATATGATGTATAATTAACAGGATAATATGTATAATTAACAGGATATTATGTATAATTAACAGGATAATATGTATAATTAACAGGATAATATGTATAATTAACAGGATAATATGTATAAATTAACAGGATAATATGTATAAATAAGATTTAAGGAGATTAACTATTGGAGAAACATATTTTTTGTTCCTACGATGGTCTTCATACTGGTCTACAGTCGTACTGATCCGTCTCCTCCTGGTTTTAGTTCTCACCCTTCAGCTGGATCCAGAGCCAGAGCTCGTGGACTGTCCAGGTCCTTCCAGACCAGGACCTGCCGGTGCTGCCCGTCCAGCTTGGCCACCTCGATGCGGTTGGTACCGGTGTCGGCCCAGTACAGGTTCTTCCCCAGCCAGTCCACCGCCATCCCCTCCGGGTAGTCGAGACCGAACTCCACCACGTGTTCCAGAGCGCTGCCATTCATAAAGGCCCGGCTGATGGTCTGCAGGGGGGACGAGGCAAGACCACGTACAGCTGTTCAGGTTCCATACTGAGAATCTGACTGAACCATATACGTATATATTAGTGCTGGGCAAGTTAACGCGTTATTATCGCGTTAACGCATTAATTAATTAACACCGACAATTATTTTATCGCACGTTAGCGCATTTTTTATTATTATTATTAAGCGTACATTTTTAACACAAGAACCGACCGGCCGGCAGCGAGCGGTGAACAGCTGTTTGTGTGGCGTCTCTTCCTGTTTCCTTCACCTACATTCCCCTGGGTCCTAAGTCCCTCCATGTACAGCTTCTTATCACCCTCTATGTACCAACGTACATTTATAACAAATACCACACATATTACGGTTATTGCACTTTTGTTCATATAGCAGTACTTTTAAAATAAAAGTGCACAATACATTACTTTTGAATTCATTATTGAATTTTGCGGATAACAATGCGATTAATCGCAAAAACATCATGCGATTAATCGCGATTAAAAATTGTAATCGTTGCCCAGCACTAATATATACACACTCATTAAAGGATACGGAGGAGAGTCTCTTCTCACCTTCAGAGTGATGTCGGTCCAGTAGATCCGGTTGTCGGTGACGTCGAAGTCGAGAGCTGAGGCCTCCTTGACTCCGGTGAGTGGTATGGCCACGTTGTTGTTGTTGGTCTCCAGTGAGATGCGTCGGATGTCGGTGTGACGGGAGAAGAGCAGGAAGGCTTCGGGCACGATGCAGGTCCTCATGTCGGAGATGAGCTCCAGACCAATGGGACATCCGCACTGAACACCCTGAGGCTTGTAGAGGCACAGGTGACTGCAGCCACCGTTACTCTCTGCACACGGGTTGGTACCTGAGGGGGCGGGGCCACAGATGAGTCACAGGTGGGTCACAGGCGAGTCACAGGTGAGTCACAAGCGAGTCACAGGTGGGTCACAAGCGAGTCACAGGTGAGTCACAAGCGGGTCACAGGTGAGTCACAAGCGGGTCACAGGTGGGTCACAGGCGAGTCACAAGCGAGTCACAGGCGAGTCACAGGCGAGTCACATGCGGGTCACAGGCGAGTCACATGCGGGTCACAGGCGAGTCACAGGCGAGTCACAGGCGAGTCACATGCGGGTCACAAGCGAGTCACAGGCGAGTCACAAGCGGGTCACAGGCGAGTCACAGGCGGGTCACAGGCGAGTCACAGGCGGGTCACAGGCGAGTCACAGGCGGGTCACAGGCGAGTCACAGGCGAGTCACAGGCGAGTCACAGGCGGGTCACAAGCGAGTCACAGGTGGGTCACAAGTGAGTCACAGGTGGGTCACAAGTGAGTCACAGGTGGGTCACAAGTGAGTCACAGGTGAGTCACAAGCGAGTCACAGGGGGGTCACAAGCGAGTCACAGGTGGGTCACAAGTGAGTCACAGGTGAGTCACAAGTGAGTCACAGGTGAGTCACAAGCGAGTCACAGGGGGGTCACAGGTGGGTCACAGGTGAGTCACAGGTGGGTCACAAGCGAGTCACAGGCGAGTCTGACTACATGATGCAGGATATGTTTTCTGGATGATAATATTTAGTTGGTGTTGAGGATTAATTGAGTCACTTCCAGTTTATTTTAGATTATCAAAACCAGAAAGAACCGATCAGATGGATCAATCAGGGAGCTTGAGAGGAGCTGGTAGGACCCTGGCTAAGCTAAGCTAACTGTTAACTTCTGAAGCCAATCTTTATGCTAAGCTAAGATAGCTGTTTCCAGTCTTTGTGCTAAGCTAATGAAGTTGTTTCCATTATTCATGCTAAGCTAAGATAGCTGTTTCCAGTCTTTGTGCTAAGCTAAGGAAGTTGTTTCCATTCTTTATGCTAAGCTAAGATAGCTGTTTCCAGTCTTTGTGCTAAGCCAAGATAGCTGTTTCCAGTCTTCGTGCTAAGCTAAGATAGCTGTTTCCAGTCTTCATGCTAAGCTAAGATAGCCGTTTCTTGTCCCGGTCTGAAGTTTTAACAGGAGCAACATCTACTGGAAGGACCAGCATGGGACCGTACTCTGTCCCATGCTGGTCTTCAGGGTCCTGGTCTCCAGGGTCCTGGACTCACCGTAGAACTGGTGGACATAAGTGGCCTTGAGGCCCATGAGGTCCGGCAGCTGGTCGATGATAACCTCTCTCTCCGCGGTGCGTTTGTGGACCCGTTCGATGCTGCGGCGCTGCCAGTCCGTCCAGTAGATGAAGTCTCCCAGCAGAGTGAAGCCGAAGATGTGAGGAAGTTTGTCCTCCACCAGCACCCGTCGTCCTGTCCCGTCCATGTCCATCACCTGACAGACAGACAAGTAGACAGACAGGAGGGTGAGACACACCGAGCATGCTCACAAGTACACTTTAAGGAGAACACATGGCGAGAGTTCATGTAAAATATGAAGAGAAATAATAAAGACATGTAGAAATATGAGGAATCTACAGACAAAACCTGCACCACCTCCGAGGCTCAGGTGAGGTCACGAGAACCTGCACCACCTCCGAGGCTCAGGTGAGGTCACGAGAGGAAAATAAAAACAGACAAGAACACGGACAGAAACCACAGAAGAAGAAAAGAGGCCGTTGTGTTTTCATTCTCACCGTCGACACCTTTAACAGGAACATATTCTACATTTACATTAAATATGATCTTTCTTTCCTTATTTTCATGAAGATAGTTTTTGGATTAACTAAATACATTAGTTTCCTTATGTGGCGAAAAGATAAATCCACAATATTTATATAAAAAATGACCAAAACATGTTTCATGTTTGTTATTTACATCAGTTCATGTTAAAGCTGGCAGGAAGTCCGACTCTCTGACCGACCAATCACAGCGAGGAACCACTGTGAAGCAGCAGAACTACAACTCCCAGGTGAACTCACATTGATGATAGAACTACAAGTCCAGGTGAACTCACACTGATTATAGAACTACAAGTCCCATTTGAACTCACACTGGTTGTAAAACGACAACTGCCAGGTGAACTCACACTAGTTATAAAACTACAATTCCCAGGTGAACTCACATGTATTATAGAACTACAACTCCAGGTGAACTCACATTGATTAAAGAACTACAACTCCAGGTGAACCCACACTTAAAATACAACTACAACTCCCAGGTGAAACCCACAATTAAAATAAAACTACAACTCCCAGGTCTCCCCCTCACAGACCTCGATCTTGTCCGTCTTGGCGTCCCCCCAGTACAGTTTGCGTTCCTCATAGTCGAGGGCGAGTCCGTTGGGCCATCCCAGAGAAGTGTTGACCATCACCAGACGCTCCGTCCCATCCAGGTCGGCTCGCTCGATCTTTGGGACCTCGCCCCAGTCGGTCCAGTACATGTAGCTGGAGACACAGCCATTTTAACATTATCATTATGATTCTTAATATTATTACTAACAGACACAGACAGGAAGGAGCTAATTAACAATATTATTATCATTAGGATTAATATTATTACTAATAGAAATCTGATCAGGACCCTGATCAGGACTCATTGATCGATGATCAGGACTCATTGATCGATGATCAGGACTCATTGATCGATGATCATGACTCTGATCAGGACTCACTGATTGATGGACTCACCCGGCCACAGGGTCCAGTACGATGGCTCTGGGCTCGTCCAGGTCTTCGGAGATCAGGATCTTACGCATGGTCCCGTTGAGCCGGGTCACCTCGATGCGGTCCGTCCCAGTGTCGGTCCAGTACAGGTTCCGGGCGATCCAGTCCACGGCGATGCCGTCGGGGTGGTTGACCTGAGACGTGACCAAGAACTGGGCGTCGCTGCCGTCCAGCAGTGACCGGCGGATGGCCTTCACGTCGTCGTCCGTCCAGTAGACGTACCCGTCCACCGGGTCGTAGTCCACAGCGATGGCGTGCCGGATGTCCTCCACCTGCAGGACGATGTCTGTGAAGTCCGGCGTGTCCAGAGAGATGCGCCGCAGGTCGGTCCGCCGAGCCAACAGCAGCATCTGAGTCGCACCTGAGTCGCAACGGGAAGGTCAGAGGTCATCAGAGGACAGACCACAGGGGGGTAGGGACGGGTATCGTTAGGATTTTATCTATAGTCAGAATCAAAAAACACAGGACATGATGTTTGTCTGTCCTTTGTGCCAAGGTGGTGAGCACTTCCAGGAAATTAACCTTGTTTTGAGTGGTTGACGATCTACAAGTGGGGGTTTTCCAGCTGGTGTGGGTGCATCTTGGTTTGGTTTAGGTTGTAGAACTTTGGGACAGTTGGGCCCAGAACTCATCATCAGTAATGTTCCCTTGTGTCATTGAGTGTTTCGGCCTTTCAACACTATACACCCTCCCCATATAGTACTATAGTAGTACTCTCATGGACACTCAACATTCGACACTCTCATTGGCCATGTTGTCATGTCGGTATGTTGTCGTGTCGGTATGTTTTCATATTCGTATGTTCTCATGTTGGTATGTTCTCATGTTGGTACGTTCTCATGTTGGTACGTTCTCATGTTGGTACGTTCTCATGTTGGTACGTTCTCATGTTGGTACGTTCTCATGTTGGTACGTTCTCATGTTGGTACGTTCTCATGTTGGTACGTTCTCATGTTGGTACGTTCTCATGTTTGTACGTTCTCATGTTGGTACGTTCTCATGTTGGTACGTTCTCATGTTGGTACGTTCTCATGTTGGTACGTTCTCATGTTGGTACGTTCTCATGTTGGTACGTTCTCATGTTGGTACGTTCTCATGTTGGTACGTTCTCATGTTGGTACGTTCTCATGTTGGTACGTTCTCATGTTGGTACGGTCTCATGTTGGTACGTTCTCATGTTGGTACGTTCTCATGTTGGTACGGTCTCATGTTGGTACGTTCTCATGTTGGTACGGTCTCATGTTGGTACGGTCTCATGTTGGTACGTTCTCATGTTGGTACGTTCTCATGTTGGTACGTTCTCATGTTGGTACGTTCTCATGTTGGTACGGTCTCATGTTGGTACGTTCTCATGTTGGTACGGTCTCATGTTGGTACGGTCTCATGTTGGTACGGTCTCATGTTGGTACGTTCTCATGTTGGTACGTTCTCATGTTGGTACGTTCTCATGTTGGTACGTTCTCATGTTTGTATGTTCTCATGTTGGTACGTTCTCATGTTGGTACGTTCTCATGTTGGTACGTTCTCATGTTTGTACGTTCTCATGTTGGTACGTTCTCATGTTTGTACGTTCTCATGTTTGTACGTTCTCATGTTTGTACGTTCTCATGTTGGTACGTTCTCATGTTGGTACGTTCTCATGTTGGTACGTTCTCATGTTTGTACGTTCTCATGTTGGTACGTTCTCATGTTGGTACGTTCTCATGTTGGTACGTTCTCATGTTGGTACGTTCTCATGTTTGTACGTTCTCATGTTTGTACGTTCTCATGTTGGTACGTTCTCATGTTGGTACGTTCTCATGTTTGTATGTTCTCATGTTTGTATGTTCTCATGTTGGTACGTTCTCATGTTGGTACGTTCTCATGTTGGTACGTTCTCATGTTGGTACGTTCTCATGTTTGTATGTTCTCATGTTGGTATGTTCTCATGTTGGTATGTTCTCATGTTGGTATGTTCTCATGTTGGTATGTTCTCATGTTGGTACGTTCTCATGTTGGTACGTTCTCATGTTTGTATGTTCTCATGTTGGTATGTTCTCATGTTGGTACGTTCTCATGTTGGTACGTTCTCATGTTTGTATGTTCTCATGTTGGTATGTTCTCATGTTGGTATGTTCTCATGTTGGTACGTTCTCATGTTGGTACGTTCTCATGTTTGTATGTTCTCATGTTGGTATGTTCTCATGTTGGTATGTTCTCATGTTGGTACGTTCTCATGTTGGTACGTTCTCATGTTTGTATGTTCTCATGTTGGTACGTTCTCATGTTGGTACGTTCTCATGTTGGTACGTTCTCATGTTGGTATGTTCTCATGTTGGTACGTTCTCATGTTGGTACGTTCTCATGTTGGTATGTTCTCATGTTGGTACGTTCTCATGTTGGTACGTTCTCATGTTTGTATGTTCTCATGTTGGTATGTTCTCATGTTGGTACGTTCTCATGTTGGTACGTTCTCATGTTGGTATGTTCTCATGTTGGTATGTTCTCATGTTGGTACGTTCTCATGTTGGTACGTTCTCATGTTTGTACGTTCTCATGTTTGTACGTTCTCATGTTGGTACGTTCTCATGTTTGTTTTTATGTTGTTCATGTTCTCAGTTAAAGCTGAATTGTTTGTGTCTTATTGTTGGAGGAGGAGGAGCTCAGAGAGAAACAGTTAAATCTGCTCAGTGAAAGGAGGCTTTGTCTGCAGGAGATCATGTGATCCGTCTCTCACAAAAGATTCTCCGCCTTCACTCCTCGTTGCTCTGCAGCCAACCAAAAACATGTAAATAAAGAGGGGGGGGTTACCATGGCAACAGCAGGTCAAACCCAACGCTACCTTTAGCTTGTTAGCGTCAGAACATCCAGAGAGGAACGAAGAGACATGAAGCAACAACCTCACAGTTTAAATCAATATATATATATACAGCTGACAGAAGGGTAATAGCACAGTGTGATGATGATGATGATGATGATGATGATGTGTCCTCACCGTCTCTGCAAGTCTTCCCGTCCTCCAGCAGCTGGACTCCAGTGGGACAGGCACACTGATAGAAAGGCTTCATCGGAGACAAGAGACAGAGGTGGGAACATCCTCCATTGTTCACCGAGCAGGGACTCTTCACTACTGTTAACGGAGAGGGGACATTAAAGAGGACATTAGACTCACTATTGTCCACAGAGAGGACATTAAAGACTCACTATTGTCCACAGAGAGGACATTAGAGACTCACTATTGTCCACAGAGAGGACATTAGAGACTCACTATTGTCCACAGAGAGGACATTAGAGACTCACTATTGTCCACAGAGGGGACATTAGACTCACTATTGTCCACAGAGGACATTAAAGACTCACTATTGTCCACAGAGAGGACATTAGACTCACTATTGTCCACAGAGAGGACATTAAAGAGGACAGTAGAGACTCACTATTGTCCACAGAGAGGACATTAAAGAGGACATTAGACTCACTATTGTCCACAGAGAGGACATTAGACTCACTATTGTCCACAGAGAGGACATTAAAGACTCACTATTGTCCACAGAGAGGACATTAAAGACTCACTATTGTCCACAGAGGGGACATTAAAGACTCACTATTGTCCACAGAGGGGACATTAAAGACTCACTATTGTCCACAGAGGGGACATTATAGACTCACTATTGCCCACAGAGGGGACATTAAAGAAGACATTACAGACTCACTATTGTCCACAGAGAGGCCATTAGAGACTCACACTAGGTTAATGTTAAAACTAGTGCTGGGCAACGATTAAAATATTTAAATCGCGATTAAAATATTTAAATCGCGATTAAAATATTTAAATCGCGATTAAAATATTTAAATCGCGATTTAAATATTTAAATCGCGATTAAAATATTTTAATCGCGATTTAAATATTTTAATCGCGATTTAAATATTTTAATCGCGATTTAAATATTTTAATCGCGATTAAAATATTTAAATCGCGATTAAAATATTTAAATCGCAATTAAAATATTTTAATCGCGATTTAAATATTTTTATCGCGATTTAAATATAGTGTCTGCTGACTTTACCAGCGTGTCTGCTGACTTTACCAGCGATGTCCAGTAGTCTCCAGGGAGAGCAGCGTAAGTCGCCTTTTCTCTACGGCAACCCTGAAGGGACATCATATCTCTAATGCAAAACGATAAACATGAGACAGTCTGACTATAGGATGTTTGCTGGCTGTTATACCACTGTTCTTGTCGTCCTCTTGTTGTTATGTCTATGTATTGTCGCTTGTCTTTCAGTTTAAAAAAAACAAAAACAAAAACTTTTTTATTTATTTAAAAGAAAATGCATTAACGCGCGATAAAATAATTGTCGGCGTTAATTAATGAATGCGTTAACGCGAAATTAACGCGTTAACTTGCCCAGCACTAGTTAAAACCTAAAACACTCCATCTGGTGAAAGAATCCTAAACCTATGGGGACATTTAGACTCACGTATGTCTTGTCTCTTGGCACTGAAGACGTGGATGTCCATCGGAGAGAAGATGTCCGAGTGGACGATCCGCTGCTCGTCTCCGGTCTGTTTCCTACAGGAGTGGATGGAGTGAGTGTTCCAGTCGGTCCAGAACAGAGTGTCCTCGTACAGGGTGAGAGCGAACGGGTGAGGAAGTTCTCCTTTGACCACCACCTCTCTGAAAACACACATCACCAGGTACATTTACTTCAGTATCCTTTAGAAGCACTTCAGTACAGTGAAGACAGTAGATGACATGTTGAGTACCTGGAGGACCCATCCAGGTTGCAGCGGTGGATGAAGTTGTGCTTGGCGTCGGCCCAGTAGATCTTCTCCAGCCTGTAGTCCAGAGTGAGACCGTTGGGCCAGTAGATCTCTTTATCGATGATCATGGAGCGATTCGTCCCGTCCATCCCGGCTCGCTCGATCTTTGGGATCTCACCCCAGTCTGTCCAGTACATGTACCTGAGGACAGAGGAGGACATGTATCAGTACATGTACCTGAGGACAGAGGAGGCATTATGGGTAATTATAGTGAACATCACAACACAGGATGCTGCATAACATGTGAACATCATCCAGTTTAAAGACTCCGACACTAGAGAGGTTCAACCTGATGACAACAACCCATCCGATCACTTCATTCATGGTAAAGACAACAACCCATCCGATCACTTCATTCATGGTAACGACAACAACCGATCCGATCACTTCATTCATGGTAAAGACAACAACCCATCCGATCACTTCATTCATGGTAACGACAACAACCGATACGATCACTTCATTCATGGTAAAGACAACAACCCAT
This sequence comes from Ophthalmolycus amberensis, assembly GCA_024529925.1. Taxonomy (NCBI): domain Eukaryota; kingdom Metazoa; phylum Chordata; class Actinopteri; order Perciformes; family Zoarcidae; genus Ophthalmolycus; species Ophthalmolycus amberensis. The sequence continues at coordinate 249,341 of JAFEUB010001541.1, read as the reverse complement.
CCGATCACTTCATTCATGGTAACGACAACAACCGATCCGATCACTTCATTCATGGTAAAGACAACAACCCATCCGATCACTTCATTCATGGTAACGACAACAACCCATCCAATCACTTCATTCATGGTAACGACAACAACCCATCCGATCACTTCATTCATGGTAACGACAACAACCCATCCAATCACTTCATTCATGGTAACGACAACCCATCCGATCACTTCATTCATGGTAACGACAACCCATCCGATCACTTCATTCATGGTAACGACAACAACCCATCCGATCACTTCATTCATGGTAACGACAACAACCCATCCGATCACTTCATTCATGGTAACGACAACAACCCATCCAATCACTTCATTCATGGTAACGACAACAACCCATCCAATCACTTCATTCATGGTAACGACAACAACCCATCCGATCACTTCATTCATGGTAAAGACAACAACCCATCCGATCACTTCATTCATGGTAACGACAACAACCCATCCGATCACTTCATTCATGGTAAAGACAACAACCCATCCGATCACTTCATTCATGGTAACGACAACAACCCATCCGATCACTTCATTCATGGTAAAGACAACAACCCATCCGATCACTTCAGTCATGGTAACTACAACAACCCATCCGATCACTTCATTCATGGTAACGACAACAACCCATCCGATCACTTCATTCATGGTAAAGACAACAACCCATCCGATCACTTCATTCATGGTAAAGACAACAACCCATCCGATCACTTCATTCATGGTAACGACAACAACCCATCCGATCACTTCATTCATGGTAACGACAACAACCCATCCGATCACTTCATTCATGGTAACGACAACAACCCATCCGATCACTTCATTCATGGTAACGACAACAACCCATCCGATCACTTCATTCATGGTAACGACAACAACCCATCCGATCACTTCATTCATGGTAACGACAACAACCCATCCGATCACTTCATTCATGGTAACGACAACAACCCATCCGATCACTTCATTCATGGTAAAGACAACAACCCATCCGATCACTTCATTCATGGTAACGACAACAACCCATCCGATCACTTCATTCATGGTAACGACAACAACCCATCCGATCACTTCATTCATGGTAACGACAACAACCCATCCGATCACTTCATTCATGGTAACGACAACAACCCATCCGATCACTTCATTCATGGTAACGACAACAACCCATCCGATCACTTCATTCATGGTAACGACAACAACCCATCCGATCACTTCATTCATGGTAACGACAACAACCCATCCGATCACTTCATTCATGGTAACGACAACAACCCATCCGATCACTTCATTCATGGTAACGACAACAACCCATCCGATCACTTCATTCATGGTAAAGACAACAACCCATCCGATCACTTCATTCATGGTAACGACAACAACCCATCCGATCACTTCATTCATGGTAACGACAACAACCCATCCGATCACTTCATTCATGGTAAAGACAACAACCCATCCGATCACTTCATTCATGGTAACGACAACAACCCATCCGATCACTTCATTCATGGTAACGACAACAACCCATCCGATCACTTCATTCGGAGAATAAAACCAGGACACAGCGAGACCAGGACACAGCGAGACCAGGACACAGCGAGACCAGAACACAGCGAGACCAGAACACAGCGAGACCAGAACACAGTGAAGTGAGACCAGAACACGGTGACACCAGGACACGGTATAGTGAGACCAGGACACAGCGAGACCAGGACACAGCGAGACCAGGACACAGCGAGACCAGGACACAGCGAGACCAGGACACAGTGAAGTGAGACCAGAACACGGTGAGACCAGGACACTATGAGACTAGAACACAGTGAGACCAGGACACGGTGCAGTGAGACCAGGACACGGTGCAGTGAGACCAGGACACAGTGAGACCAGGACACAGTGAGACCAGAACACGGCGAGACTAGAACACGGTGCAGCGAGACCAGGACACAGCGAGACCAGAACACAGCGAAGTGAGACCAGAACACGGTGCAGTGAGACCAGAACACGGTGCAGTGAGACCAGAACACGGTGCAGTGAGACCAGAACACAGCGAGACCAGAACACGGTGCAACAAGACCAGAACACAGCGAGACCAGAACACAACGAGACCAGAACACAGTGAAGTGAGACCAGAACACGGTGAGACCAGGACACGATGAGACTAGAACACAGTGAGACCAGGACACAGTGAGACCAGAACACAGTGCAGCGAGACCAGAACACAGTGAAGTGAGACCAGAACACGGTGAGACCAGGACACGATGAGACTAGAACACAGTGAGACCAGGACACGGTGCAGTGAGACCAGAACACGGTGCAGTGAGACCAGGACACAGTGAGACCAGAACACAGCGAGACCAGGACAGTGAGACCAGAACACAGCGAGACCAGAACACGGTGCAACGAGACCAGAACACAACGAGACCAGAACACAGTGAAGTGAGACCAGAACACGGTGAGACCAGGACACGATGAGACTAGAACACAGTGAGACCAGGACACGGTGCAGTGAGACCAGGACACAGTGAGACCAGAACACAGTGCAGCGAGACCAGAACACAGTGAGACCAGAACACAGTGCAGCGAGACCAGAACACAGTGAAGTGAGACCAGAACACGGTGAGACCAGGACACGATGAGACCAGGACACGGTGCAGTGAGACCAGAACACGGTGCAGTGAGACCAGGACACAGTGAGACCAGAACACAGCGAGACCAGAACACAGCGAGATCAGGACAGTGAGACCAGAACACAGCGAGACCAGAACACGGTGCAACGAGACCAGAACACAGCGAGACCAGAACACAACGAGACCAGAACACAGTGAAGTGAGACCAGAACACGGTGAGACCAGGACACGATGAGACTAGAACACAACGAGACCAGGACACAGTGAATTGAGACCAGGACACGATGAGACTAGAACACAACGAGACCAGAACACAGTGAAGTGAGACCAGGACACGATGAGACTAGAACACAACGAGACCAGAACACAGTGAAGTGAGACCAGAACACGGTGAGACCAGGACACGATGAGACTAGAACACAGTGAGACCAGGAAACGGTGCAGTGAGACCAGAACACAGTGAGACCAGGACACGGTGCAGTGAGACCAGAACATGACTAAATGAAACGTGTCACAGTCACAAAAAACTTTCACCTAAATAAAAACAAGAGAAGCTAAATAACTAGAACATGGTCCAGAACGCATCTATGAAAACTAATAATCAATGATCAGTATTCAGATGGTTTTATTATTATCAACACACTGAGATCTGGTCTCTTTGATCTTCCATACTGATGAAGATCAAAGATACAATAAAACCCAAGAGACACATTTAAATAAAACTCATGAAGACATTACAGACCTCTTTAACCTGAGTCCTCATGGATCTACATCCTCCTGTGAGACCAGGACCCAGAGGGACCACAGAGACTACAAGTGAGTTATATATACAGACTACAGGTGAGGAGGTGATATATATATATATATATATATATATATATATATATAGATTCACTGACTCCTCCCACTCCCACTGGTCTTCATCAGGGCCACTACAGAGAGACCCAGAGAAACCCAGTCCCTTAGACTCACCCTCGTTCTGGATCCAGAGCGATGGCCCTCGGCTGGTCCAGCTCCTGCCAGAACAAAACCTTCCTCAAGGACCCATCCAGCTCGGCCACCTCGATCCGATTGGTCTCCGAGTCTGTCCAGTAGAGTTTACTTCCTAACCAATCACAGGCCAGTCCGTCTGGGGAGGCCAGACCTGGGACCACGATCTGGACGACGCTGGCCTGTGATCGGTTGAAGACGGTGCGTTTGATGGCCTCCTCGCTGACGTCGCTCCAGTAGATGAGACCCTGAGAGTAGACGTAGTCCACGGCGGCGGCGTCCTCCAGCCCCCCCACCACCACCGTGGAGTTGGCCTTCTCGTGGGCCGCGTCCACCAGCCGAAGGTCCCGTCGGTTTGCATAGAGCAGCAGGGGCACGCCTGGAAGAGGTTAACATAAATAGACTTTAAACTGTGGAAAATACACAAAAATACACCGTTTAAACTAGAAAATATTGATTTCCATTGTGTGGATTTACTATTTTCTATCAGAATAAAGGGAAAATATTTAAATGTTGGACGAACAAAACAAAACATTTAGAGACGAATAACCTGAAATAAATCATCACATTGATCAATAATGTAAACAGCCATAAACAGAATGTTGTTGGTTCTAGTGAGGTAAATATTAATAACATATTTTAACGTTCTTTGGTTTCATCACAGAAAAATTTATATATTTTGGGCAAAGCAAAACAGACTTTTTCTGTTTTCTGACCAACAGCTATTTAAATAACAGACAATAATCAACAGATTGATTGATGATGGAAGTAATCGTTAAATAACTTATAACCAACAGAATAAAGTCTGTATTTTACTTTTGGTTAATAACAAATGGCTTCCAGTGAATTTACAGTTATTTATCCGACAGGTTTATTATTTTATTTATGTTTTTAATATAAAAAATACATATTTTTATAAAGTAGCTTTTAACTTTACTGTATTTTGAAAGAGTCAAAAAACATCAAAACAATTCAGAATATTGTGGCTCATTATTAAATATTAATATTAATAGAAATAAAAATGTATAGAAATAGAAATAAATGATATTAGTGTAGAATAAATAAAACAGATACTGAGTTTTATTTAGAAATCGGAACATAGTTAGCAAATTAAAGAAATAAATTATTAAATAAAAATAAGTGTAAATACTAAAAAAGGAGGCAAAGAATATAAGTAAATAAAACAATAGGAACAAATCTAGAAACATTGATAAATAACTGTGTTTATTAAAGTCATATTTATATTTAAATATTGTTGAATTATTATATACATCTCTTTAAAAAGAAGTCTGATAAATCAATTAATTTATATATAATAATATGAAGAATAATAACATTATTAATAATAATAAAAGTAATAACAATAACAGTGTTACTGAGCAGAAATTACCTTAGCTAGCTTGTTAGCATAACAACATGAAAACATGAGCTGCTCCAGTTTGAATACAGATGAATGTGGTTCAATATGATTTAATCAATAATAACATAATAGTATCGATTAGCTCCGCTGTTAGCTTAATATCACATACATATAACGTCACAGCAAGCTGGAGGACTCGCTCGCGTAGCATTTGTTGTGCTAACTGCTGCTAGCAATGCTAATCTAAGTTACTACCACAGCGGATATCATGAATAACGGTGTTAAAATAAGACAGTTAGCATGCTAACTGCGTTAAAATAATATGTAAAGTGTGAGGACAGGGCTCGGTGAGAGTTTATAAATATAAAAACACACACAAACTGAAGCTAACTGTGCTTTATTTCGGCTCCTCCAGCAGTCAAACAGGCGGAGCAGCACTGATAGCATGAGGCTAACAGCTAGAGGGCCCTGATCCTCGGACCTCTCCACACACCTCCGCCCGTTAGAAGCCTCTTCTCCCGGCTGTTAACCAAACCAACACTCTCACACATCTCACCCGGAGGAACAAGAGGACTCGATGATAAACTTACCTCGTATGAGGAAACAGAAGCTAAACAACAACAAGCTCCGCAGCGCGACCCTCATCTTTCTCTTCTCTCGGCTCCTCAGCGAGGAGCTCCCATCGCTGCTACGGCCGCTTATTGTCCGGGAATGAAACACGATGTTCGGTTCAGATCTACGAGACGAGACGTAGAAATGTCCCAAAGAAGTCCATCACGGCTCGATAACTGGTTTATTCTTTATTACATATTATGTATATTATATATACGTAAACCTAACCCACTGGATCAACTCTGTGTCTCACATTGTCCTGGAGGAGGTTCGTGGTCCCCTTCCGCTGAGGAAGAAACTCCTCCTCCTCTTCTTCACATGACTTCACGTTACTCTATAAAGGAACTCCACCACGGTCACGCGACTTCACGTTAGTCTATAAAGGAACTCCACCTCGGTCACGTGACTTCATGTTAGTCTGTAAAGGAACTCCACCACTGTCACATGACTTCACGTTAGTCTGTAAAGGAACTCCACTACGGTCACGGGACTTCACGTTAGTCTATAAAGGAACTCCACCGTGACTTCACGTTCGTCTGTAAAGGAACTCCACCACTGTCACATGACTTCACGTTAGTCTGTAAAGGAACTCCACTACGGTCACGCGACTTCACGTTAGTCTATAAAGGAACTCCACCGCGGTCACGCGACTTCACGTTAGTCTGTAAAGGAACTCCACCACGGACACGCGACTTCACGTTAGTCTATAAAGGAACTCCACCTCGGTCACGTGACTTCACGTTAGTCTGTAAAGGAACTCCACCGCGGTCACGTGACTTCACGTTAGTCTATAAAGGAACTCCACCTCGGTCACGTGACTTCATGTTAGTCTGTAAAGGAACTCCACCACTGTCACATGACTTCACGTTAGTCTGTAAAGGAACTCCACTACGGTCACGCGACTTCACGTTAGTCTATAAAGGAACTCCACCGTGACTTCACGTTCGTCTGTAAAGGAACTCCACCACTGTCACATGACTTCACGTTAGTCTGTAAAGGAACTCCACTACGGTCACGCGACTTCACGTTAGTCTATAAAGGAACTCCACCGCGGTCACGCAACTTCACGTTAGTCTGTAAAGGAACTCCACCACGGACACGCGACTTCACGTTAGTCTATAAAGGAACTCCACCTCGGTCACGTGACTTCACGTTAGTCTGTAAAGGAACTCCACCGCGGTCACGTGACTTCACGTTAGTCTGTAAAGGAACTCCACCACGGTCACGTGACTTCACGTTAGTCTAAAGGAACTCCACCGCGGTCACGTGACTTCACGTTAGTCTGTAAAGGAACTCCACCACGGTCACGTGACTTCACGTTAGTCTATAAAGGAACTCCACCGCGGTCACGTGACTTCACGTTAGTCTGTAAAGGAACTCCACCACTGTCACATGACTTCACGTTAGTCTGTAAAGGAACTCCACTACGGTCACGCGACTTCACGTTAGTCTACAAAGGAACTCCACTACGGTCACGAGACTTCACGTTAGTCTGTAAAGGAACTCCACCACGGACACGCGACTTCACGTTAGTCTGTAATGGAACTCCACCACGGTCACGAGACTTCACGTTAGTCTGTAATGGAACTCCACCGCGGTCACGCGACTTCACGTTAGTCTGTAATGGAACTCCACCACGGACACGCGACTTCACGTTAGTCTATAAAGGAACTCCACCACGGTCACGCGACTTCACGTTAGTCTGTAAAGGAACTCCACCTCGGTCACGAGACTTCACGTTAGTCTGTAATGGAACTCCACCACGGTCACGCGACTTCACGTTAGTCTATAAAGGAACTCCACCGCGGTCACGAGACTTCACGTTAGTCTGTAATGGAACTCCACCACGGTCACGCGACTTCACGTTAGTCTATAAAGGAACTCCACCTCGGTCACGAGACTTCACGTTAGTCTGTAATGGAACTCCACCACGGTCACGCGACTTCACGTTAGTCTATAAAGGAACTCCACCGCGGTCACGTGACTTCACGTTAGTCTATAAAGGAACTCCACCGCGGACACGTGACTTCACGTTAGTCTATAAAGGAACTCCACCACGGTCACGTGACTTCACGTTAGTCTATAAAGGAACTCCACCTCGGTCACGTGACTTCACGTTAGTCTGTAATGGAACTCCACCGCGGTCACGTGACTTCACGTTAGTCTATAAAGGAACTCCACCTCGGTCACGTGACTTCACGTTAGTCTGTAATGGAACTCCACCGCGGTCACGTGACTTCACGTTAGTCTGTAATGGAACTCCACCGCGGTCACGTGACTTCATATTAGATATTTTACAATTGAATTAACCATCAGAATCACCAGTTGGAGTCCCATTTTTCTGCTGTTTGCTTTGGAGCGAGCTGCACATACGAGGAGTGAAGTCAGCTCAGACTTCGTGTATTTGTAATGATTTTACATGTTTATGACTGTGACTCATTGAGAAGAATATTTTCCATCACTGAGTGAGGTCTTTTCTGCAGAACACCCACTGCTCCGTCTCCTCTACACACACCCAGTTAACTCCCAGTACCCCCATCTCCTCCACTGTTACACCAGTCTGCTTCCCAGCAGGCTGCCTGACAATGTTACTGTAATGAGCTCCCTATCTCTGGCTGAAAAGTGCAGGTTGAAAAACATGTTGGCACACTTGGGCAGAGTCCAGCTCATAGCTTTAGTTATTCATACACCAGCTTCAATATTGGTTTGTGCAGTCCAACACTAAAATCAGATTTTAAATGCAGCTCTGTGAGGATTTACTTGAGCTAGATGTTAACTAAACACACAAATAATATATATAGGTTATCATTTGGTCTATAAAACATCAGAACATAGAGAAATTAGGATTTCCTCAGACTCTGTCTAAAACCAAAATATATATTTTTTATTTATCATGTTCAGACAAAAGCAGCAAATTATCACATTTTAAATGATGAAACCATCAAATATTTGGATATATTTTTTAAAGAATTACTTCATTATTATCAGTAATATCATTAAGGAGCTGAAGATTCATTTTCTGTCAATCCACTCATGAACAATTTAAATTATTCCACTTCAAATGCAATGAAAGCACAGATAAAGGGACCTTTGGTGTCTGGAGGAGGCTACAGGGCCCCCTAGTGTCTGGAGGAGGAGGCTACAGGGCCCTCTAGTGTCTGGAGGAGGAGGCTACAGGGCTCCCTGGTGTCTGGAGGAGGAGGCTACAGGGCCCTCTAGTGTCTGGAGGAGGAGGCTACAGGGCCCCCTGGTGTCTGGAGGAGGAGGCTACAGGGCCCTCTAGTGTCTGGAGGAGGAGGCTACAGGGCTCCCTGGTGTCTGGAGGAGGAGGCTACAGGGCCCCCTAGTGTCTGGAGGAGGAGGCTACAGGGCCCCCTGGTGTCTGGAGGAGGAGGCTACAGGGCCCTCTAGTGTCTGGAGGAGGAGGCTACAGGGCCCCCTGGTGTCTGGAGGAGGCTACAGGGCCCTCTAGTGTCTGGAGGAGGAGGCTACAGGGCTCCCTGGTGTCTGGAGGAGGCTACAGGGCCCTCTAGTGTCTGGAGGAGGAGGCTACAGGGCCCCCTGGTGTCTGGAGGAGGCTACAGGGCCCTCTAGTGTCTGGAGGAGGAGGCTACAGGGCTCCCTGGTGTCTGGAGGAGGCTACAGGGCCCTCTAGTGTCTGGAGGAGGAGGCTACAGGGCTCCCTAGTGTCTGGAGGAGGCTACAGGGCCCTCTAGTGTCTGGAGGAGGCTACAGGGCTCCCTGGTGTCTGGAGGAGGCTACAGGGCCCTCTAGTGTCTGGAGGAGGAGGCTACAGGGCCCCCTGGTGTCTGGAGGAGGCTACAGGGCCCTCTAGTGTCTGGAGGAGGCTACAGGGCTCCCTGGTGTCTGGAGGAGGCTACAGGGCCCTCTAGTGTCTGGAGGAGGCTACAGGGCCCTCTAGTGTCTGGAGGAGGCTACAGGGCCCTCTAGTGTCTGGAGGAGGCTACAGGGCCCTCTAGTGTCTGGAGGGATATATATACTGTATATATATACTGTATATATATATATGTATATATATATTTAAAGACACTTTCAAACCAGAAACTCAAAATCTCGTGAAAATCATAAACTATATAAAATATAAATAACTGGAAATAAATCAGATTTTTAGGTTTAACTTAAATTGTAATTTTGAACAAAAAAGTCAAAATACTGAATGAAAATTAGATTAAGAGAAAATGTATGAAAGATAGAAATCATTAATACTGTAAATCAATAATCTATACTTATGACATCATCAGTAAAACAACACGTTCAAAAATCACATTTCTTTATTCTTTACAAGAAGAAAACATCAAATTTCCAAATTTATGCAAAAGCATCACTTCACAAAACAGGACCAGACTGTCACCATTGTTAATAATAATAATAATCAATAATCAGAGCAACAGAAGAGAAGAGCAGTCAGTGTTCATCAGGCGACTCTTCTTCATCATCATCATCATCATCATCATCATCATAGGAAAATAGTGAAAAAGAAGCTTCAGAAGATCATATTTATCAAAAACACACAAAAGTGCATCAACGTTCAAAAGATCAATTATCTAAATCTTCATCATCGTGTGAAACGATTTACAAAACCAGCAGTGAGTTCAGAGGAGGACATGCAGGAGGAAGTCATGAAGAGGAGGAGGGAGAGGAGGAGGGAGAGGAAGAAGAGGAGGAGGGAGAGGAGGAAGGAGAGGAGGAGGAAGAAGAGGAGGAAGAGGAGGAGGAGGAGGAGGAAGAAGAGGAGATAGAGGAGGAGGAGGGAGAGGAGGAAGAAGGAGGAGGAGGAGGAAGAAGAGGAGGAGGGAGAGGAGGAAGAGGAGGAGGGAGAGGAGGAAGGAGAGGAGGAGGAAGAGGAGGAGGAGGAAGAAGAGGAGATAGAGGAGGAGGAGGGAGAGGAGGAAGAAGGAGGAGGGAGAGGAAGAAGAGGAGGAGGAGGAAGAAGAGGAGATAGAGGAGGAGGAGGGAGAGGAGGAAGAAGGAGGAGGGAGAGGAAGAAGAGGAGGAGGAGGAAGAAGAGGAGGAAGAGGAGGAGGAGGAGGAGGAAGAAGAGGAGATAGAAGAGGAGGAGGGAGAGGAGGAAGGAGGAAGAGGAGGGAGAGGAGGAAGGAGGAAGAGGAGGGAGAGGAGGAAGAGGAGGAAGAGGAGGAAGAAGGAGGGAGAGGAAGAAGAGGAGGAGGAAGAAGAGGAGGAAGAGGAAGGAGAGGAGGAAGAAGAGGAGGAGGGAGAGGAAGAAGAGGAGGAGGGAGAGGAGGAAGGAGAGGAAGAGGAGGGAGAGGGAGAGGAGGAAGAAGAGGAGGAGGGAGAGGAGGAGGAAGAAGAGGAGGAGAGGAGGAAGAAGGAGGAGGAGGAAGAAGGAGGAGGGAGAGGAAGAAGAGGAGGAAGAGGAGGAAGAGGAGGAGGAAGAAGAGGAGGAGGGAGAGGAGGAAGAAGGAGGAGGGAGAGGAAGAAGAGGAGGAGGGAGAGGAGGAAGAAGAGGAGGAGGAAGAGGAGGGGGAGGAGAAGGAGGAGGAAGAAGAGGAGGAAGAGGAAGGAGAGGAGGAGGGAGAGGAAGAAGAGGAGGAGAGGGAGAGGAAGAAGATGAGGAAGAGGAAGAAGAGGAGGAGGGAGAGGAGGAAGAGGAGGAGAAGGAGGGAGAGGAGGAGGAAGAAGAAGGAGGAGGAGGGAGAGGAAGAAGAGGAGGAGGGAGAAGAGGAGGAGGAAGAGGAGGAGGGAGAAGAGGAGGAGGAAGAAGAGGCGGCTCCTCATTGGCTTCCTGAGATTCAGGGAATAATAATATTGCAGTTTGTTCTTTGTGTTCAAAGAGAAATCAATCAGCTGATCAGGAGTCAGTTCATCAGCAGAACATCAAACGCTTCGTTTTACTGAGAGATCGTTTTTATGTCGTGATGTTTTTAAAACTTATGTTTTGACTGAATAAATAGCGAGAGTAAACTGAGAAAAAACATCTTAATAGAATGAAAACAAGAAACGTTTGATGTTATAACGTTCAGTTTAGTCTTCAAAAGTGAACGTGAGAAAAAAGACGTGACGACAAACGTGATAAAAGACACAAAGTTACGGTGATATTTAAATTCTATATCATTGTTTTCATCGTGATTCTTGATTTGTCATTTGGTGCATTTTTATTTGTGGAAATAACCAAAGAGGATAAAATATCTGTTTCTTTTTAAATCGACTGTATGACAATAAAAAGACAGTTTGTTGATATGAAGTCATTAATGTTCTTCAGATAACTTCATTAACGGTTTGTCATTATTTCTCATGACCGCACAGTTTTTATCATCGTTACACCACGAGTGTAACATGATAGTAAACTGTGCGGTTATGAAACATAACGAACACCCTTCGGCCAATCAGGGTTGAGTATTCTCCACGTAGACGTTCCCTTATTGTTTTATGTGGTTAACAATCTGAAAAGAAGTCATTTGAATTCTTCAGCTCCGTCACACCTCGTAGTGCAGGTCGTTGAGCTCCAGTCTCGTGTAGTGCCGTCTGTCGAAGGACTCCATCGCTTTGCGGCCCCCGACGGCCAGAGCCAGCGTGAGCACGGCGAGCCCGAGCACCGTGAACGCCACCACGCCGCTCTTCAGCGCGCCTCGCGTTGCCGACGATGTCGCCGACTTCCCGCGGCCGCCGCTGGAGTTCTGGAGGGCCTGGTCGGACTGGACGGCGCCTTTGGGGACGATTACTAGACTCGCTGGTGGAGTCGTCTTCGTGGTGGACAGATCAGTGGTGGTGGTCGTAGCAGGAAGAGGAGTCGTAGTGGTGGTGGTGGCAGGAGTAGTAGTAGTAGTAGTACTAGTAGTAGTGGTGGTGGTGGCAGGAGTAGTAGTAGTAGTAGTACTAGTAGTAGTGGTGGCAGGAGTAGTAGTAGTAGTAGTACTAGTAGTAGTGGTGGTGGTGGCAGGAGTAGTAGTAGTAGTACTAGTAGTAGTAGTGGTAGTGGTTGGAGCAGGAGCAGTAGTAGTGGGAGTTGTAGTTGTAGTAGTTTCAGTGGTGGGCAGTGGTTTGTCACTAGTTCTTGGTGCAGCCTCCCTCTTGGCCGTGACAACAGGAAGTGATGTGGTGGAGCTCTGCGTCGGCCAGGTGGAGGTAATGGTGCCGACGGGATGAGGCTTCACCTTCTTGGCTGTTTTGTTTTGCTTTTTGCTGGTTTTGTTTGGCTTCTTCGTGGTGGTGGCTGCAGTAGAAGTAGTTGTAGAAGCTGCTGTTGTGGTTGTAGTTGTGGTCGTGGTGGGTGCTGGAGTTACCGGAGGCATTGTGGCGATGATGATGATGAATGGAGGTGCTGTAGTGGTGGCAGGAGCTTGCGTGGTGGTGGTTGTTGTGGTGGTGGTTGGTGATGTTGTGGTGGGTTGTGGGGTTGTTGGTGTAGTTGTGGCCGGTGTGGTGGAGGTGGTGGTGGTTGGTTCCGTGGTGGTCGTCATGGTTAAGGGTCTCACTGTGGTCGGATGAATCAAACCTGTGAAGAAACACAGTGAAATGTTAAAGAAGCAAAGAAACAGGAAGCTGAACTTCAACATCACAAATATACCTGAGCAGGTAGTGTTGAGATTCCACCGTGTGCTCTGAACAAAGTCAAAAGCCTGATTTGAGTTTAAGATAACACCAAAAGCTCCAGGTCTGAGGTCTCATTGGACGAGAGCCACAGACTCCACAGGACTTCCTCTGCCTGTCACTGAAACCATAAAACTCTGAAACATTCCACGTATGCAAAGAGGAACAGAAACAATGTTGCTTTTTAAGAAACCCTCGGTCATAGTCTTAACTCTGCTGGACGAATAGAAGAGAACGGATAACTTCTATTCCCCGTTCCCTCACCGCTAACGTCCACATTTTGCCAGTCATAAGGAAGTAGAATCCCCTTCATTTCCGAGGATAAACTCTCGACCAAACAGAGAGTTTATCTCCGCGCAGCTGGAAGCTCCGGATCCCGAGTTTAACCCAGAAACTCGAAGAACCACATCGACCGCTACGAAGTCATCTCTCAGGAAGAGTATTGTGTCTGGGCAGGGTTTAGGTCATAGTGTGTTTATTACCTTGTTTGTTTTGTTATAACGTGTTCTTGTGTGTTGATGGACCGCCGAGTTCTGTTAGCGCTGTGAAGAACCGATGCTGTATTTGATACTGTTGTAATAGTGTTGTGTTAGATCATCACTGTAAGGGAAGTTGGTAACTGTTGTTTTATCAGTTCAAAGAATCTAAGTTCACCAGTCAGGGTTCTGCGTGACAGAGAAACAATCTGTGTTCTCCGTGGTGGTGAGGATCTGCCTTGTTTTGATCAATGTTATTAAAACTTAATCAACTCTGTTATACTTTAAAGAGCAGTTTTCTGTGATTACTCTGCATCTGCATGTGTATTGTAACTATAGCTGATATCAAACCTTCACTGTTCACTCTGAATGTGTACTTTGACTATTGACTATAGTACCTGAACGGGTAGTGAACAGAGTACCTGAACGGGTAGTGAACAGAGTACCTGAACGGGTAGTGAACAGAGTACCTGAACGGGTAGTGAACAGAGTACATGAACGGGTAGTGAACAGAGTACCTGAACGGGTAGTGAACAGAGTACCTGAACGGGTAGTGAACAGAGTACCTGAACGGGTAGTGAACAGAGTACCTGAACGGGTAGTGAACAGAGTACCTGAACGGGTAGTGAACAGAGTACATGAACGGGTAGTGAACAGAGTACCTGAACGGGTAGTGAACAGAGTACCTGAACGGGTAGTGAACAGAGTACCTGAACGGGTAGTGAACAGAGTACCTGAACGGGTAGTGAACAGAGTACATGAACGGGTAGTGAACAGAGTACATGAACGGGTAGTGAACAGAGTACCTGAACGGGTAGTGAACAGAGTACCTGAACGGGTAGTGAACAGAGTACCTGAGCGGGTAGTGAACAGAGTACCTGAACGGGTAGTGAACAGAGTACCTGAGCGGGTAGTGAACAGAGTACCTGAACGGGTAGTGAACAGAGTACCTGAACGGGTAGTGAACAGAGTACCTGAACGGGTAGTGAACAGAGTACATGAACGGGTAGTGAACAGAGTACATGAACGGGTAGTGAACAGAGTACCTGAGCGGGTAGTGAACAGAGTACCTGAACGGGTAGTGAACAGAGTACATGAACGGGTAGTGAACAGAGTACCTGAACGGGTAGTGAACAGAGTACCTGAACGGGTAGTGAACAGAGTACCTGAACAGGTAGAGAACAGAGTACCTGAGCAGGTAGTGAACAGAGTACATGAACGGGTAGTGAACAGAGTACATGAACGGGTAGTGAACAGAGTACCTGAACGGGTAGTGAACAGAGTACCTGAGCAGGTAGTGAACAGAGTACCTGAGCGGTACCTCACCTTTGTAGATGTCGTAGGTGTTGGTGCCGTCCTGAGCCTTCATTAAAGGACAGTCCTGCTCCGTCTGACAGTGGAACAGGAAGCAGTTATCTTCCCCGGCGTGTTTGTTGGCGTTGAACACGGCCATGTTGCATTTGGCGCCTTCAGAAACACAGAAACAGTGGAGAGTTTATTGATATATATATATAGATATATATATGAAGATGCACAGGTAGAGCTGGTAAAGCTGGATGTGATGGGTTTCAGGTCTCAGGTAGTCTCACCTGGTTTCACGTCCTCTGAGCAGCAGGCGAGGACACAGTCCCTCTCAGACCGGACCACGCGGGCGCCCATCGCCGTGGTCGTCCTGTTCAGCGCCTGTCTGACGTTCACGATGGCGCTCTGGTGTTGTCTGGAGAAACACGTCTCCGGCTCCATGCCGGACACAGGAAGTGATGTCATCAGCAGCAGCAGCAGATGCACCGCGGCGATGGGCGGCCTTAGAGTCCATGATGAGGGCAGAGTGTTCGCTGGAGGAGTCATGTTCACCTGATGCTGATTAACTGAAGTCAGAAATAAAGTGAAACTAAAATTATTATTAATATTATTACGTAACATCACAAAACGTTGTAAATATTTTTTAAGACTTTATAAGCTCGTCAGTTCGTCTCTGAGACGGTTTTCTGCTGCGTCAGAAAACTAAATTAGTTCAATCTGAGGAGTAAAAATAGAAATCTAAAAATGAACACGACTCCTTCAGGAGACAGAAAAAGAAGCTTCTATTTTTAGATCTTCTGAGAGTGGACGAGGTCGGTCGGGTTTTAAAGACGGAGATTTAAAATCAGATGAAATAAAAGCTGTTCAGAACAGAAACTCACCGAAGAGACGCTGAGATCCGTCCTCCATCTGGAGGTCCAGAGTCCTCTGAGCTGGACTTTAGTCTCCTGTGAGGACAGAGACTCATTATGTCTCGTATCTCCTTAAGAGACACTATCTGACCCATTATCAGAGACCTGCACCCGGTTCAGACCTGCTACTGTGTAGCCCCGTCCCTAAAGTATACCCTGCTTTATGGTCTATTAGAGACCTGTCAATCACCGTGTAGCCCCGCCCTAAAGCATCCCCTGCTTTATGGTCTGTTTGACTCTAAATGGACCATAATGTACTAAATGAACATCATGCTGTATTGAAGAAGACTTGAAACTAGAGATTGAGACATAAACTCATGTTTACAATGTTTACTGAGGGAATAAATCAAGAGAGAAGTAGAGTCATTTTCTCATAGACTTCTATACAACCAGAGGAGTCGCCCCCTGGTGGACACTAGAGAGAATGCAGCTTCAACACATGCAGAACCAGAGGTTTGTCTCATTCTAAACTTCTTCTATTACTCTTTTAAACCTTAACCTCACCAGACCAGATCAACAGCTTCTTTATTACCTTTCACAATAAAAGCCTGTTCACAAGAAGGAACTGAAAGTTACTCAATTCAGCATTTGGCTAAAAAGGAAACTCAATAAAATATGAATTGTATCTTATACAACAGTTTACATCAAACAGAGGACACAACAGCATTCTAGTAGTTCGTCCTCGACACAAACCTCTTCAAACGTTTTCGTCATGAATTCACATCTCAGTATGAACAGTTTAATCTTTACGTCCCGTAGCGTAAAGGCTGTAAGTGTATATTTATATTTATAATAACATATTACCTTTCTGTCACACTGAAGCAGTTATCTTTATGCTCTATAACACCAGACTCTATTGACAAAAACGGTAATTTTACCTCAATCTTTGTGTTATTGTGTGACTTTGGTGTTTAAAGGTTTGATTAAGTTTAGCTTAATTTAACTGATTATTTAACTAAAATTCGTCACTATAATGATTACAGGATATTGTTATTTTTTTACGTGCTTTTCATATTATTGGTCTTCCATACACACGCGTCTCTATCCGACACAATGAGCTGCTAGCTTAAAGACAAAGATAAAGATCACGTTATTAAATATGGCGGTGAAAAGCAGCTAGTCTGGTAAACAGCTTCACGACAGACAGCTGGTTCCTGTCTTTGTGTCTCTGGTCTCTTCTGGTTTATTCCCAGTAACACCTGCCGCTCACACGGCTCTCTGTGCTGGTGTTAATGCCGCTAACGTGACAAGATAAAACAACGATAATAACCGGAACATAAAGCGTCGTTTTCCCGCCTAAACTCCGCGGTTCTACCTGTATTTACTCAGATTAAGTCGCGTGCATCATCATGGATCCGTCGGTCTGTCGATGAGTCCGGTGAAGGATCCAGTTAAACCGGTTCAGTCCGAGTCAGAAGCTCCACTATCCCGAGACGACCCGAGTCAGAGATCCTCCCGAATGAAAGACGAACCCTTTAAATGTATGAATGTGTAAATGAAATGATGATTATTATTAAGCGACTCCAGGAGGATGAACTAGATCACGTGATGACTGATGAGAGGAAGAAGAAGGAGAAGAAGCTTCAGTCTTCTGACTCATTTTAGCCTTTGTCCTCTGGGGGGGGGGGGGGGGGGGATCATCACTGATCACATTATCAATAACTGATCACATGATCAATAACATGTTTATGAACATTAAAGATCAATAATACCTTTAAAACACTTATAAATAAGAATCTCTGTTAATAAGTTTATATTCAGGTTCATTAATAAGTAAAGAACTCTCTTCAAACGTACAGAAGATCATTTGTCTAGAAAAGAATAAACATGAGATACTAAGTTAAAATATAACTTAAAATATTAAGTAACAATGTTTACGTTTGCAACGTTTTGGGGAAAATATTAATAAAAATAATGACTTCAGTAAAATGTTTGACATACTGGGAGAAAAATTATGAAATTTTGATTAAAAAAATAAATCTGTTAATGTCAGCAGTTTATATTCAGGTTCATTATTAAAGACGATGAAAGAAAAACACTCAAGACAAAAGTATGGAAGATCATTAACGTCTAGAACAAAACAAAAGAACATGAGATATTCAGTCAAAACTATGAAATAGAATATTTGTGTTAAATGTATAGAAATAGATGAAATGTTAAAAACATAATGAGAAAATTATGAGAAACTAAGTCAACATTTAAATATTAAGTTAAAATAATTACGTTTGCAACATTTTCAGGGAAAATATTGATAAAAATGACTTTAATTTAAAATGATGATGGAGTCGGAGAACATTATGAAAGTTAAATTAATGTTTCTATTTTTGTGGTCTCATGAGAAATGTGTGATGTCACAATATTAGAATGAAACAAAGAACAGGAAGTTAAAATCCGCATGAATAAATAATATATATATACACATACAGTATAGAGATAAATAAATATAGATACTTATATATATAGATGTATATTAATATTATGTCACATGATCAGAATGAAACAAACAGGAAGTTAAAATCAGCCTTGAACGGTTTAATAAAACAAAGAGTCGGTTAATGTTCTCAATGACTGTTTTTACAGATTTTATGTATTTATGACGTGAACAAACTTTGACATCACGTATTATTGTGACGGTGATTCTATGGAAGGCAAAAAAACTCAACTCCAAAATATGTAAATGATGACAAAACTCAAAACAACGTATTTTGTGTTAAATAGTTAAATTATGAGACAGGACTTTAAATTATTATCACTTACTGAATCTAAATTATCAGCTCTGTGTCATTTTATCAAAATTATGAGCGAATATAAATAAAAAATCTTCACCTAAAAAGATGCTTTGACTTTGAGCCAAAATTACGTTTTAAAAGTTTAATTTAATAAACATTTTAACGTCTTTTAACATTTAGTTTGACTCACTGAGAACTTTGACTTGATAAATGAAACATGTTCAGTATCTTATGTGAGAGTGGTCCTGGTGGTCCTGGTGGTCCTGGTGGTTCTGGTGGTCCTGGTCTTCAGCCTCTTGGATCTTTGTCTTCATAGAAACATGAACGTTGGTTCAGAGCTCAGTTCATCGTTTCCACGTCGTCCATCTCTTGGTCCTCTGGAGGTCCAGCTGCTCTCTTCTTCTTCTTCTGCTTCGTCTTGGTTGGATCCGATGAGGAGTCCTGCTTCTTCTTCGGTGGTTCTGCTTCGACTGAAGAGAAGCATCAGAGGAATTTTAAACAACTTCAACAAATATTGATGATGTGAGTTTATATAAATATGTAAAGAAAGACGTTGAATCAGTAAAGTCAAAAATAGTGATTTATTTAAGACTTTCTGCCGTTCAAGAAAGAATATTTGTTTACAAATAAATAATAAAGAAATGTTGATTGCTTTTTAATGAATTGTCTTTTTCTTTCACAAAACAATAGAAAAGAGCCGATAAGAGTCTTGATAATAGTACTAGTACTGATAGTACTAGTACTGATAATAGTACTAGTATTGATAGTACTAGTACTGATAATAGTACTAGTACTGATAGTACTAGTACTAGTATTGATAGTACTAGTACTGATAATAGTACTAGTATTGGTAGTACTAGTACTGATAATAGTACTAGTATTGGTAGTACTAGTACTGATAGTACTAGTACTGATAATACTAGTACTAGTACTGATAATACTAGTACTGATAATACTAGTACTGATAGTACTAGTACTGATAGTACTAGTACTGATAGTACTAGTACTGATAGTACTAGTACTGAGAATAGTACTAGTACTGATAATAGTACTAGTACTGATAGTACTAGTACTGATAATAGCACTAGTATTGGTAGTACTAGTACTGATAGTACTAGTACTGATAATAGTACTAGTATTGGTAGTACTAGTACTGATAATAGTACTAGTATTGGTAGTACTAGTACTGATAGTACTAGTACTGATAATAGTACTAGTATTGGTAGTACTAGTACTGATAATAGTACTAGTATTGATAGTACTAGTGCTGATAGTACTAGTACTGATGATAGTACTAGTACTGATAGTACTAGTACTGATAATAGTACTAGTACTGATAATAGTACTAGTATTGATAGTACTAGTACTGATAATAGTACTAGTATTGATAGTACTAGTACTGATAATAGTACTAGTATTGATAGTACTAGTACTGATAATAGTACTAGTATTGATAATAGTACAAGTATTGATAGTACTAGTACTGATAATAGTACTAGTATTGGTAGTACTAGTACTGATAATAGCACTAGTATTGATAGTACTAGTACTGATAATAGTACTAGTATTGATAATAGTACTAGTACTGATAATAGCACTAGTATTGATTATAGTACAAGTACTGATAATAGTACTAGTATTGATAATAGTACTAGTATTGATAATAGTACTAGTACTGATAATAGTACTAGTACTGATAGTACTAGTACTGATAGTACTAGTACTGATAATAGTACTAGTATTGATAGTACTAGTACTGATAATAGTACTAGTATTGGTAGTACTAGTACTGATAATAGTACTAGTATTGATAATAGTACTAGTATTGATAGTACTAGTACTGATAATAGTACTAGTATTGATAGTACTAGTACTGATAATAGTACTAGTATTGATAGTACGAGTACTAATAATAGTACTAGTATTGATAGTACTAGTATTGATAGTACTAGTACTGATAATAGTACTAGTATTGATAGTACTAGTATTGATAATAGCACTAGTACTGATAATAGCACTAGTATTGATAATAGCACTAGTACTGATAATGGTACTAGTATTGATTATAGTACTAGTACTGATTATAGTACTAGTACTGATAATAGTACTAGTACTGATAATAGTACTAGTATTGATTATAGTACTAGTACTGGAATAGTACTAGTACTGATAATAGTACTAGTACTGATAATAGTACTAGTACTGATTATAGTACTAGTACTGATAATAGTACTAGTACTGATTATAGTACTAGTACTGATAATTGTACTAGTACTGATAATAGTACTAGTACTGATAATAGTACTAGTACTGATTATAGTACTAGTACTGATAATAGTACTAGTACTGATAATAGTACTAGTACTGATAACAGTACTAGTATTGATAGTACTAGTACTGATAATAGTACTAGTATTGGTAGTACTAGTACTGATAGTACTAGTATTGATTATAGTACTAGTACTGATAATAGTACTAGTATTGATAGTACTAGTACTGATAATAGTACTAGTATTGATAGTACTAGTATTGATAATAGCACTAGTACTGATAATAGCACTAGTATTGATAATAGCACTAGTACTGATAATGGTACTAGTATTGATTATAGTACTAGTACTGATTATAGTACTAGTACTGATAATAGTACTAGTACTGATAATAGTACTAGTATTGATTATAGTACTAGTACTGGAATAGTACTAGTACTGATAATAGTACTAGTACTGATAATAGTACTAGTACTGATTATAGTACTAGTACTGATAATAGTACTAGTACTGATTATAGTACTAGTACTGATAATAGTACTAGTACTGATAATAGTACTAGTACTGATAATAGTACTAGTACTGATTATAGTACTAGTACTGATAATAGTACTAGTACTGATAATAGTACTAGTACTGATAACAGTACTAGTATTGATAGTACTAGTACTGATAATAGTACTAGTATTGGTAGTACTAGTACTGATAGTACTAGTATTGATTATAGTACTAGTACTGATAATAGTACTAGTACTGATAATAGTACTAGTGTTGATTATAGTACTAGTACTGATAATAGTACTAGTATTGATTATAGTACTAGTACTGATAATAGTACGAGTATTGATTATAGTACTAACCAACATCATTTTATTCTTCATGCTCTTTATTAACGTCTCCTCTAATAAAGAACTCACTTTAAACTAACAGAGTGTGCATTAAAGTGTGAAACTGTGACGTCACGATTGAGTCATGTGACAACAAGGAGACACTGACTGAGCTACGGGAAGTGAACACAGAGAGGAGAGGAGGAGAGAGGGGAGGAGAGGGAGAGAAGGAGAGGAGAGGGGAGGAGAGAGGGGAGGAGAGAGGATAGGAGAGAAGGAGAGGAGAGAGGAGAGGGAGAGGAGAGAGAGAAGGAGAGGAGAGGGGAGGAGAGAGGGGAGGAGAGAGGATAGGAGAGGGAGAGGAGAGAAGGAGAGGAGAGAGGGGAGGAGAGGAGAGAGGGGAGGAGAGGATAGGAGAGGGAGAGGAGAGAAGAGGAGAGAGGGGAGGAGAGGAGAGAGGAGAGAAGAGAAGGAGAGGAGAGAGGAGAGAAGGAGAGGAGAGAGGGAGAGGAGCGAAGGAGAGGGAGAGGAGAGGAGAGAAGGAGAGGATAGGAGAGAGGGGAGGAGAGAAGGAGAGGAGAGAGGGGAGGAGAGAGGATAGGAGAGGGAGAGGAGAGGGAGAGGAGAGAAGAGAAGGAGAGAGGAGAGGGGAGGAGAGGAGCGAGGGAGAGGAGAGAAGGAGAGGAGAGGAGAGAGAGGAGGAGAGAGGGGAGAAGGAGAGGAGAGGGGAGGAGAGGGAGAGGAGAGAAGGAGAGGAGAGGGGAGGAGAGAGGGGAGGAGAGAAGGAGAGGAGAGAGGGGAGGAGAGGGAGAGGAGAGAGGAGAGAAGGAGAGGAGAGGGGAGGAGAGAGGAGAGAAGGAGAGGAGAGGGGAGGAGAGAGGGGAGGAGAGAGGATAGGAGAGAAGGAGAGGAGAGAGGAGAGGAGAGAGAGAAGGAGAGGAGAGGAGAGAGGATAGGAGAGGGAGAGGAGAGAAGGAGAGGAGAGAGGGGAGGAGAGGAGAGGAGAGGAGAGGGAGAGGAGAGAAGAGGAGAGAGGGGAGGAGAGGAGAGGAGAGGAGAGAGGGAGAGGAGCGAAGGAGAGGAGAGGAGAGAAGGAGAGGATAGGAGAGAGGGGAGGAGAGAAGGAGAGGAGAGAGGGGAGGAGAGGAGAGAGGGAGAGGAGAGAAGGAGAGGAGAGGAGAGAGAGAGAGGAGCGAAGGAGGGAGAGGAGCGAAGGAGAGGAGAGGAGAGAGAGAGGAGAGAAGAGAAGGAGAGGGGAGAGGGGAGAGGAGAGAGGGGAGGAGAGAGGGAGAGGAGAGAAGGAGAGGAGAGAAGGAGAGGAGAGAGGGGAGGAGAGGAGAGAGAGAGGAGAGAAGAGAGGGGAGGAGAGAGGGAGAGGAGAGAAGGAGAGGAGAGAGGGGAGGAGAGAGGGGAGGAGAGGAGAGGGAGAGGAGAGAAGGAGAGGAGAGAGGGGAGGAGAGAGGGGAGGAGAGAGGGAGAGGAGAGAAGGAGAGGAGAGGGAGAGGAGAGAAGGAGAGGAGAGAGGGGAGAGGGGAGGAGAGAGGGGAGGAGAGAGGGAGAGGAGAGAAGGAGAGGAGAGGGAGAGGAGAGAAGGAGAGGAGAGAGGAGAGGAGAGAGGGGAGGAGAGAGGGGAGGGGAGAGGATAGGAGAGGGAGAGGAGAGAGGGGAGGAGAGAGGGAGAGGGAGAGGAGAGAAGGAGAGGAGAGGGAGAGGAGAGAAGGAGAGGAGAGAGGGGAGGAGAGAGGGAGAGGAGAGGGAGAGGAGAGAGGGAGAGGGAGAGGAGAGAAGGAGAGGAGAGGGAGAGGAGAGAAGGAGAGGAGAGAGGGGAGGAGAGAGGATAGGAGAGGGAGAGGAGAGAGGGAGAGGGAGAGGAGAGAAGGAGAGGAGAGGGAGAGGAGAGAAGGAGAGGAGAGAGGAGAGGAGAGAGGAGAGGAGAGAGGGGAGGAGAGAGGGAGAGGAGAGAAGGAGAGGAGAGGGAGAGGAGAGAAGGAGAGGAGAGGGAGAGGGGAGGAGAGAGGATAGGAGAGGGAGAGGAGAGAGGGGAGAAGAGAGGGAGAGGGAGAGGAGAGAAGAGAAGGAGAGGCGAGGGAGAGGAGAGAAGGAGCGAGAGGAGCGAAGGAGGGAGAGGAGCGAAGGAGAGGAGAGAGGGGAGGAGAGAGGGAGAGGAGAGAAGGAGAGGAGAGGGAGAGGAGAGAAGGAGAGGAGAGAGGGGAGGAGAGAGGGGAGGGGAGAGGATAGGAGAGGGAGAGGAGAGAAGGAGAGGAGAGAGGGGAGGAGAGGAGAGAGGGGAGGAGAGGAGAGAGGAGAGAAGAGAGGGAGAGGAGAGAAGGAGAGGAGAGAGGAGAGAAGGAGAGGAGAGAAGAGGAGAGAGGGAAGGAGAGGAGAGAGGAGAGAAGAGAGGGAGAGGAGAGAAGGAGAGGAGAGAGGAGAGAAGGAGAGGAGAGAGGGAGAGGAGCGAAGGAGAGGGAGAGGAGAGGAGAGAAGGAGAGGATAGGAGAGAGGGGAGGAGAGAAGGAGAGGAGAGAGGGGAGGAGAGAGGATAGGAGAGGGAGAGGAGAGGGAGAGGAGAGAAGAGAAGGAGAGAGGAGAGGGGAGGAGAGGAGCGAGGGAGAGGAGAGAAGGAGAGGAGAGGAGAGAGAGGAGGAGAGAGGGGAGAAGGAGAGGAGAGGGGAGGAGAGGGAGAGGAGAGAAGGAGAGGAGAGGGGAGGAGAGAGGGGAGGAGAGAAGGAGAGGAGAGAGGGGAGGAGAGGGAGAGGAGAGAGGAGAGAAGGAGAGGAGAGGGGAGGAGAGAGGAGAGAAGGAGAGGAGAGGGGAGGAGAGAGGGGAGGAGAGAGGATAGGAGAGAAGGAGAGGAGAGAGGAGAGGGAGAGGAGAGAGACAAGGAGAGGAGAGGAGAGAGGGGAGGAGAGAGGATAGGAGAGGGAGAGGAGAGAAGGAGAGGAGAGAGGGGAGGAGAGGAGAGGAGAGGAGAGGGAGAGGAGAGAAGAGGAGAGAGGGGAGGAGAGGAGAGGAGAGGAGAGAGGGAGAGGAGCGAAGGAGAGGAGAGGAGAGAAGGAGAGGATAGGAGAGAGGGGAGGAGAGGAGAGAGGGAGAGGAGAGAAGGAGAGGAGAGGAGAGAGAGAGAGGAGCGAAGGAGGGAGAGGAGCGAAGGAGAGGAGAGGAGAGAGAGAGGAGAGAAGAGAAGGAGAGGGGAGAGGGGAGAGGAGAGAGGGGAGGAGAGAGGGAGAGGAGAGAAGGAGAGGAGAGAAGGAGAGGAGAGAGGGGAGGAGAGAGGGGAGGAGAGGAGAGAGAGAGGAGAGAAGAGAGGGGAGGAGAGAGGGAGAGGAGAGAAGGAGAGGAGAGAGGGGAGGAGAGAGGGGAGGAGAGGAGAGGGAGAGGAGAGAAGGAGAGGAGAGAGGGGAGGAGAGAGGGGAGGAGAGAGGGAGAGGAGAGAAGGAGAGGAGAGGGAGAGGAGAGAAGGAGAGGAGAGAGGGGAGAGGGGAGGAGAGAGGGGAGGAGAGAGGGAGAGGAGAGAAGGAGAGGAGAGAAGGAGAGGAGAGGGAGAGGAGAGAAGGAGAGGAGAGAGGGGAGGAGAGAGGGGAGGAGAGAGGGAGAGGAGAGAAGGAGAGGAGAGGGAGAGGAGAGAAGGAGAGGAGAGAGGGGAGGAGAGAGGGGAGGAGAGAGGGAGAGGAGAGAAGGAGAGGAGAGGGAGAGGAGAGAAGGAGAGGAGAGAGGGGAGAGGGGAGGAGAGAGGGGAGGAGAGAGGGAGAGGAGAGAAGGAGAGGAGAGGGAGAGGAGAGAAGGAGAGGAGAGAGGAGAGGAGAGAGGGAGGAGAGAGGGAGAGGAGAGAAGGAGAGGAGAGGGAGGAGAGAAGGAGAGGAGAGAGGGGAGGAGAGAGGGGAGGGGAGAGGATAGGAGAGGGAGAGGAGAGAGGGGAGGAGAGAGGGAGAGGGAGAGGAGAGAAGGAGAGGAGAGGGAGAGGAGAGAAGGAGAGGAGAGAGGGGAGGAGAGAGGGAGAGGAGAGAGGGAGAGGGAGAGGAGAGAAGGAGAGGAGAGGGAGAGGAGAGAAGGAGAGGAGAGAGGGGAGGAGAGAGGATAGGAGAGGGAGAGGAGAGAGGGAGAGGGAGAGGAGAGAAGGAGAGGAGAGGGAGAGGAGAGAAGGAGAGGAGAGAGGAGAGGAGAGAGGAGAGGAGAGAGGGGAGGAGAGAGGGAGAGGAGAGAAGGAGAGGAGAGGGAGAGGAGAGAAGGAGAGGAGAGAGGGGAGGAGAGAGGGGAGGGGAGAGGATAGGAGAGGGAGAGGAGAGAGGGGAGGAGAGAGGGAGAGGGAGAGGAGAGAAGGAGAGGAGAGGGAGAGGAGAGAAGGAGAGGAGAGAGGGAGAGGGGAGGAGAGAGGATAGGAGAGGGAGAGGAGAGAGGGGAGAAGAGAGGGAGAGGGAGAGGAGAGAAGAGAAGGAGAGGCGAGGGAGAGGAGAGAAGGAGGGAGAGGAGCGAAGGAGGGAGAGGAGCGAAGGAGAGGAGAGAGGAGAGGAGAGAGGGGAGGAGAGAGGGAGAGGAGAGAAGGAGAGGAGAGGGAGAGGAGAGAAGGAGAGGAGAGAGGGGAGGAGAGAGGGGAGGGGAGAGGAGAGGAGAGGGAGAGGAGAGAGGGGAGGAGAGAGGGAGAGGAGAGAAGGAGAGGAGAGGGAGAGGAGAGAAGGAGAGGAGAGAGGGGAGGAGAGAGGGGAGGGGAGAGGAGAGGAGAGGAGAGGGAGAGGAGAGAAGGAGAGGAGAGAGGGGAGGAGAGAGGGGAGGGGAGAGGAGAGGAGAGGGAGAGGGAGAGGAGAGAAGAGAAGGAGAGGGAGAGGAGAGAAGGAGAGGAGAGAGGGAGAGGGGAGGAGAGAGGATAGGAGAGGGAGAGGAGAGAGGGGAGAAGAGAGGGAGAGGGAGAGGAGAGAAGAGAAGGAGAGGCGAGGGAGAGGAGAGAAGGAGGGAGAGGAGCGAAGGAGGGAGAGGAGCGAAGGAGAGAGAGGAGCGAAGGAGAGGAGAGAAGAAAAGGAGAGGCGAGGGAGAGGAGAGAAGGAGGGAGAGAAGGAGAGGAGAGAGGGAGAGGAGAGGAGAGAGGGGGAGAGGAGAGAGGATGTTAATATCTAAATAGTTTAATATTTATAACATGTGGAGCCTCCATTAATAACACTTGTAGACACTTAACATGTTGGACGTATTGATTATATTGTTTTCCAATTTTTGAAAAATAAATAATCAAAGAATTCAACTTGTTTTATTTCTTTGTAATGATGAATGTCATAATAAGTGTTATTCTGCAGTTGTCATGTTCTATTATCTCTGCTTCTGCTCATGATGGTTCTGTTTCCATCGAGAGATGTTCAGTGGGTCAGTCAGTGTTTATGCCTCACTGACCTTCCATACCGGCCTTGTCTGTCTGCATGTGCTGAAGCTGTTTCAGAAGTTTTCTCTTCTTCTTTCCAGACAAAGTGATGTTCGCTCGCTGACTCGACCTGAAACACAAACACGTTTATTCTCCGTCTAACATGAGAAGAAGAGACTTCTGGTTCTATTCATCACGTACTTCCTCTTCTTCAGGTGGTGGACGGTGATCAGACCTTCGTCCACCACGGCTCCCACGATCAGATGTCTCTTCCTCTTCTCTCGGCTCAGAACTCGACGACGCTTGAAGACGTTCTTAGCGAGTTCCTGCAGGACGACAACAAAAAGAAAAACTTGAACGAGACGGATTTAGTATTCAGGTCGTCAGAGAAAAACTGAACTAATAACGCGTTATTATCGCGTTCACGCATTCATTCAGTAACGCCGACAATTATTTTATAGCGCGTTAACGCATTTTATTTTGAAAGTGCGTTGCTCACTGGCAGCGGTGGAGGAATGGAGACTACTGGACATCGCTGCGGTAAAGTCAGCAGACACTCACATGTTAGTGCACCTCTATGCTGACATTCACCGTAAACACATTTAAACGGCACAGATCGGGAGCGAGAGAAGGACTTTGAAAGTTAGCGGAAACATTAACGTGAGACAACATCCGGTTTCTTCAGACGAACATCCGGTTTTCAGAATAAGATGCCAACAAAGTATGAATTATATTCACATTAAGTATAAAACATGCTGCCTGCATCTCGTGAGTTAAAGGGAAAATACACCTAAAGTGTGCGTAAAGTGTCTTTATTCTTTGATCGCTGGGTCACCATCATCACCTCTGAGTTACAGCATCATAGTGATGAAGAGTAGAGCTGCATCATAGTGATGAAGAGTAGAGCAGCATCATAGTGATGAAGAGTAGAGCTGGGTCATAGTGATGAAGAGTAGAGCAGCATCATAGTGATGAAGAGTAGAGCTGGGTCATAGTGATGAAGAGTAGAGCAGCATCATAGTGATGAAGAGTAGAGCAGCATCATAGTGATGAAGAGTAGAGCTGGGTCATAGTGATGAAGAGTAGAGCAGCATCATAGTGATGAAGAGTAGAGCTGGGTCATAGTGATGAAGAGTAGAGCAGCATCATAGTGATGAAGAGTAGAGCTGCATCATAGTGATGAAGAGTAGAGCAGCATCATAGTGATGAAGAGTAGAGCAGCATCATAGTGATGAAGAGTAGAGCTGGGTCATAGTGATGAAGAGTAGAGCTGGGTCATAGTGATGAAGAGTAGAGCAGCGTCATAGTGATGAAGAGTAGAGCTGCATCATAGTGATGAAGAGTAGAGCTGCATCATAGTGATGAAGAGTAGAGCTGCATCATAGTGATGAAGAGTAGAGCTGCATCATAGTGATGAAGAGTAGAGCTGCATCATAGTGATGAAGAGTAGAGCTGCATCATAGTGATGAAGAGTAGAGCTGCGTCATAGTGATGAAGAGTAGAGCTGGGTCATAGTGATGAAGAGTAGAGCTGCATCATAGTGATGAAGAGTAGAGCTGCATCATAGTGATGAAGAGTAGAGCAGCGTCATAGTGATGAAGAGTAGAGCTGCGTCATAGTGATGAAGAGTAGAGCTGCGTCATAGTGATGAAGAGTAGAGCAGCGTCATAGTGATGAAGAGTAGAGCTGCATCATAGTGATGAAGAGTAGAGCTGCGTCATAGTGATGAAGAGTAGAGCTGGGTCATAGTGATGAAGAGTAGAGCTGCATCATAGTGATGAAGAGTAGAGCAGCATCATAGTGATGAAGAGTAGAGCAGCGTCATAGTGATGAAGAGTAGAGCTGCATCATAGTGATGAAGAGTAGAGCTGCGTCATAGTGATGAAGAGTAGAGCTGGGTCATAGTGATGAAGAGTAGAGCTGCATCATAGTGATGAAGAGTAGAGCTGCATCATAGTGATGAAGAGTAGAGCAGCGTCATAGTGATGAAGAGTAGAGCTGCGTCATAGTGATGAAGAGTAGAGCTGCATCATAGTGATGAAGAGTAGAGCTGCATCATAGTGATGAAGAGTAGAGCTGCATCATAGTGATGAAGAGTAGAGCTGCGTCATAGTGATGAAGAGTAGAGCTGCATCATAGTGATGAAGAGTAGAGCTGCATCATAGTGATGAAGAGTAGAGCTGCATCATAGTGATGAAGAGTAGAGCTGCATCATAGTGATGAAGAGTAGAGCGGCATCATAGTGATGAAGAGTAGAGCAGCATCATAGTGATGAAGAGTAGAGCAGCATCACATGCTCTGACTGTGATGAAGACTCAACACACACATGTAGATGAACGTGTGAAACATGTTGTTCTGTTCACAGCAGTGGAACGTTTCACACACAGTCACACACTGAGCACAGATATAGAAGAGATAGAACTGCTGCTGTGTGAAGAGAACACTGCTGCTAACAACAACCTGATGTGTTTAAAGTGTTCACACACAATGTTATTCACCTGTTGTTCTAGAGCAGCTACTTTAAAATAAAAGAGAGCAATACACTACTTATGAATTCATTATTGAACTTTGCCATGACAATGAGATTAATCGCGATTAAAAATTGTAATCGTTGCCCAGCACTAATATATACATATATAAATGTGACTTATCATGAGAAGTACTCTGATCTTTTACTTGAGGAAAAGTAATTTAGTAGAAATAATCAATATATACTCAAAGTAAAAGTACTCTATGCAGAATGGGTACTTTTAAAACGGTATAATATAAAGACACAGACTATAAAAAGGCAGTAAAATAAATGGCTAAGCTAAGCTAGCTAGAAGTAGCCGTGTTTACGTTAGCCGTCCACATGCTAGCTGCTAGCTGTTAGCTTCTAGCCGCTAGCTGTTTAACTGTCCGGTTACAGTTCGTTCTTCTCTGTTTAAAAGCGTCGTCTTCTCTCTCGGAACTCTCTCGTCTCGTATCGACATTGAACGTTGTTTCTTATTGATATTAAAAGTCGTTTCTTACAGTTTTCGGTCTGTTTATTTTTCCTCCTGGAGCCATGTTGGTCTCACGTGGGAAGAGTTGAGCTTCTTCTTCTGCTCTTTAAATTACGGCCAGACCTCCGGACGACGGCTCTTTACTGCCCCCTCAGGTCTGTCCACGCATTACAACCACAGTGATAAATACAGACTAAAATACTCGTTATGAGTAAAAGTGATGCAGTTTAATTAACTGCTTTTATTTGTATTTATATCATTGAAGGAGAGTTTCTGTGAAATGATCAAAAAGCCAATAAACAGTTTAGCATTGAAGTAAAATAAGTAAAGAAGTATTAGCAACTAAATGTACTTGAAGTATCCAAAGTAAAATACTTAAAGTAATCATAATACAGAGTCACTATATCATCACCATATTTATTATATTATATTGTTTATATTACATAATAATAAAAAATATATAAATAATAATATCTATTATTATTGTATGTTTTATATGATTATTTTAGCTCCATCGACCACAGTAGTTCACATTTAGACGTCACAATAAAAGTATTGATCGCTGCAATCGTCTCATTGTTCCTCAGATAAACATTGTGTTAACCCTAACCCTCTAAAATCATCAGAGAACAAACTGAATCTACAACAGTCAATCATCTGAGACAACATGAACGGACTCTGAGGGTCTGGGATCAGTTTTAAATATTGCTTATGCTTATATTTTGGGTCATGAAGAGTTTCAACATTTCCCTGAATTTAAAATCAGACGGGAAATCAGGCCGAATGACTCCTCTGATGGAAAATGTGGTTCCATCATTCTATGAGTCTGTTTATATCTGTTATATTTAAACTGGTGAATCACAAACAACCAGAATCAGCTCCAGAACTGGACAGATAATACAAATAAAGTTAGCATTTAACTGTTAAACTATTCAGAAATAAGGTTATCTTATACAATAACTGGAGCGCAAAAAATTAATGTCAGTATGGAAAAACATGAAAAAGTCATGTCAGCTTCATGTTGAGCTGCTTGTTTCTAAACCGAGACTCGACCTGATGAAACCAGTGACTTTGTGTTACGAGAGAGAGAGTTCATGTGAATACAGATTTTAAGATGAGAGCCACTTCAGTGACTCAATAAGTCTTTATATTATATTAGAGTATTGAGTCAGATCAGGAAGTAAAGCTGCAATTAATCATTGTTTTCATTATCAATTTGTTTAAATTGTCAATTTTTTAAATTGTTGGTTTGTAAAATGTCCAACAGTCTAAAACCAAAAGATAATCTGTTTACAATGTTATATGTATGTAACATTGTATGTTACTTGGTCAAATGTATTATTTGTATGTGATTTTATTCTATTTGTCTTATCTGGACCCCGAGTCTGAAATCAAGTTTGATTGATTGATTATAGAAACAGAAAGCCGTCACATTGAAGAGAATAGTTGGAGCTTGTAGGAAATAATCTACCATCACATCAACAGGATGTAATTAAGTATAATCTGAAAGTCCAGAGGACCTGAGGTGGAACGTTGAGGAACTCCTCTAAACAGAAATGTTTGAAGTGAAGAGCAATTTCATGAGGGTTCTGATGTAGAATGATGATTCTCTGAATGTTTAGGACAAAGAGACATCAGAGAGAGATCAGAGAGACATCAGAGAGACATCAGAGAGACATCAGAGAGAGATCAGAGAGAGATCAGAGACATCAGAGAGAGATCAGAGACATCAGAGAGAGATCAGAGACATCAGAGAGACATCAGAGACATCAGAGAGAGATCAGAGACATCCGAGAGACATCAGAGACATCAGAGACATCAGAGAGACATCAGAGAGAGATCAGAGAGACATCAGAGACATCAGAGAGAGATCAGAGACATCAGAGACATCAGAGAGAGATCAGAGACATCCGAGAGACATCAGAGAGACATCCGAGAGACATCAGAGAGACCAGAGAGAGATCAGAGAGAGATCAGAGAGAGATCAGAGAGAGATCAGAGAGACATCAGAGAGACATCAGAGAGACATCAGAGACATCAGAGAGACATCAGAGAGACATCAGAGAGACATCAGAGAGACATCAGAGAGAGATCAGAGAGAGATCAGCGAGACATCAGAGAGAGATCAGAGAGAGATCAGCGAGACATCAGAGAGACATCAGAGAGACATCAGAGAGACATCAGAGAGAGATCAGAGAGACATCAGAGAGACATCAGAGACATCAGAGAGACATCAGAGAGACATCAGAGAGATCAGAGAGAGATCAGAGAGACATCAGAGAGAGATCAGAGAGACATCAGAGAGAGATCAGAGAGACATCAGAGAGAGATCAGAGAGACATCAGAGAGAGATCAGAGAGACATCAGAGACATCAGAGAGAGATCAGAGAGAAATCAGAGAGACATCAGAGAGACATCAGAGACATCAGAGAGACATCAGAGAGACATCAGAGACATCAGAGAGAGATCAGAGAGACATCAGAGACATCAGAGAGACATCAGAGAGAGATCAGAGAGAGATCAGAGAGACATCAGAGAGACATCAGAGAGAGATCAGAGAGACATCAGAGACATCAGAGAGAGATCAGAGACATCAGAGAGACATCAGGGAGACATCAGAGACATCAGACACATCAGAGAGACATCAGAGACACTTCATGAGGTTTCTGATGTTAAATGAATGTTTCGGACAAAGATTCATCAGAGAGACATCAGAGACATTGAGGACACAGAGAGCAGGATTCTGTCAAAGGTTTAATGGTTCAGAGTGTTTGTCTCAGTGCAACATGGAGCCGTGTTAGTTTATGTACAGATGTGAGCTTTGGCATTGAGAAGCAGAGTGGGTGGTGGAAGGAACAAGAGACCCTGAAGGCAGCACGAGGGTCCAACACTGAAGACAAAAACCAGCAGCAGAGAAATCAAAAGACCGGAAACTGAACACAGAATAATTTCTTAATTTCAATCAACCACAAAAACAAGTCCGCAAACTAAATCAATGGTATATATATTTATATATCTAAAGTGCATTATGGTACAAAAATATAGAAGGTCAGCAGCACCTCGATACATTTACAAAATAAATACATCATCCAACCAAATAAATTACTGCAAAACAAACCTGACATAACGGGAATAAAAAAAGAAAAAGCAAGGATTCACAAAGATTCAAATCTTTTTTTATCATATTCTGCTTTCTATTCTGCTATATTTAGAATATTTACAGACAATAAATATTTTCCACTTTCTTTCCAAACGATCTCAGTTACAGACGATTGTAATGAGATAATTTAGGAGTCCAACTGTCCGAAGGTTCTGAAACACAGAGAGACAAACTTAGTTTAATGTTTCAGACATCAATAATATAAAAAGATGATTGTTACTTCATGCAAATGATTTATGTGGAAGTAAACAGCTGCATTAATCTTACTCCTATAATAAGAATTAGTTCAGATAACTTCACGTTTAGCAGTAAATACATTTGTTCTGTGTTATTATGTAGAATAACAATGAAATATGAGCATTTAGTGGATTAATAACTTCATTTCCTTTGTTTGGTAAAAGTGAGACAATAAACTGAACGTGTTCAGTTCTCTTTAAGTAATTAAATGAAAAATTCAAACACTAAGTCATCATTTGTATTTCAATAATCATCTTGAATTCTTGAAGTAAAGGCTGATCTCGTGTTGTGTATTTCAGCTTTATGTTACGTTAGGTCTCGTGTTGTGTATTTCAGCTTTATGTTACGTTAGGTCTCGTGTTGTGTATTTCAGCTTTATGTTACGTTAGGTCTCGTGTTGTGTATTTCAGCTTTATGTTACGTTAGGTCTCGTGTTGTGTATTTCAGCTTTATGTTACGTTAGGTCTCGTGTTGTGTATTTCAGCTTTATGTTACGTTAGGTCTCGTGTTGTGTATTTCAGCTTTATGTTACGTTAGGTCTCGTGTTGTGTATTTCAGCTTTATGTTACGTTAGGTCTCGTGTTGTGTATTTCAGCTTTATGTTACGTTAGGTCTCGTGTTGTGTATTTCAGCTTTATGTTACGTTAGGTCTCGTGTTGTGTATTTCAGCTTTATGTTACATTAGGTCTCGTGTTGTGTATTTCAGCTTTATGTTACGTTAGGTCTCGTGTTGTGTATTTCAGCTTTATGTTACGTTAGGTCTCGTGTTGTGTATTTCAGCTTTATGTTACGTTAGGTCTCGTGTTGTGTATTTCAGCTTTATGTTACGTTAGGTCTCGTGTTGTGTATTTCAGCTTTATGTTACGTTAGGTCTCGTGTTGTGTATTTCAGCTTTATGTTACGTTAGGTCTCGTGTTGTGTATTTCAGCTTTATGTTACGTTAGGTCTCGTGTTGTGTATTTCAGCTTTATGTTACGTTAGGTCTCGTGTTGTGTATTTCAGCTTTATGTTACATTAGGTCTCGTGTTGTGTATTTCAGCTTTATGTTACGTTAGGTCTCGTGTTGTGTATTTCAGCTTTATGTTACGTTAGGTCTCGTGTTGTGTATTTCAGCTTTATGTTACGTTAGGTCTCGTGTTGTGTATTTCAGCTTTATGTTACATTAGGTCTCGTGTTGTGTATTTCAGCTTTATGTTACGTTAGGTCTCGTGTTGTGTATTTCAGCTTTATGTTACGTTAGGTCTCGTGTTGTGTTCTTCAGCTTTATGTTACGTTAGGTCTCGTGTTGTGTATTTCAGCTTTATGTTACGTTAGGTCTCGTGTTGTGTATTTCAGCTTTATGTTACATTAGGTCTCGTGTTGTGTATTTCAGCTTTATGTTACGTTAGGTCTCGTGTTGTGTATTTCAGCTTTATGTTACGTTAGGTCTCGTGTTGTGTATTTCAGCTTTATGTTACGTTAGGTCTCGTGTTGTGTATTTCAGCTTTATGTTACATTAGGTCTCGTGTTGTGTATTTCAGCTTTATGTTACGTTAGGTCTCGTGTTGTGTATTTCAGCTTTATGTTACGTTAGGTCTCGTGTTGTGTATTTCAGCTTTATGTTACGTTAGGTCTCGTGTTGTGTATTTCAGCTTTATGTTACGTTAGGTCTCGTGTTGTGTATTTCAGCTTTATGTTACGTTAGGTCTCGTGTTGTGTATTTCAGCTTTATGTTACGTTAGGTCTCGTGTTGTGTATTTCAGCTTTATGTTACGTTAGGTCTCGTGTTGTGTTCTTCAGCTTTATGTTACGTTAGGTCTCGTGTTGTGTATTTCAGCTTTATGTTACGTTAGGTCTCGTGTTGTGTATTTCAGCTTTATGTTACATTAGGTCTCGTGTTGTGTATTTCAGCTTTATGTTACGTTAGGTCTCGTGTTGTGTATTTCAGCTTTATGTTACGTTAGGTCTCGTGTTGTGTATTTCAGCTTTATGTTACGTTAGGTCTCGTGTTGTGTATTTCAGCTTTATGTTACATTAGGTCTCGTGTTGTGTATTTCAGCTTTATGTTACGTTAGGTCTCGTGTTGTGTATTTCAGCTTTATGTTACGTTAGGTCTCGTGTTGTGTATTTCAGCTTTATGTTACGTTAGGTCTCGTGTTGTGTTCTTCAGCTTTATGTTACGTTAGGTCTCGTGTTGTGTATTTCAGCTTTATGTTACGTTAGGTCTCGTGTTGTGTATTTCAGCTTTATGTTACATTAGGTCTCGTGTTGTGTATTTCAGCTTTATGTTACGTTAGGTCTCGTGTTGTGTATTTCAGCTTTATGTTACGTTAGGTCTCGTGTTGTGTATTTCAGCTTTATGTTACGTTAGGTCTCGTGTTGTGTATTTCAGCTTTATGTTACATTAGGTCTCGTGTTGTGTATTTCAGCTTTATGTTACGTTAGGTCTCGTGTTGTGTATTTCAGCTTTATGTTACGTTAGGTCTCGTGTTGTGTATTTCAGCTTTATGTTACGTTAGGTCTCGTGTTGTGTATTTCAGCTTTATGTTACGTTAGGTCTCGTGTTGTGTATTTCAGCTTTATGTTACGTTAGGTCTCGTGTTGTGTATTTCAGCTTTATGTTACGTTAGGTCTCGTGTTGTGTATTTCAGCTTTATGTTACGTTAGGTCTCGTGTTGTGTATTTCAGCTTTATGTTACGTTAGGTCTCGTGTTGTGTATTTCAGCTTTATGTTACGTTAGGTCTCGTGTTGTGTATTTCAGCTTTATGTTACGTTAGGTCTCGTGTTGTGTATTTCAGCTTTATGTTACGTTAGGTCTCGTGTTGTGTATTTCAGCTTTATGTTACGTTAGGTCTCGTGTTGTGTATTTCAGCTTTATGTTACGTTAGGTCTCGTGTTGTGTATTTCAGCTTTATGTTACATTAGGTCTCGTGTTGTGTATTTCAGCTTTATGTTACATTAGGTCTCGTGTTGTGTATTTCAGCTTTATGTTACGTTAGGTCTCGTGTTGTGTATTTCAGCTTTATGTTACGTTAGGTCTCGTGTTGTGTATTTCAGCTTTATGTTACGTTAGGTCTCGTGTTGTGTATTTCAGCTTTATGTTACGTTAGGTCTCGTGTTGTGTATTTCAGCTTTATGTTACGTTAGGTCTCGTGTTGTGTTCTTCAGCTTTATGTTACGTTAGGTCTCGTGTTGTGTATTTCAGCTTTATGTTACATTAGGTCTCGTGTTGTGTATTTCAGCTTTATGTTACGTTAGGTCTCGTGTTGTGTATTTCAGCTTTATGTTACGTTAGGTCTCGTGTTGTGTATTTCAGCTTTATGTTACGTTAGGTCTCGTGTTGTGTATTTCAGCTTTATGTTACATTAGGTCTCGTGTTGTGTTCTTCAGCTTTATGTTACGTTAGGTCTCGTGTTGTGTTCTTCAGCTTTATGTTACATTAGGTCTCTTGTTGTGTATTTCAGCTTTATGTTACGTTAGGTCTCGTGTTGTGTTCTTCAGCTTTATGTTACATTAGGTCTCGTGTTGTGTTCTTCAGCTTTATGTTACATTAGGTCTCGTGTTGTGTATTTCAGCTTTATGTTACGTTAGGTCTCGTGTTGTGTTCTTTAGCTTTATGTTACGTTAGGTCTCGTGTTGTGTATTTCAGCTTTATGTTACGTTAGGTCTCGTGTTGTGTATTTCAGCTTTATGTTACGTTAGGTCTCGTGTTGTGTTCTTCAGCTTTATGTTACGTTAGGTCTCGTGTTGTGTATTTCAGCTTTATGTTACGTTAGGTCTCGTGTTGTGTTCTTCAGCTTTATGTTACGTTAGGTCTCGTGTTGTGTTCTTCAGCTTTATGTTACATTAGGTCTCGTGTTGTGTATTTCAGCTTTATGTTACGTTAGGTCTCGTGTTGTGTTCTTCAGCTTTATGTTACATTAGGTCTCGTGTTGTGTTCTTCAGCTTTATGTTACATTAGGTCTCGTGTTGTGTATTTCAGCTTTATGTTACGTTAGGTCTCGTGTTGTGTTCTTCAGCTTTATGTTACATTAGGTCTCGTGTTGTGTATTTCAGCTTTATGTTACGTTAGGTGTCGTGTTGTGTATTTCAGCTTTATGTTACGTTAGGTCTCGTGTTGTGTTCTTCAGCTTTATGTTACGTTAGGTCTCGTGTTGTGTTCTTCAGCTTTATGTTACGTTAGGTCTCGTGTTGTGTATTTCAGCTTTATGTTACGTTAGGTCTCGTGTTGTGTATTTCAGCTTTATGTTACGTTAGGTCTCGTGTTGTGTATTTCAGCTTTATGTTACGTTAGGTCTCGTGTTGTGTTCTTCAGCTTTATGTTATGTTAGGTCTCGTGTTGTGTATTTCAGCTTTATGTTACGTTAGGTCTCGTGTTGTGTTCTTCAGCTTTATGTTACATTAGGTCTCGTGTTGTGTTCTTCAGTTTTATGTTACATTAGGTCTCGTGTTGTGTATTTCAGCTTTATGTTACGTTAGGTCTCGTGTTGTGTTCTTCAGCTTTATGTTACGTTAGGTCTCGTGTTGTGTATTTCAGCTTTATGTTACGTTAGGTCTCGTGTTGTGTATTTCAGCTTTATGTTACATTAGGTCTCGTGTTGTGTTCTTCAGCTTTATGTTACGTTAGGTCTCGTGTTGTGTATTTCAGCTTTATGTTACGTTAGGTCTCGTGTTGTGTTCTTCAGCTTTATGTTACGTTAGGTCTCGTGTTGTGTATTTCAGCTTTATGTTACGTTAGGTCTCGTGTTGTGTATTTCAGCTTTATGTTACATTAGGTCTCGTGTTGTGTTCTTCAGCTTTATGTTACATTAGGTCTCGTGTTGTGTACTTCAGAACTCACCTTTGTCAGAGACTGACAGCGTCTTAAAGCAGCGCCCTCTGCAGGCCCAGCAGAGACGTCCACTCCAGGAGGAGTCCACTTCCTGTTTCCTCCTCCAGCCTCCAGCCCAGCGACCGGGCCCTCCTCTTCCTCTTGTCTCCCTCCCTCCTCTTCCCAGACCTCCCTTTCTTCTTCTTCTTGCCGGGAGCTTTCAGCGTGCCGTCCTTGTAGGTCTGAGACTTGTTGGTCTCCTGCGGCAGGTTGGTTCCCTCCTCCTCCTCCAGCCTGAAGCTGAGGGGCAGTTTCTTGGTTCCTCCGGGTGGTTTGGAGTGCAGGGTGCTGCTGGTGGTTCCGGTGATGCTCGGGTTGACCCCCAGACCGACCCCCGGCAGCCCGACGCCGGCGCCGCTGCTGCTCCCTCCTCCTCCGGCGGTCCGGACCGGGAGGTCTCGGATCTCGGCTGTGTGGACTTCGTCCAAAAGCTCCTGCAGCCACATGCGACGCTTAAAGTCCTGCAGCGTCCGGCCTTTGTCGTGCATCAGCTGAGCGTGAGTCACTGAGCGCCTTCTGCAAAGAGTCACATAATGTTGGTTTGAATTAGTCTTTTCTCTATAATATATATAATATATATATATTAATATATGATATATATATAATATATATCATATATTAATATATATATATAATATATAATATATATAATATATATATATAATATATATATATATATATATAATATATATATAGATATATATATAATATATATATATATATATATATTATATATATATAATATATAATATATATATATTAATATATTATATATATTATATATATATTATATATATATACATATATATATAATATATGATATATATTATATATATATATATATATATATTTGGCACGATAAGATAATACTGAGAGGACTTTAGGATGTGACTCTTTATTAACGTTCACACAGAAGGTTCATCAGCTGACAGACTTCTCCAATAATAATCCATCCAAACTGGGAATGAGTTTGTCTTAAAACGGATGCAAAGACAGTTTTCAGTTTCATTGTTCATTAAAAGTAAAAACCTTTAAAGACAGAAAATAAGAAGCAGAGACTCACAGAAATGTTTCTCTGCAGAAAACAGACGAATGAATTCTGCCTCATTTTAAATAAAGATATTTATGTCATCAAACAAATCTTAATTATAATAAAAACAAGATCTTCACTGAGTCCTGTAATCAGCTCTTATAAAGGTCAAAGGTTGAGCTATCTGCACCTAAAACCAACCAGTTCTTATTCAGCATGTTCTTGTACCAA
Source organism: Ophthalmolycus amberensis (assembly GCA_024529925.1). NCBI lineage: Eukaryota > Metazoa > Chordata > Actinopteri > Perciformes > Zoarcidae > Ophthalmolycus > Ophthalmolycus amberensis. Next base: position 209,785 of record JAFEUB010001541.1, on the reverse strand, counting down.
CAGCTTTATATTACTTATATCATATCATTAATATGTTTTATAAAGTATTTGCTGATGTATTATTGATATTTCAAATGTAGTGCGGCCACAGCGGGATTTGAACTTGTGACCCCTGGTTTACTAAACCAGTTCAAGTGTTCAGGTGGAAAAGTACTTGATGAAGTATCCACATGGTGGAGCTGTCTGCTCAACAACGAAAGAACAATCACTTCACCAAACCTCCGACGTCGTTTATCCTTTATCTTCACAAACATTGTGCCTCATCATCATCATCATCATCATCATCATCACCTGTTTAATGGAATATGTATTCTGAGCCGTCGTCCTCTGGTTTACAGGATCAGAGCTCTGAGACCGACAGAGTCCGGACTAACTAAGACCACATGGTGGAGCTGTCTGCTCAGAAAGCTGAGGACCAGCCCGCTGGATGAACTTCACACCAAACCTCACGGACATTTGTTGAGTTTTTCACGAATGCCAAATTATATTTTCGTATTGAAATATTTAGGCTTCTAGAAATATTCAAAATAATAATTAGACAAATCAGTTTTACTCAGAAAACTCCTGATTTAAATCTAAACATTTTACTTTTTATTGAATCGGTTTAGTTACAAGATGAAATGAAACGAGACAGAAAACGTGCATTTACCTGCTTGTTGGTAGATGTAAGAACAAGAGAAGAAGAAGAAGAAGAAGAAGAAGGACAAGAAGAACAAGAAGAACAAGAACAACAACTGATTTTGACCAGCTGAAGGATCTGCTATCTTACAGACCAGGTCCCAGCAGCTGAAGGACCTATTATCTTACAGACATGGTCCCAGCAGCTGAAGGACCTGTTATCTTACAGACATGGTCCCAGCAGCTGAAGGACCTGTTATCTTACAGACCAGGTCCCAGCAGCTGAAGGACCTGTTATCTTACAGACCAGGTCCCAGCAGCTGAAGGACCTGTTATCTTACAGACCAGGTCCCAGCAGCTGAAGGACCTGTTATCTTACAGACCAGGTCCCAGCAGCTGAAGGATCTGTTATCTTACAGACATGGTCCCAGCAGCTGAAGGACCTGTTATCTTACAGACCAGGTCCCAGCAGCTGAAGGACCTGTTATCTTACAGACCAGGTCCCAGCAGCTGAAGGACCTGTTATCTTACAGACCAGGTCCCAGCAGCTGAAGGACCTGTTATCTTACAGACCAGGTCCCAGCAGCTGAAGGACCTGTTATCTTACAGACCTGGTCCCAGCAGCTGAAGGATCTGTTATCTTACAGACCTGGTCCCAGCAGCTGAAGGACCTGTTATCTTACAGACCAGGTCCCAGCAGCTGAAGGACCTGTTATCTTACAGACCAGGTCCCAGCAGCTGAAGAACCTGTTATCTTACAGACCAGGTCCCAGCAGCTGAAGGACCTGTTATCTTACAGACCAGGTCCCAGCAGCTGAAGGATCTGTTATCTTACAGACCTGGTCCCAGCAGCTGAAGGATCTGCTATCTTACAGACCAGGTCCCAGCAGCTGAAGGATCTGTTATCTTACAGACATGGTCCCAGCAGCTGAAGGACCTGTTATCTTACAGACCAGGTCCCAGCAGCTGAAGGACCTGTTATCTTACAGACCAGGTCCCAGCAGCTGAAGGACCTGTTATCTTACAGACCAGGTCCCAGCAGCTGAAGGACCTGTTATCTTACAGACCAGGTCCCAGCAGCTGAAGGACCTGTTATCTTACAGACCTGGTCCCAGCAGCTGAAGGACCTGTTATCTTACAGACCTGGTCCCAGCAGCTGAAGGATCTGCTATCTTACAGACCAGGTCCCAGCAGCTGAAGGATCTGTTATCTTACAGACCAGGTCCCAGCAGCTGAAGGATCTGTTATCTTACAGACCAGGTCCCAGCAGCTGAAGGATCTGTTATCTTACAGACCAGGTCCCAGCAGCTGAAGGATCTGTTATCTTACAGACATGGTCCCAGCAGCTGAAGGACCTGTTATCTTACAGACCAGGTCCCAGCAGCTGAAGGATCTGTTATCTTACAGACATGGTCCCAGCAGCTGAAGGACCTGTTATCTTACAGACCAGGTCCCAGCAGCTGAAGGATCTGCTATCTTACAGACCAGGTCCCAGCAGCTGAAGGACCTGTTATCTTACAGACCTGGTCCCAGCAGCTGAAGGATCAGGTCTTTGCTTCGCCGCGGTGTCTCGTTACTCTGAGTCTTAACTCTTAGAACAACAGAGGTACAGAGGACCCGGGTCCAGAACCCTGGGAACCAGCGAGCACAAACACTTCAGGTGTCCGAGCACACAAACACAGCGTTTCCCATGATGCACTGCTTCTCCTCTCCTCTCTGGAGGGCTCCACAGAACAGAGTCACAGCTTTCTGAACGTGTTTCTGCTGAGTCATGATTATCATAATATCAGAGAGCAGCTCTTGTTTATATGCATACAGATGTTTCCTGAGTCTTTGAAGCCGATCTGGTTCACATTCTACCTTTAATACAGACTTCAAAGGCTTCCTGACACATCCTGATGCTGATTGTTCTCTCTGTGGGGTCCACAGAGTATACATATATATATATATATATATGATATGTCAGCGTTAATATGAATGTCGGAGCTCACAAACATCTCGTCAGGAATGTTTTCAGTGATTTCAATCTGAATGTTTGGCTTTTTATTTCTGCTTCAGAAGAAAAGTGTTTATGACTCATTACAGATTCATCTGCTAATTCTTTCCTTCATGAATCGATCAATAAAACATCAGACACACGTCAACAACAATAACTTAAGATTGTGTTCAGTTTAAAATAAAGTGAGACCAAGAGAAGCAGGAAATGATCCCGTAAATATTCATTATTTTAGATGAACTGATGGCTGCAGATTAATTAACATTAGAAACGATTTTAAGCTCAAGTGAAAAACTTAAACTATGAACTATAAACGTGATTAAATCTAAATAGAATCTCTGAAAGCCTCCAAACAACAGATGAAGGTCAGAGGTCACCAGCCTCCTCCGCCGTGTGAGTTCTACCTCAGGGTTTTTACATCAAGCCCTGAAGCCCTGAAGCCACCCAGAACCTCAACGTCAAGCAGAACCTCAACATCTACCAGAACCTCAACATCACCCAGAACCCTCAACGTCTACCAGAACTTTCCATGTCCAGCAGAACCCTCAACATCTAGCAGAACCCTCAACATCCACCAAAACCCTCAACGTCCAGCAGAACCCTCAACCTCTACCAGAACTTTCAATGTCCAGCAGAACCCTCAACATCCACCAAAACCCTCAACGTCCAGCAGAACCCTCAACGTCCACCAAAACCCTCAACGTCCAGCAGAACCCTCAACATCCACCAAAACCCTCAACGTCCAGCAGAACCCTCAACATCCACCAAAACCCTCAACATCCAGCAGAACCCTCAACGTCTACCAGAACTTTCAATGTCCAGCAGAACCCTCAACATCCAGCAAAACGCTCAACGTCCAGCAGAACCCTCAACGTCTACCAGAACTTTCAATGTCCAGCAGAACCCTCAACATCCAGCAAAACCCTCAACATCCAGCAAAACCCTCAACGTCCAGCAGAACCCTCAACGTCTACCAGAACTTTCAATGTCCAGCAGAACCCTCAACATCCAGCAGAACCCTCAACGTCTACCAGAACTTTCAATGTCCAGCAGAACCCTCAACATCCACCAAAACCCTCAACGTCCAGCAGAACCCTCAACGTCCAGCAGAACCCTCAACATCCAGCAGAACCCTCAACATCCACCAAAACCCTCAACGTCCAGCAGAACCCTCAACGTCTACCAGAACTTTCAATGTCCAGCAGAACCCTCAACATCCAGCAAAACGCTCAACGTCCAGCAGAACCCTCAACGTCTACCAGAACTTTCAATGTCCAGCAGAACCCTCAACATCCAGCAGAACCCTCAACATCCAGCAAAACCCTCAACGTCTACCAGAACCCTCAACATCCAGCAAAAACCCTCAACGTCCAGCAGAACCCTCAACGTCCAGCAGAACCCTCAACATCTAGCAGAACCCTCAACATCCAGCAAAACCCTCAACGTCCAGCAGAACCCTCATCATCCACCAAAACCCTCAACGTCCAGCAGAACCCTCAACGTCCAGCAGAACCCTCAACATCCAGCAAAACCCTCAACGTCTACCAGAACCCTCAACATCCAGCAAAAACCCTCAACGTCCAGCAGAACCCTCAACGTCCAGCAGAACCCTCAACATCTAGCAGAACCCTCAACATCCACCAAAACCCTCAACGTCCAGCAGAACCCTCAACCTCTACCAGAACTTTCAATGTCCAGCAGAACCCTCAACATCCACCAAAACCCTCAACGTCCAGCAGAACCCTCAACGTCCACCAAAACCCTCAACGTCCAGCAGAACCCTCAACATCCACCAAAACCCTCAACGTCCAGCAGAACCCTCAACATCCACCAAAACCCTCAACATCCAGCAGAACCCTCAACGTCTACCAGAACTTTCAATGTCCAGCAGAACCCTCAACATCCAGCAAAACGCTCAACGTCCAGCAGAACCCTCAACGTCTACCAGAACTTTCAATGTCCAGCAGAACCCTCAACATCCAGCAAAACCCTCAACATCCAGCAAAACCCTCAACGTCCAGCAGAACCCTCAACGTCTACCAGAACTTTCAATGTCCAGCAGAACCCTCAACATCCAGCAGAACCCTCAACGTCTACCAGAACTTTCAATGTCCAGCAGAACCCTCAACATCCACCAAAACCCTCAACGTCCAGCAGAACCCTCAACGTCCAGCAGAACCCTCAACATCCAGCAGAACCCTCAACATCCACCAAAACCCTCAACGTCCAGCAGAACCCTCAACGTCTACCAGAACTTTCAATGTCCAGCAGAACCCTCAACATCCAGCAAAACGCTCAACGTCCAGCAGAACCCTCAACGTCTACCAGAACTTTCAATGTCCAGCAGAACCCTCAACATCCAGCAGAACCCTCAACATCCAGCAAAACCCTCAACATCTAGCAGAACCCTCAACATCCAGCAAAACCCTCAACGTCCAGCAGAACCCTCATCATCCACCAAAACCCTCAACGTCCAGCAGAACCCTCAACGTCCAGCAGAACCCTCAACATCCACCAAAACCCTCAACGTCCAGCAGAACCCTCAACATCTACCAGAACCCTCAACGTCTACCAGAACCCTCAATGTCCAGAAGAACCCTTAACGTCCAACAGAACCCTGAACATCCAGCAGAAACCTCAACGTCCAGCAGAACCCTCAACATCTAGCAGAACCCTCAACATCCAGCAAAACCCTCAACGTCCAGCAGAACCCTCAACGTCCAGCAGAACCCTCAACATCCACCAAAACCCTCAACATCCAGCAGAACCCTCAGCCTCCACCAGAACCCTGAACATCCACCAGAACCCTCTCACAACTAGAACGGCTGCCACTAAAACACATTTCACAAGAGAGAGAAAACCTTTTTTTTCTGCTTCACTACAAACTGATCCAGAATTACAGTCTTTATCTCTTTAGAAAGTTATTAAACCTACTTCACTTCACCACATTTATTCTGTTTGGCATCAAACACTCTCAGCAGGTTTGAGTCTCACACCAGGACCAGAACCAGAACTGTTCAGGTCCTCACATGTTTAGACGTTCAGATAGACGTTCTATCAGCCTGCTTCAGGTCCACACTCAGGTGGGCGACGGCTAAACAAACACTTTCACAACAGTTTCCAGCCTCTGTGTGTGTGTGTGTGTGTTTGTGTGTGCGTGTGTGCGTGTGTACGTGTGTGTGTATGCGTGTGTGTCTGTGTGTACGTGTGTGTGGAAAAACATGCAAAAGAAAAGTGCAAATATGGGAAAAAAGATTATCTGTGAGTTTGTTCCACTTCCTGTCTGTCAGGATTGAGGAGCACAGACGGAGTGAAGCTTACATTCTGCTGCTCAGGGCGTCGATGGGACGTCCGAAGTGAGGAACCGGAGAGCAGAGCAGGAAGACGGCGAAGCACCACTGCTGGAGGGTTCTCCTGGAGCAGAACATGGTGCTGCAGAGAAACACAGTAAACACACCGTCAGGCTGTTTGGAATGATTCAAACCAGTCCAACATGTTCCACAGCAGAGTCCTCATGAAGCCACAACAGAGCTGGAAAAAGGCTGAAGGGAGGAGAGGAAGAAGAGGAAGAAGAAAAAGAGGAAGAAGAGGAAGAAGAAGAGGAAGAAGAGGAAGAAGAGGAAGAAGAAGAGGAAGAAGAGGAAGAAGAAGAGGAGTTAACAGGGAACTTACCTTCCCTCAGCAGTGTCTCACCCACACGGTAAAAACAGATAATTCACTTTTGTCCTTTTTTCTCAAACTTTCCCAAATAAAGACACAATCCAGGTGATCACACCTCAGGTAAAATATTTAAAAAACAGTCATCCAGTGTTTCTATGTTCCTGAGAGTGAGCAGAAGAAGAAGAAGAAGACGTCCTCCAGGTGTCCTCCGGTTAAAGGTGAGGCAGCTCTGCTGCTGCAGGTCGTTCTGATGAGAACGTTTGCTGCACGCTGCCTGAGGAGGTGAGAGGAGGAGAGAAGGGGAGGAGTCACTAACAGGGAGGAGGAACCTCCATCACGTCTGTCTGCCCACCCACTCAGAGAGAAGAAGAAGAAGAAGAAACGGCAGGAAGGTGGCACTCGAGCAGCACACAGGGAGTCTGCTGAAACCACAGCTGGACCTACGGAGGTCAGTCAGTGCCAGAAACACACTGTCTGTCTGTTAGAGGAGTCCAGGGTTTAGTTTATGAATCAATTCATGCTTCAAAGATATCAAAGAAAATCACATCTACAGTAAAAGATGACGAAAAGCAAAACTAAAAACCTGAATAAAAGAAAACCGAAAGAAAGGCGACCAAGTTAAAATGTAAAGAAACCCAAAGATGCCAAACTCTGACTCATTCTTATGAGATCACAACTGGAAGATGTCCGATGTTTCATTAGTGCCACAACTACTGTACGTTCACTGTCTAAATTATAGTGTCAGGAATATGAAATCATGTTTGGAAGGTGAAACGACAACAACAAAGAAAATTATATTTACAGAAGATGAAGAAGCAAAAAACAGAATAATATAAAAACAAAGATACTGACAAAATAAACCACGACTTAAAGAGCTATGAGGGCTGATTAGTGCAACACTACTGTCCGTTCACTGATTTCCATTAGATGAGACTGCTGTTTCATATTTAAATGCCAAAAACATGAATTCATTGTTAGAAAACGAGACGACGACAAGAATATAAAGAAAATGACAATTACAGAAGACGAAGAAAACGTTTGACTATAATCTACTTTAATAAAAACAAATTCAGTTGAATTATCTTTGACACCTATGTCTCCTCTTCGTCCCCTACGTCCTGTCGTCATCACCTGTGTCTTGTTGTCGCCTACGTCCCCAACGTCTCCTCATTTTGTTTTGTTGTTCTTCCTATTTCCTGTTCTGGCGACAGCTGGCCAGAACTTCCTGTGTTTGGTCTTTTCATCAGACCAGAGTTCTGCAGAAAGTCTGAACCACACGAGGCGTGAAAGGACTCTCAGTATCTGTCATGTGAAGAGTTTATAAATCCTTCGACTGTGTGACCTTGTGAATTTAACTATGATCTAAGTTTAGAAAAGACAGGTTTAAAGATCTCTCTGACACTTTTCATGGGAATCAAAAACATGAAGTTATTCCAGAAGACAAACAAGACATTACATTACTTTACAGTCAAGACGCCAAGCGACTTACAATAAGTGTATTTAACATCGGTATTCCAGAGAACTACTAGTCACCAGAAGTCATAAGTACATCTCCTTTAAACAAGCATCTAAGAGCATCAACCAGAGTCAACGTACAGAAACAAACTAATATGATTACAATAAGTGCAACAAACTAGTATGAATACAGTAAGTGGTGAGTGAAGGTTCAGGTAGTGCTTCTTGAAGAGGTGAGTCTTCAGCCTGATGAAAGATGGGCAGCGACTCTGCTGTCCTGAGGTCAGTGGGGAGTTCATTCCACCACTGAGGGGTCAGGACAGAAAACAGCCGCGACCGGGTCGATCGGCCGCAGGGACCTCTGAGCGACGGGGTGACCAGTCGCCCCGAGGCAGCAGAGCGAAGAGGTCGGGCGGGGGTGTAGAGCTTGACCGTGGCCTGGAGATAGGAAGGAGCTGTTCCCTTCACTGCCCTGTAGGCTAGCACCAGAGTCTCACACTGGATGCTCTTACAGGGAGCCAGTGTAGAGAACGGAGAAGGGAAGTTGTGGGAGAACTTGGGGCGATTGAACACCAGACGTCTGCAAGACGTAGTTATGTTGAGATTCATGAGATAACAGAACCAATGATCTGATATTTACTGCTCTCATTCTCTCTGCAAATAGCAACCAAATAGATGAATACATTATATTTCCTGGTTCCTTCGAATAGAACTACAATCTTAACTACGATCAGCTGATTGTGTGACCTCAGACATACAGAATGGGTTATTTCTAATTAGCATGATTACATTTCTTCCATGTGCACATCAGATGAAGCGTTCACGATGCAGCTTCCTCTAACTGTAATGAATTGTTCTGATCTTTAACTTCATATCCACACAGATCATTACGGTGGATTATAATCTAATCTGATCATGTTTAGTGAGGATCAACACTGTCACTGCTCTTATGTAACATCCCATTCTGTGCTGCTTTAATAGCCTCGTGCCATAACCTTAAATAGAATGTTAAGATTTTCAGCAATCTGTTCCAGATCAAAGACCACGACATGGATCACTTCTTCTCGCAGAACTCGGTCATTTTAGTCACTTAGCACCTCATGAAAATAGTAAAATTACAGAAATGCTACTGAAAGAATTGGCATTTTGTGGCCACCAGAGGCAGCACTGAGCAGCACTCCATCGGTTGAAGGCTTGAACTCCGTGGGTTCGTTCAGAGGCTTCAGTGAGGTGGTTCCTTTTTAAACCTCTCCTCGTATCACCCAATCAGCTTGGTTGACACTCAGGTTTGGACAACTGTTGGATTTGTGAGGTTGTTCGTGACCGTTCGGTAGAATATTTGGTAGATAAACATCCAGGGCGTTTGTAGTATGACGAGGCTGAATCAGAGTCCAGATCAAATATCCAAACACCTCTTGGTTAAATTGTCACTAAATCTTCTGTTGATGTTCATAGACCCCAGAGGATGAACTCCTTCAATTTGGGGATCTCTTCCTTGGTGTTGCCATCCGGCCAGACATTCCACTTGTAAGATGCTGTTTGTAATTAACCTTACTGGTGAAAAGTCCTTTTATAAAGCCTCGAAATTCTTCTGGTCATCTGAAATTCATATAACCGTAGTTACACCCGTGACTTTCAACACGTACCAACATCTGACGGATCACATTCATTTCAATAAACTAGGCAGCGCTGTCACAAATGTTTTCTATTTTAGTTTGTGACCCGGCCGCCATGTTTAAATCAGTCGAGTCAAAAAACAAGCCCCGCCCACCGGCCAGAGCAAACTGGACCGTTTTGGGTTTCATCCAGTCGTCAACCTCCGGTTCTTTGAGTGAAGTCAGTTCTTCAAGTGTTAAAGCTGCATTCTCTCTAGTGCCCACCAGGGGGCGACTCCTCTGGTTGTATAGAAGTCTATGAGAAAATGACTCTACTTCTCTCTTGATTTATTACCTCAGTAAACATTGTAAACATGAGTTTATGGTCTCAATCTCTAGTTTCAAGTCTTCTTCAATACAGCATGATGTTCATTTAGTACATTATGGTCCATTTAGAGTCAATTTAGGGCGGGGCTACACAGTGATTGCCAGGTCAGGACAGAGGTTAGTCCAAATATGGTAACTTCCTGTTCACTGATGGCGGCGGTGGCATCGCCAAACTCGAGGCTTCAAAACATCCCCAAACAAACGAGAGACGTCAACATGACGACGTCCACTTCTTAAATACAGTCTGTGGTTTGATCACACCGATACCTTTTGTTTTTAATGTAGTAACAAAAGACATGAAACCTCTGGTGAACCCTTTCACATCACAGTCATTTGATCTGATGGTATTATGTATTGATATTAATATTGATTATATATTTACATTAATATTAATTATAGCTGCTTTAATAGTGTTTAAATCCAGTGAAATGAACAGAGTTTAAAGTCCTGCTTCTGTCCTTAAGAGGCTCAACACCTCGGGGGGTTGACTCATGTTAGTGTTGGGACGCCCCCCCTCCATCAGCATGAAAGGCCCACCGTGCACCTCCTAGATGTTTAGCTAACGGTGGTCTCGGGGGGTTTGTGATGGGCAGCAGTGAGGAAACCCGATCCGTAGAGTGCGGATACAGATATTTATCAGGACTCTGACTCAACACGAAGTCTAAGCTCAGTCCAGTCACACTCAGACATTCAGCGACTGTGGTCCTTGATTTCTCTCCTCCTCTCTAAAGGTCACAAGCAGCAGCACAATGAGCGCTTTATTTGTTAAACCTGCCGGCTGCCAACACGAGCTGGTGATGCAACATCCATTGTTGCTTTCCAAGTCACCGCTCAGTGTATAAAACAGTTTGATGGAGAACTTTCCCCCAAAGTTTGTCTGCAAATTAGTCGAGTTCCTTCCAGTTTATGAGCTCCTCTGGTTGGAGTCGATTCAGGAGCACAAAGTCCAGCAGAGTTCCTAATAAACCAACGAAAGGAGGACGGGCTACCTGTGGAAACACCGGAAACAAGGTCTCATGTGAAGCTGCTTCACCTGTAAACAGGTAGAAGAAGAAGAAATGTTTTACCTGAACGTAAACAGGTAGAAGAAGAAGAAGCTGCTTCACCTGAACCTAAACAGGTAGAAGAAGAAGAAATGTTTCACCTGAACGTAAACAGGTAGAAGAAGAAGAAATGTTTCACCTGAACGTAAACAGGTAGAAGAAGAAGAAATGTTTCACCTGAACGTAAACAGGTAGAAGAAGAAGAAATGTTTCACCTGAACGTAAACAGGTAGAAGAAGAAGAAATGTTTCACCTGAACGTAAACAGGTAGAAGAAGAAGAAATGTTTCACCTGAACGTAAACAGGTAGAAGAAGAAGAAATGTTTCACCTGAACGTAAACAGGTAGAAGAAGAAGAAATGTTTCACCTGAACGTAAACAGGTAGAAGAAGAAGAAATGTTTCACCTGAACGTAAACAGGTAGAAGAAGAAGAAATGTTTTACCTGAACGTGAACAGGTAGAAGAAGAAGAAATGTTTTACCTGAACGTGAACAGGTAGAAGAAGAAATGTTTTACCTGAACGTAAACAGGTAGAAGAAGAAGCTGCTTCACCTGAACGTGAACCGGTAGAAGAAGAAATGTTTTACCTGAACGTAAACAGGTAGAAGAAGAAGAAGCTGCTTCACCTGAACCTAAACAGGTAGAAGAAGAAGAAATGTTTCACCTGAACGTAAACAGGTAGAAGAAGAAGCTGCTTCACCTGAACGTGAACCGGTAGAAGAAGAAATGTTTTACCTGAACGTAAACAGGTAGAAGAAGAAGCTGCTTCACCTGAACGTGAACCGGTAGAAGAAGAAGCTGCTTCACCTGAACGTAAACAGGTAGAAGAAGAAGCTGCTTCACCTGAACGTGAACCGGTAGAAGAAGAAATGTTTTACCTGAACGTAAACAGGTAGAAGAAGAAATGTTTGAGCTCCACTTTAAGACATTCAGTTGTTTTATGGTACACAAGCATGTAATAGAAACAACAAGAAGCTAAAGGAAAACCACTTTGTGAAGCAAAAGAACACAAGCTTTTTTTGTGATACATCACAGTGTTGGAAACCCTAAAAATATGAAAGAAATATGTTTACTGCTTGAGTTTGGAGTCAAGAAATTAAACAGTTTGACATCATACAAGCTTCATAATTATCAATGGGAAACAATATCAAACAAGCTTACGGGAATGATGTTCAGTCTACATTCAGAATGTGGTCCAGGGATCAGTAGAGCTGGATCAGGTCTCTGTTAGTAATAATCTGGTCATGTCGGGTCTGATTATTATGAGTAACGTCTAGACATTGAACCCACAAAGAACATTACTTTGTTCATCAACAACGTTCAAACCTTTTAGACAAATAAGATTTGGTGAAAAGTTTCAGCATATTGACAATAAATTAAAAAGAAACTTGTAATAATTTAGTTTGAACATTTTGTTTTAAATATCCATGATTAAAATTGATACTTTAGTACGACACAAAAAATCAAAAAAATATGTATTTAGGATAAATATTTTGTGAGTAGACGTCACTTATTTACCAGAAGCCAGTGTTACATTTGAGTTGTATGAGGTCTAGACTGTAACTCTTGTTGTAGAATACATCATGGTCCTGTTCTGTGCACACAATCAATGAGTAAATGAATGAATGAATGAATAAATGCTCTCACCTTATCAGAGTCCCTGTCTTCTTCTGACTTGAATGAATCCACTGAAGATGGAAATAATAGAAGCTTCCTCAGGTTTTTAGGTTGAGTTCCTCTGGAGAGAAGAAGCTCTCTTGACTTTGTTGTGAAGGTTCGATCAGCTTTATAAATAAAGTTCAGCCCTCCCGATGACATCACACGTGGTCACCACCACCACCACCATCATCAGAGTCCATGAAGCTGCATGAACTTACTCACTCTATCCTTTCCTCCCACTTCCTCTTTCTTCGACTACCCTTTAAACTGAGGACACATGTTCAGGCTCCTCTTTCGTGGACGGTAGATTTCGCTGTTTTTCACCAGTTTGTGGTTTGTTTCCTCTCGATTGTGTTTTTCACGTCGCTGCACGTCACTGAGGCTCGGCAGTAAAAACCTACCACCTCCACACCTCCCTAGACTTTACTTGGGCACATTGATGTAATAATTTAGAAGCCCATGATGAAAACAGTGTTTTGGTCTCGGTTTAATTCTACTGTATTTAGTAATGACCCCCTGCTGTCAGACGGGTGATTCAGGAGGAGAGAAAAGAGAAAACTCACTAAAACATGGTGGTTTTGTTCGTCCCTCCTAATCCCCCAACACGACAGTTTCCAGTCCTGCCATCTGGTCTGAGGGCTCTAAGTTTAGCAGAGGGTCGTGGTTTCTGGGGTTGTGAACGGCGGCTCAAACACTCCTTCGTATGAGGACAAGTGGAAGCCAGACGCTGTCTGACATTTCTGCCGTCTGTCAAGCTGAACAACTTAAATGTTCCTGGAAGAAGCTCTAACAACACCTGAAACACATCAGAATCTGGTTCTAGACCTGTAGGGGCATCGACACAAGTCTCATTGATTAGTTTCATGTAATTAACTTCCTCACAAATAATGAAGTAAAAAGCTGGACAGTTTTAATTTAAATGTCTGTTGCGTCACTATAATGAGGAAACACATTGGTGATTGAGCACAAGCGATCTCATGAGCTGTTTCAACTGAGATTTTCGAAATTTTCCGCTTATCATTCGTACACATTTTAGGCTTTTCGTGTGTAATTCATATGCCATGGGATTAGTGTTGGTGTCGCCGTCCCGATTTGAGGCCGTCGCCATCTTGGTTTATTTGCAACCGCTAGAGGGCTGAACTAAGTTCAACCGAACGCTGAATAACATTTTTAGGATGAAGTAAATCAGAAGTACGAAGTTGCTTATTTCTCCATGATCTGACCTACATGTTTGGATTCACTGATTATGATTCAGTTTTACTTCATTCATTTATGTTATTTTGACAAATTCTTAAAAAATACAAACAGGAAGCCAAACGTTGCTGAGCTTTATCTGCAGATCTAATAAAACATAAAACCTTTTTATTCATTTCATATTGTTTTTTTACTTGCTGTATATGTTTAAATAAAGTTTTTTGATCAACAAACGTCACTAAAATGTCATGGTGCAACAACTTGTTTGTCATTAAGATCTTCAATCTGTAAATATTCCTGATAATCTGCAGTGTTCTGGAGTTAGATTGAAATGTATGGTGACTCTTATGTAATAATGAAACTGTGTATCATATATATTTTTCAATGAACCCAAATTAAATTAGTGCAGCAGATTAAATGTGCGGCCGATGTCTGCTGCCGTTAATATCAGAGCAGCTGACGATAGAAGCCAACGAGATAACGTGAAGGTTCATTCTGCTTCCATGAGCTCAACATGCTTTTCATTAACTGCCTTTCTTCTTTAATAAAAACACCGTGATATGAAAACGCTGCTGTAAAATGTTTCCACATGTAAAGATACAGACGACCGTCTTCTTCTAACTAAGCTATGTTTGAAGTCGTTGTTTGATTCGTTCATTAACTCACAGACTGAACTTCTGAACGGAGAAACAATTAAAGTGAGGAGCGAAGAGTCAAAGTGTTTATTGAACACATGAATGTCAGAGTCGACCTCCAGGTGGAAACCACACAAGAGTTACAATCATCTGGAAGCACAGACTAAATATAAGACGTGGACGTCATCATGGCGACGCTCTCGTTGGTTAGTGGACGTTCTGAAGCCGTCGCCATCTTAGATTACGGCTGTCGCCATGTTGTTTTCTTGTGAACAGGAAGTGACCATATTAGGACTGAGGAGTGACGTAGAGACGCCATATGTCTCTGGTAGAGACCTGTCAATCACCGTGTAGCCCCGCCCCTAAAGCATCCCCTGCTTTATGCTCTGGTAGAGACCTGTCAATCACCATGTAGCCCCGCCCCTAAAGAATACATTACATTACATTCATTTAGCTTTTATCCAAAGCGACTTACAATTCAGAGTCTATCACATTTCTGCACCGTAGGCACAGTGTCTTGCTCAAGGACACATCGACATGCAACTAGCAGAGCCGGAGCCTCTGATTGAAAGACGGCCCTGCTCTCCACTGAGCCACAGCCGCTCTCCACTGAGCCACAGTCGCCCATCCCCTGCTTTATGGTCTATTAGAGACCTGTCAATCACTGTGTAGCCCCGCCCTAAAGCATCCCCTGCTTTATGGTCTGTGTGACTCTAAATGGAGCATAATGTACTAAATGAACATCATGCTGTATTGAAGAAGACTTGAAACTAGAGATTGAGACCATAAACTCATGTTTACAATGTTTACTGAGGGAATAAATCAAGAGAGAAGTAGAGTCATTTTCTCATAGACTTCTATACAACCAGAGGAGTCGCCCCCTGGTGGTCACTAGAGAGAATGCAGCTTTAACTCATGAAGCATTTGGCACAAATATATATTAATTTATGCATGTTTCATTTTATCTTCTGCACTATTTGATGTCTCAGATTCTAATTTATGATTTGCATGATTTTTTCTTTTTATACATATTTAATGAGCATTGTTGAGCTTCTCTGTAATTGTTGTGCACATGTTGATAAATAACTTTTGCTGCTTTGTTTCAGCGAAGTAAATAAATGACCAGACGACCAGATCATAACTGCTGGCTGTGCAGAAGAGAGATCTTCATGCAGTGACATCGTTAAAGTAAATGGAAGATAAAAGAGATGTTTGTCAGAAGGTTTCTCTGCCTTCAGTGCTGCTGTTGGCAGAAAGCTGCTCTTTGAAACTTTGTCAAGTCATCTCGACTCTAATTCTTTTCTAAGCTCCTGCAGAGATGCAGATCCTCCAGCTTCTGCAATATGTACAGTGCATGGTGATGACTGTTTTTCTTGTGGCTGCCGTACGGTAGTTTCCATGTGCAAAGGTGTCCGCCGAGATGAAGCTCGCCTACCAATCTGTAATTCCAGCCGCTTTTCTTCCACTGCAGCACGTGGACGCGTCGGGCCAGAGGAGCGCCAACGCAATCAGGTTTTTCCAGTTAGAAGTGAGGACGTAAGAAGGTGAAAACATACACATACATATATATATATATATACATATATACATATATTCATGAGGCAGGTTGTGATGAATGTGAGGCAGCAGAAAGCACAGAGCCAATAAAATGTGAACCGTGCTGCTGTGGAGACGTCTGCCTGGCTTCACTTGAAATGTCTTCAGTTAGCTTCAATTTCCAAGTTGACTTTCCGCCACACCAAGCAAATCAGACAGCTCTCGCTGCTATAAATAGCTCTATAAAATACTGCAGCTAATAACAGAGTGCAGCAGACGTATGTTGATCTAAGTGTGTGTGTTTGAGTCTCGGGCCTCGTGAGTTTCCACGTGTTGTGATCTGAACGCAGCGTCAGGTTCAGGATTTAAAGGTTCATGTGATTCCTGACAGAGAAGAGATGCTGCAGAGAAGCTGGAGAGGCCATCTCAGGAACCATCAATGGATTCAGTTCATTCCTCAAATGGATTTTAAGTTGTCTCACAATCCTTCACCAAGGGACCCCCTGAATAACAGCCTAATAACGAATATCGGACCAACAATGATAATATCATGATTTGTTTACAGGCGGCTCTGATGAAACCAGGTGGATGAAGATTTAAATGCTGTGTATGATGAACACTCTTTACCCCACTGATGGTCCACATCACAGCCCGTATGCTGGTCTCGGAGGCGGTCCTCTTGTGAGGACCAGACCAGGCTGATTGGATAATCCTATAATAACACAGCAGACTGAGGAGCACCGCAGTCAGACTGATCTGAGCTCTGTGGTTTCGTCTTCTCACAGCTCTAAACTCAGATCGGAGGAGTCTGACGCAGGAGTCCTCGGTTCTGGATCTCCTCCAGTCTGACACACAGATCTGTCCAAACGTCAACACACATCCAGAGATAGAAGCAGATTCTATTATTGGAGTCCTAGAGGTTTTATTGTCAGTGTTTCCAAACATTTACGGAGTCCAGAGTGACGACCAGACAGATTAGTTGTCATCTTTACGAGTGGTTTGTCTTCATAGCGTTCAGCTCGTCTTCAGCCTCCAGAACCAGTCTTGTTTATGTTCCACACATGTTCCGCAGCATGATGGGACTCTAAAGGTCAACTCTTCATGTTCAGGGGTCACTAGTGTGGAGAGACAAACTTCTGGTTCTGTTAAGAGAAGTCAAAGCTTCATGTGTTAAAGCTGCATTCTCTCTAGTGTCCACCAGGGGGCGACTCCTCTGGTTGTATAGAAGTCTATGAGAAAATGGGTTGATTGTTTTTTATCACAAAGAAACAGAACGCAGAGCTCTTCACCCGTCACGCTATGATGACATTAGTACAGTTATGATGGAGTAGAACCATCAGACCCACCGTCACTGTTGGCAACAAGGTCCACATTGTGAGAATGACCTCATGCTTGTTCAGCCCCCCCCCCCCCCTCCTCCGCTACGACTCATTTACTCTTCTCTGCTCAGATGAATTTACTCGTAATGATCGATGAAAGGAAGAACTCCGTCCTGATTGGCTGTGGCAGCTCAGCAGGTGTGTTACATAACGATGATGTCATCCTGCTGAGATTAAAACTCTGGTTCACTGTGATGATGATGATGATGATGATGATGAAGGGTTTATTTCTCAAACATACAAACGCATGTCCAGCCTGCACTCATTAATACACAACATCAATGATTCTGTTCTTGGTGACGTGTTGCACAACAAGAGACGTGATATAAAATAGAACAATATGAATATTTATATATTATTTCATATTATATATGAATATTAACATACTAGAAATGGGTACATTTTGTGTTCTACGTGGGAGAGCAGTCGAGTTTTAGCAGGAATGCTCAACATATTGACCCGAGGAGGATGCTAACGTTAGCATGCCCACATTAGCATGCTAACGTTAGCATGCTACCATGCTCACAATGATGACGATCAAAGTTTTGCATATTCCGTCCTCTTCATTTGTAACATCGTACTGCTTATGTTTAACTCATTTTTGGTCTTTGACTTTGTTTATTTTGACCTTAAATTCAACAAAACAACAAAACAACAAAACAATAAAACAACAAAACAACGAAACAACAAAACAATAAAACAACAAAACAACGAAACAACAAAGCTGTTTGTGATTCTAAAGGTGTTCGGACCGATTACACACGAGTCAATGTCTAAAAGAAGAATCACAATTCATTCATTCATTTTTTTATTATAATACTATTGTTGTTATTATTTTACATCAACTATAAAAACTATGAATAAGAATATGCTTGATTAAAACCTTGAAGCAGGTTTAGAAACACTTCAGCACCTTTTAACAGAGACCAGGTCTGTTTCATGACGACAATATAATAAAAGTCTCTTCATGTCCTTTGAAGAGACTTGAGCCGCTGAGTTGGTTCATGTGTGAAAAGACATTTGTAGGATTTACGAGGAGGTTTCACTGTCACAGAGGCGTTTATTATTGATTGAGCGATGGGTGTTCTTGTCCCGTCGCTGTGGATTCTGCGGGCCGAGCCGCTTTCACTTTTTAATGCAGAAATAATTGAAAACATTAAAAAGAAAAGTGTTGATGAATATCAATGTGCCCGACGCCCTGCGGTCTGTTTGGCTGGACGTGGTGAACATGTGACACAAAGAAATACAAGAAGTTCATGTTTCTACAACCAGACAAACCACTGATACTAACAGAACCAGAACATCTCACAGCCAAATGTTATTATTATTATTAAATAAATCAGGATTTGTTATGATAGATTAAGATACAACTGTATTGATTCAAATGATGACACTTGAATGCATCAATACTTTTACTTGTAACTCAGAGAGTCTCTGAAATCAGTTGTATTAGGTCAGGATTCCCTCTGTGTTTGACCTGAGACTGAGGCGGCTGGTTGAGGTCCAGCTGTGGTCACATGGTCCAGCTCACCTCTGGTAGCCTCACGGTAGCCAGGCGTCGGGCCCCCGGGGCCCTCCCGTTCTCTCCTGGGGGTCTGGTGTCAGCCAGCTGGAGGTCTCACACAGACCAGACTCTCTCTGGTTCTGGTCCTGGTCCCAGCAGCCCCCTCGGCTCCCTAAACCTCAGGCATCGCCACAAACGCTCTGCTGCCAACAAACACAGAGCAGAAAACTCTCAGTCTGCTTCTCCGGGTCCACGGAGGCGGGATTCCACACGCTGCTAAATCAAACCTGGTCTTTCTGTTTCTGAGGCAGCGGTGATGTCATCGTGGAGTGTGTCACACCGAGGGCTCCGATTGGCTGCTGGTGGCGTGGGCGGCGTCGTTTCCATCACAGCGGCCTTCTCTTCTTCTTCTTCCTCTCATTCCGTTGAATTATTCTCAGTCTATCACATTACCTCTGCTTGTCGTCCTCGATGTCCCCGGTTAACGGTTAACGGGGATCACAGCTCCTCGGCTGAATGTGCTCATGTGACCGGCGGCTATTAAAAGCAGCGGTGGGCGTAGTGTTGTGGATGAAGTCTGTGGTTCGGCTCTAAACCCGGAGAGCTCCACTTGTTATGATACCAAAGCAGAAAGTAATGGAGTCTGGCTCACGTCAGAGCGTCTGCCAGCTGAGCTCTGTGGTCGCTGGGCTCACTCTCTGAAACACACTTTACTTCTCTGAGTGTCGAACCTCTTCAGATACACACTCATTGTTGTACAGAACTGTATTTAACACGAGAAGAAAAGGTCACGCTGGAAACTCAGACGGGCTGCACAGTGAAGGTGGGACCACGACACAGAATGGGAGACGATGGTTAGTGAAGGGGCTGATGGGTAAAGTGTGAACAGGGGGGGGGGGGGGTGTTGTGACACATACAAAGTTCATTGGAAGATGTGATTAGAGGAAAATTTATGCCCGAATTAAAATGTTTCAATCGTCCATAAGTTTACCTCATTATCTACAATACAAAGAAAATATAGTTGAAGGAACATAGTTCCTACATGAAACTTCTCACAACTGTCCAGGTTTCATCTTCAGTAAACCAAAGAAGAGAACATTGCTGTTGAGTTTGTTAATGTGTATTTTTGTTCTTCTTGAGGAAGAACAGCAGTCGAGTCTCTACGGCCGATACCTCCAACACTAGAAGCCTCGAGATACACAACACTGCAGCTCAGAGGAAAGATGCAGTTTGGATGTTTTGGGTGAACTGTCCCTTTAAACCACAGGTCATCCTTTATCCGACTAACTCATCTCTTATTGTTGTATTTCTAATCTAACTCTTGAATAAATGAGACGCGTGGACTTGAATCCAGAGGTTTGGATCCATGAGAACCTTAAAGTGTGTCAGCTTCAGAACACCTTTCATTTCCTGATTTGAGCCGCCATACAGTTTCTAGTAGTTTAAGATAGAAGGCATTAAACATCTCTTACAAATTGTATCCATTTCCTGTTTATCATCAGCAAATCCAGTCAGAGATGTAGCTGCTGCTGCTACAGTCTGGTCCAGGTTGAAGTCTAACTAACTAAACCCGCCTGGTTAACATTCAGGGAAGATGAGGTCCTGTGGATCTGGGACATCGTTGATACGTCACTTTGTTTGGTTGCATTTCTGGAGATAATTATCTTTCTCTCATCACAAATATTAGTCACTGAAGGTCTTTAACTCTTGTTTAATGTGGACTTAAATGTCAAATCAAAGGAAATAAAAGTGCAAACATCAGCGCCTCATAAACGGATCCTCAAGCAGAGTCACATGTGAAGTTCATTACTTGAACATTTGGTTGTAAAAGACTGTTGACTGTGAAGTTTATCATAATGATTCAGCAGCCAGGACTCCAACATGGAGTTTCAGTTTGAATTCCTCACATAGAAGAAGTTGTGAGTGAGAGTTCCTGCAGCATCTGGACCCCCCAGACCTCAGCAGAGGAGGGGCTGCTGGGAAATGTGCCAGCTGGAGGCAACAGCAGCGTCTCAGGAGGTCTGAGAGACGACGAGGAGACGGACTGGAAACTCCTCCGTCCTCCAGGGTCCCGTCTGACTTCAGGCCACAACAACAGTCCTAAAATGACAAATATGAGCAGCAGAATAAATGAATGTCAATGGAAGAGCTGGAGTCACTCAGTGAATCTGCACTAATCTGATTTCCATGTTCACTTTTAGTCCCATTCAGAAGCTGTTGTTCACCATTGAGTTACTACATCACCACGTTTCTACAATGTTTGGATGAACTTTATAGAACGGCCTTCATGCTGCCCTGACATTATTATTCTGTATCTACTTATAATAATAAGTTACCGACAAACAACAAAAACTAAATATGCCACAAAATCAGAATGAAAGGAAACAGCAACTATAATATTCTGAATAACATTTCTAATACGATCATGCAAATGGTGTGTGTAAAATAAATATACATCACGTTAACTCATTATGTGCCCAATAGAAGTGGACCCAGAGTGGAGCCCTGAGGTACAACAAAAGTACTCTCGATGAAGAAATACAGCTGCAGGATAATATCTCATCGTAATTATTGAGTCCATCTAAGATATATAGACGACCTTTGAGTCCATACAATTCTGGAATGCAATAGATTTGCATTGTAAATGTAAATATTTTAGGACTCTAAATCGTATGTGATGTGAGGGTTGACTGGAGGATATAATTCAATATTATCTGCATACAAAAGAAAATAAAGTACAGTGTCTTCTAATTATGCTACCAAGGAGAGAAACATCAAGAAAAGTTGGGGATTTGATATGAAGGTTGACTGGAAAATATAACTGCATATCATCTGCATAAAAATGATAATACATATATATACTGTCTCCTAGTTATATGTCATAAGAAGAAGTATGTAAATGGAGAAGTGAAGAGGACCCAGAATGGAGCCTTGAGGGACACCACAACTACATTTTATAATAATGAATATACAGATGACATTATGGAGCTAGAACATGACTTATTGTTCTGTATGATGAACCGTATTCATGACATTTAAGTCCAGAAAAGAAAAAACATCCAACAGAAACACATAAAAGATCACATATCTGTTTAAGTTTAGTGACATCACAACCTCGACATGAAATGTGCTCCACAGATTTGGGTGGAAACCTTTTTAAAGAGGACACCTGTGTGTGTGTGTGTCTGTGTGCGTGGGTGTGCGTGTGTGTGTGTGTGTGAATGTGGGGGGGGTACGAGTATGATGACGTCATGTTGCTTCAAGAAGCTCGTGGATCATCAGAGTTCTGCTGAAGGTTTGAAGGTTTCAGGTCCAATAAACCAACATTTATTTAATGTTGTCATGTTCTTATAAACATGTATAAAATATATAAATATATAAAATATCTATATATATATATATATATCTATATATATATATAAAATATATATATATATATATATATATATATATATATATATAAATTAGTGCTGGGCAACGATTAAAATATTTAATCGCGATTAATCGCGATTAATCTCATTGTGATCAATAATGAATTCAAAAGTAGTGTATTGCGCACTTTTATTTTAAAAGTACTGCTATATGAACAAAAGGGCAATAACATTTGGTTCACGAGATGCAGGCAGCATGTTTCATACTTAATGTGAATATAATTCATACTTTGTTGGCATCTTATTCTGAAAACCGGATGTTCGTCTGAAGAAACCGGATGTTGTCTCACGTTAATGTTTCCGCTAACTTTCAAAGTCCTTCGCTCGCTCCCGATCTGTGCCGTTTAAATGCGTTTACGGTGAAGTGTCTGCTGAGTTGACCACGGAGATCTGAGTGTCTGCTGACTTTACCAGCGATGTCCAGTAGTCTCCAGGGAGAGCAGCGGAAGTCGCCTTTTCTCTACGGCAACCCTGAAGGGACATCATATCTCTAATACAAAACCATAAACATGAGACAGTCTGACTATAGGATGTTTGCTGGCTTTTATCCCACTGTTCTTGTCATCCTCTTGTTGTTATGTATATGTATTGTCTCTTGTCTTTCAAGTTAAAAAATAAAAATAAAAAAAAAAAAAAAAAATATATATATATATATATATATATATATTGTCTTCCTCCCTCATGAACCTCAAACATTCACTCTGCCTCCAGTTTGCGCCGCCTTAACTCGGGTTCGGACCCAGCCAGCAGCCACATTAAGTCCTTCCCCACTGAAACAAACCCGGAACCACCACAGTCCTCCTCTTGGGCCCGTTGCCATCCTTGCAGCCAGAATGCCACGAATCCCTGACAGGTATAGTGTCTTGTTTTGTAATGGATTATAATAAATTCACTAGCTTAGGCCCCCACCTCGGCCAGAGCGAGCCTTCGTCGGTTGTTTGGAGTGTGAGGAATGGTTGATGGAGATGTGCCTGCTGCGGTTTGGGGGAGGCTTGGCTGAGGGTCCACTGCGGCTCCCGGGCCTTGCAGAACCCCCAAAATAAGCCTGTGGTCGGCAAGAACGGGTGAGGATTTGTGGGTCTAGAGACGGCGTTGGATGTGGCCAAACCGCTGTTGGACGGGTGTCTGCAGGAGGGCTGGACTCCTGGAATGGGAACGAGAAGCCATGGCTTTGCGGTGGCCCAGACGTGAGCTGCATGGAGGAGGCTACTATGGTTCCAATCTCATAGCATGGGGGGAAACGACTTGGCATCTGCTTGCAAGGTTCGGGGCTGGTCTACGGCCACGTCGGCCGTCGTGGAAAACCCCCAAAAGACGGCAGAGGGAGCGGCATCGTTGTTGGCCACTGTGTGGGTCCATCGCTGGAAGTGGGCGGGGTGGGGTCACTGGCATCCCGGTGCCCGGTGTCCCGGCGAGTTGCTGTGGTTGCTGGAAGTAGGTGGCCGGGGGGCGCTGGCGTCCTGCGTTCCGTTGTTGCGGTTCGTTGTTGGTTGCTGCGTTCGGTGGTTGCGTTTCCTTTCACTCTCTCGTCTTTCTTCTTTTTCTTCTTTTCTCTCTTGAGGGGGGGGGGGAGGGGGGGCAGCGTGGTGCCGAGAGGCAGAGGATGGGCTCGTTGGAGAGTAGAAAAAGAGAAGGTGGGAACTGGCATCCCGGTGCCAGGAAACTGCGTGGTGGGAAAAGGGGGATAGGGGGGGAGGACTGAGGAGAGGGAACCCGGCAACCCGGTGCCAGGAACCCGTGGTGGGAAAGGCATGTGTGGTGGGGAACGTGGGATAGGGGGGGGGGGGGGACGGCGGAGAGGGAGCCTGGCAACCCGGTGCCAGGGATGTGTGTGGAGGGAAAGGCATGTGTGGTAGGGAAAGTGGGATAGGGGGGAGGGACACAGGAGAGGAAACCCGGCAACCCGGTGCCGGGGTGGGGAGCAGAGGAAGTGTGGTGAGGGGGGATAGCGAAAGTACAGGCAGAAGGAACCAAGCTGGAAGGTGCAGGAGGATCCTGCGGGAGTAGGGAGGAAGGGCTCCTTCTCTTTCTTCCCTCTTTCTCTTCTCTTCTTTCCCTTCTTTTTCTTCTCTTCTCTTCTGGTACTGGGGAAAAGGGGGGGGGGCCTACCGTCCCTGGGCCGGCGGCGGGGCCGTGTGGCAGCTGGTTTGGAGGAAGGGGGGGGGGGGGGGAGGGGGGGGGAGGGGGGGGAGGGGGGGGCAGCGTGGTGCCGAGAGGCAGAGGATGGGCTAGTTGGAGAGTAGGAAAAGAGACGGTGGGAACTGGCATCCCGGTGCCAGGAACTGCGTGCTGGGAAAAGGGGGATAGGGGGGGAGGACTGAGGAGAGGGAACCCGGCAACCCGGTGCCCGGAACCCGTGGTGGGAAAGGCATGTGTGGTGGGGAACGTGGGATAGGGGGGGGGGGGGGGGGGACGGCGGAGAGGGAGCCTGGCAACCCGGTGCCAGGGATGTGTGTGGAGGGAAAGGCATGTGTGGTAGGAAAAGTGGGATAGGGGGGAGGGACACAGGAGAGGAAACCCGGCAACCCGGTGCCGGGGTGGGGAGCAGAGGAAGTGTGGTGAGGGGGGATAGTGAAAGTACAGGCAGAAGGAACCAAGCTGGAAGGTGCAGAAGGATCCTGCGGGAGGAGGGAGGAAGGGAGAGTTGGCATTCCGGAGCGGCCATGAACCGGGGGGGTTTGCTTGGGATGGTGGAGAGGGACGCCTCTTCCTTTCTCTTCTTTCTCTTCTTGTTTCCCTATTTTTCTCTTTCTCTTTCTGGAACTTGTGGGTTGGGGGGCGGAGCCTCCGGGTGCGAGGTGGCGTCACGGTCGTTGGCGTCGCGCCAGAGTGATTGCATGCAGGTGCGTCGTGTTTGTTTGTTTTTCCTAACGTGGCTTTGGGATAGTTGTGAGGAGCTTGTTGCGTCGATGCCCTGCTGCGGGCTGTGGTGGAGTTGGCGATCAGCTGGCGCGTCTCGATCAGCTGGTGAGTCGTCGATGGGGGACCTTGCTGGAGCGCGGGGGGGCGGCGTCTTGGGCACTGCGTGCCGGCAGCTAGAGGCGTCGGAGGCTCGTTCCTGAGCTGGGTCTGGAGCGAGCGAAGAAGGAGAGAGCTGGAGTTACGTTTCCGTTGTCTACGTCGGGAGGTAGCGGGTCTCCCTGTGCCGCCGAGATGTGGGTAACAGGAGGACGGCCGTGAGTCCGACTCTTCGTATTGTCGGATTCTGACGGGTGGATGCGGCTGGTCGGCGAGGTGGAGATCGCGGGTTGGGCTGCCCGGACCCTGTCGATGGCGGGTGGCGGCGTCCGTGGTGTACGTGCGTGGTGCGCGGCGTACGTGCGTGGTGTTCCGGTTGCGTGCAGAAAACTCGAGTGTGCCGAGGCTTAGAGTGGGTAGGTATTTATAGGGGTGTGGCCGGAAGTGGCGAGTGGCTGAGGTGTGGTCCTGCTCCTGAAATTCAGCTAAGTTGTATCTCCAATATGAATGGTTTTTAACATTCAAACACCGGACCACACTATTATCACTCAAGCTTACAATGACATACAAAAACTTGTACCACCGCAATAAAATATCCTTTTACAAAAAATTGGATGAAGCCTTTAATGGCAAAGGTTACAAATTCACCAACGACAAAATGAGGGAAAACCTGTGAAACCTGCTGACGACGTATAAAAGGGCCAAAGACCGATCAACAGCAGAGACCAACATCACCTGGAACACTTGGTGAGTGCTTGCTCTGTGTACACATCTTAAATGTTAGCTGGACTCTCTTAGTATCAATCTTCCATTTTCCCCGGTCAGTATTTTGCCACCTACAATTTAATAATAATATAATAATAATACATTTATTTATAGAGCGCTGTTCACAGACAGAAAAGGATTTATTTTAAGAATAAAACATGATCTTATTGTGAGACCCTTTGGTTTTTGTCTGTTTCTGTTCGTTCCCTTGCACCACGCTGCCCTAGTGACCTCTCATGACATTACAACACACACATCCTTAGTCTAATGTTTAAATGTCTGTTCTTTAAAGGAGCCACAAACTGCTGCTTTCAACACTTCACTTAGTGTTGATGTGCAGCCAGCCTGTCTGTCTCACAGGACTAAACTATGATCATTATTAGAGACGTCAGAGAAACTCAGATACCAGCAGACCTCTAAACAACTTACAAATAACAAAGTATAAAGTAAATGATGTAATTAATGTGGTCATGACTTCAGTGTGAACTGACTGACGCGTAACCAACTCTTTAAATTCCTCACATTGTGAACGTTTTGCCCTCAGTTCAACCTGCAGGTTTCAGGTCTGGATGGTGAAACACTTCCTGTCCTTTGTGAGGTTCAGATACAAATGAAATCGTATCTGCTTCTGCTGACTGCCATGACAACATGTCTGCTCTCTGACACGTTTATCAGGCCGCAGAAAGCAACGAAGGTCAGATCAACGTTTCCTCTCAGGTACTGCAGTATTTACAGCACATAAAAACAGGTGGTAGAAGTACTCAGAAACCACACAGCACATACTGTTAAACCACAGTAACCTGGTAGACATTTACTGTGAAGTTACAGTCAAATCATTTACAGTGTAGAACGTTTCCCAGAATAGAAGCTCTCAGTTAAAGTGGAGCTGAGAGTTTTTAACAGCGTTGTCCCTCATTGAGACTCTGGACCCGTTATTAAGCTGTCAGGTCTGATGAGGCCGAGGCCGCAAAGCAAAGTGATGGTGGTCCGGAGCAGTGAGACCTCAAACCACAGCCCTCCTCCTCCTCCTCCTCCTCCTCCTCCTCTGACGGGAATCCACAACACCTGCCACAGTCTATATGCACAAGCAAATTACTTTTGAATTAATTATTGAACTTTGCGCATAATGCGATTGATCGCGATTAATCGCAAAAAAATCATGCAATTAAAAATTGTAATTGTTGCCCAGCACTAATGTATATATATATACATATATATATATATGTATATATATATATATATAAATAAAGCTGTGAGTCCATATGTCGGCCTGCTGGTGTGTGTTTCCTTGGTTAGTGTGAGGTCTGAAGTGGTGAGTGCTGTTTATCCAGAACGGCTTCGGACAGAGATGGTTGTGTCTCGCTGACTGGCTTCACTCAGCTGCCTCTGCACTGATCTCAGGCCAGTCACCGTGACTGATGGTCACTTTACAAACACATGGCACATCTGACGGCCCTCAGCGAGCCGCCACACCTGCACTGAAACGTCTTCAGGTTCTACAGCACATGTATGGATTAGTGCAGGAGAACAACAGAAATACATGTTTCCTTCAACGTATACGTTCCCATTAAAAACTGTACTGTCAGTTAAATTATCAAGGGAAATGTTTCTGTTCTTACAGGGTTAGTGTTAGTAAAACATCATAGTTTGGTTTTAGATGAGAACATTTGTCACATTATTTAAGTCACGGATGTAAATCAAGTTTAGTCACCGTCGACTTTTGGTTTTACACGAGACAAACACAAAAAGGAGTTCCACAAGGATCAATATTCGGTCCTCTGCTATTTACTGAATACATAAATGATACAAAATATCAAACTCACTTCTATAGTATCATTTCTTTAACCAACTGAAAGTTTTTAGTGTTAAAAGTTGGACAGTTGGTATATTGATAAAAGAAAGATGAAAGTTTCGTGTTTTTTTTAAAGACAAACTTGTGAAAACCAAGTTAGAACTTGTAGTTTGAGTAACCTCAAAGGTTACTTCTTCTCATCCCATATTTATATTTTATTTCAGGTTCATTGTAAAAGAGGAAAGCGTTTGGTCATATCTGACCATCTTTGAAGAAGAGCCTGTTAAAAGTGAAGTGAATTTCCAAACGTAGGTCAGCTAAGCAGCTCAGTGGTTGAAAGCTCCAAAAAGTGAGTCAGTGGACCTTTGAGTTGTCAAAATGTTCCTGAAGGTCAAGAATGAACCTCAAAGTTCATGTTATTTATCCCAACATGGAGACAATTTGTGCCCCAAGACACATTTTATTGGTCGTTTCAGATCCCGTCTGCACCATAATCAGAAATACAACATGTACAGTGTTGTTTTAATCACATGTATGGTCCTCATGGAGAGAAGAATTCATAACAGCAGGCTGGATGTGAGTCACGCTGCTGTTGTGGTTACAGCACAGAGAAGCTGTCGCCTCCATGGGCGGAAAGCGTCCAGCTCAGAGTCATTTAAAGAAGTGTGTAAAACACTAAATGAGCTCTGGTTTAACTAACCGCTGAAGGCTGCTGATGGCTACCGGGAGGAAGAGGAGGGGGAGGAAGAGGAGGAGGGTGTTAAATACTCCTGAACCCACTCACCCCTTCATCAGCTGTTCACATCTGACAAACGTAATGTCGGAAACATGGATTTCCACCTGAAGGGGTTCAAGAGACATGCTAACGTTTAGCACGCTAGAATGCTAATATTTAAAGCGCAAGCTAAGAGCTTATTAAGGAACAAATGTACATTAATCTCATGGAGTAGATTCTACTGATTGGACATTATATCTGTTGAGTCCTGGAGAGGAGTCTGTTCAGTGACTCGTGTGAAACACCTGAACATTGGGATCAAAAGGTTTAATAATGATGAGATAGTAATACACTGGAGTTCCTCTGTATTAGCAGCATCACAGCTCTGCTGACTCTCTTCACTACAAACCTCAGACATGGCGTCGGTGCGTCGGTGTGACTGCGGTTCGGTGGTTCAGCACCTTGAAGAAGTCGATGATAAAAGGCGTTTTAACTGCTTGTAAACGTGTAACTGAACCGCGCTGATTGCTCTTCGGAGAAGTTCCTCTGCTTGGAGACTTGTTCTGTTCTTGTTCCGTTTGTGGTCGTATTCTGGCAACTTCACATGTTGCATTTCCACAACTGCTCCTAATTACAAGATACTCTGCCAAACATTTTACATTAATTCATAACTGAACATGACTGCATATGAAGATCTTAACCCCCACCCAAAAAAACATAGAGATGCCCCAACAAAAGCCACATGTAATAAAGTTCAGCCCAGTTGGACCTTCGTCTAATTTCTCCAGAATGTGATTGGCTCGTTGTAAACCTCCACATTCATTTTAAATAATAATAAATAATAATAATAATGTATTTTATTTGTAACGCACTTTTCATTTTCTTTTTTTTAAATCTCAGAGTGCCACAGAGCCAGTACATAGTAAAAACATAGTAAAAAGCATAGTTAAAACATAAAAAAATAACTATAATAAAATAAAAACCAGTGAATGAACAGAAACACAAAAGAAATAACTGACAGTGACTTAGGTCAGAAAGGCTTTCCTGAATAAAAAGGTTTTTAGGCCAGTCTTAAAAGAGACCAGTGTCTGTGTTGCCCTTAGGTGGTCAGGGAGACTGGTCCATAGGCGTGGAGCTGCCGAGCCAAAGGCCCGGTCGCCCATGGTGCGGAGCTTGGTGCTGGGGACCCGGAGGAGCGAGCTGTTTGATGATCTGAGGGTGCGGGTGGAGATTTGGGGAGTGATGAGGTCTTGTAGGTAGGGAGGTGCATGTCCATTGATGCATTTATGTGTGAGTAGTAGGACTTTGTAGTCAATCCGGAATGAGACAGGGAGCCAGTGTAGGGAGTGCAGAATGGGTGTTATGTGCTCATACTTCCGGACTCTCATCAGGATCCTGGCAGCGCTGTTTTGGATGTATTGCAGCTTCTGGATGTTTTTGGCAGTGATCCCAGTGAATAGTGCGTTGCAGTAGTCCAGTCTTGAGGATATAAAGGCGTGGACGAGCTTCTCTGCATCTGACAGGGTTAAAGTGGGGCGGAGTTTGGAGATGTTTTTGAGATGATAAAACGAGGTTTTGCACAGGTGTTTTATATGGTCATTAAAGGACAGGTGTGAGTCAAACCTAACTCCCAGATTAGTGACTGTGGAGGCGAGGGGGATGACCTGACCGTCGAAGGTGAGATGAGTTATGGAGGATGACTGATTTTAACCAATTACATCATTTCTAGCAGGTCTTATTTGTTTGCAGCATTTTACTGGATTTATTAATTGAGTCAGATTATTAAAATCTCACAAAATACCTTCTGAGTCAATGCTATCACAGACTTTATGGAAAATGAACTGATCAATTTAAAGATTTGTTGTTTCAAGAGTAACTCTACTGTAACAGAGAAACGAAAATATCCAAATACCTTAGACTGTAAAGACTGTTACGCTACTATAAGCTACCTTCAGACTGCAATAGACTGTTACGCAACTACAAGCTAAAGAAAAGCTACAACAGACGTCAGCTTTGTCGTCTGTTGGACCTCCGTTAGAATGTGATACTCAGATAGAAAGAGTTCTCTAGAAGTCACAATAAATGGATGTTTAGCTAATGGACGAGCACTTAAAGTAGTTTCACTTAAAGCAATGAACAACTGGTGATATGAGTTTACACCTACAGGGCCTTGTTTATATACTGTATATATATATATATATATTCGGCATTTTCACCGTTGCCATGTTGTTTTGTTTTGCAACCAGTGAACAGGAAGTGACCATATTAGGACTGAGGAGGAGTGACGTAGAGACGCCGTATACGTCTCTGGTAGAGACCTGTCAATCACCGTGTAGCCCCGCCCTAAAGCATCCCCTGCTTTATGGTCTGTTTGACTCTAAATGGACCATAATGTACTAAATGAACATCATGCTGTATTGAAGAAGACTTGAAACTAGAGATTGAAACCATAAACTCATGTTTACAATGTTTACTGAGGTAATAAATCAAGAGAGAAGTAGAGTCATTTTCTCATAGACTTCTATACAACCAGAGGAGTCGCCCCCTGGTGGACACTAGAGAGAATGCAGCTTTAACACATGAAGCTTTGACTTAATTCAAATGAACACATGAAGAAGAGGACGATGAAGTTGATGAAGGTTCAGGAGCTCAGGTTTGTGGAACGTTGTGTTTACATCATGATGTAACACAGCTCCACATATGCTCAGTGCTATGAATCTACCTGAGAGCCCCCCTCTGGTATATAAACAGAGCCTCGTCCGCGGCCTCAGTGATCCACAGTTTCCAGAGCTCAGTGAGGAGAACTTTTACCACCAGATGACTAATAAAGGTGTCATTAAGCCTGTTGATCTTCACAGCAGCAGCTCTCTGGTCCAGGTAGATGTTGGCAGGTTGTTGTTTACAGTCTGGTGGGGGGGGGTCACATCCTCAGAGACCGACCCTGAATCAAGGTGTCATTAAGCTTTTCGACTGTACAGTCTGTAGAGCCTGGCATGTGTCCCCCTCTCAACCTCTCAATAATTATGCTAGCTTTAAGTTTTTTTGGGGAAAAAGTGAGCGCTTGTTTTTGGATGTGGAGCGAAACGTCTCCCTGAGGGGCGGAGCGTCGCCGAGGAACCTCGGCCTCTGATTGGCTGCTCCAGATGAGATGATGATTAACGGATTCTTTGTACAGTTACTCAAGTAACAAAGTGACTCCAGGGAGTTACATCACATCACTGATCAGCTGATCGGGGGAAGAAACCGAGGAGACACGCTGACACTCATATACAAGTATATATATATATATATATGGAACCAAACACACTCCTCTCCCCACTCCTCGACGGAACTACAACCATCCTCTGTCTCCCCTAAATAATTGATATCTTCTGGGTCCAGGCTACAAGGCTAATGATACCAATGACTCTCTCCAGGAAAGGTCGGGGCCCCATATGCAGCTAGCCGTCTCAATTCCTGTCCTGCAAGTTCATAGAAAAGGAAAGGTGCGAAGAAACAATAGTAAACATGCAAACTTATCAAACTTAGTATACATTCCTCGTCAGCCTGTCCAAATAAATTGGGCAAAGAAAGCTTTAACCACATTAAACTTAGCTTTATTAAATGTCAGGTCTCTGTCAGGAAAAACATTTTTAATCAATGATTTTATTATGAGGCACAAACTGGACATTTTGTTTTTAACTGAAACTTGGTTAAATCAAGATAACAATGCAGCTGTTCTTATTGAATCAACACCTCCCAACTTCAGTTTCATGAGCGAAACAAGAGCGCATAAGAAAGGAGGTGGAGTTGCTGTTTTATTTAATGATTCTCTTCAATGCAAGCAGATGCCCTTTGGTCATTTTAGTTCTTTTGAATATGTGGCTCTGAATTCCACTCAAGCTTTATTCCTAAACATTTACAGACCGCCTAAATACTGTGCGACCTTCTTTGATGAGTTTACTGAACTGCTGTCTGTAATCTGTATTGATTTTGACTGTGTTGTTATTGTTGGTGATTTTAATATCCATGTTGATAATCCCCAGGACAGAGAGTCTATAGAACTATGTGGTGTCCTTGATAACTATGATCTGACTCAGCATGTGACAGGACCCACCCACAACAGGGGGCACACTCTGGACCTAATCATCACCAAAGGTGTAAACATTTCCAAGGTTGCTGTGACTGATGTTGCACTCTCTGATCATTTCTGTGTTTTCTTTGAGAGTGCAATCTCCTTGCACACAAATGTCCAAACCAAGGTTGTGACAAAGCGTTACATCTCTGAAAACACCAGTGAACTATTTATTCAGAAGTTCTCCTCCACACCAGCCCTCTCTTGCCTCTCAGTCAATGAGCTTGTAGATGGCTTCAATTTTAAAGTTAAAAATATTATTGATGCCATTGCACCCACAAAAGTGAAGGTTGTCTCGGGTAAGCAAAGATCTCCTTGGAGAAATGCTACGTTGGTCAAAATGGAGAAACGAGAGTGTCGGAAAGCTGAGTGCAGGTGGCGAAAAACTAATCTCCAGGTTCACTGTGACATCTATAAAGAGAGACTTCGCAATTATAATTTGGAACTTAGAAATGCAAGGCAGTCATTCTTCTCTGACATCATAACCAAAAACAAGAACAATACACGCGCCTTATTTGCTACTGTCGACAGGCTAACAAACCCTCCAGTGTCGGTAGCTGCTGAACTCCAATCCACCTGGGCATGCAATCAATTTGCCTCCTTTTTTACTGACAAAATTCAGAAAATTAGACAAGCAGTCAGTGCCTCCACATCAACCACAGGATATGTGTTGTCCCGATCTCTGAATAACAACCATTCAAATATCATGACACAATTTCATTCAATCGACCGTAGAAGCCTAGAAGACATTATACAACATCTGAAGTCATCCTCCTGCTGCTTGGATATTCTACCAACACACTTTTTCAAAAATATTTCAAACTGCATGACCACTGATCTTTTACAAATTGTAAACACATCCCTTCTCTCAGGTGTCTTCCCACAAGCCCTAAAAACTGCAGTTATTAAACCACTCCTAAAGAAGGTTAGTTTAGACTCCGCAACGATGAAAAATTATCGGCCAATATCAAACCTCCCATTTTTAAGTAAAATAATCGAAAAAGCGGTTTTCCAACAGCTGACCAACTTCTTGACCGTAAATAACTGCTTTGATGTTTTCCAGTCAGGCTTTCGACAGCACCACAGCACTGAAACTGCTCTTGTTAAGGTTTTCAACGACATCCACTTAAACATAGACAACGGCAGAAGTTCAGTCTTAGTGTTACTAGATCTCAGTGCTGCATTCGACACGGTCGACCATGCCATACTCCTAGAAAGACTAAAAATCTGGGTGGGACTCTCTGGCACAGCACTTAACTGGTTTGAATCCTACTTGAAGGGCCGAGAATACTTTGTGTCTGTAGCTGAATACACATCAGAGCTGACTAAAATGGCATGTGGTGTTCCCCAAGGTTCAATACTGGGGCCTCTTCTGTTCAACATCTACATGCTTCCACTATCTCAGATTATGGAAAACAACAAAGTGTGTTATCATAATTATGCAGACGACACACAAATCTACATAACTATGTCACCAGGGGACTATAATCCCATACAAGGGCTGGGTAACTGCATTGAACAAATCAACAACTGGATGTGCCAGAATTTTCTTCAATTAAACAAAGATAAAACAGAAGTAATTGTTTTTGGTACCAAGGACGAACAATTGAAAATCACCGCTCAGCTTCAGTCACTGATGTTAAAACCCACAAACCAAGCCAGAAATCTAGGTGTAGTTATGGATTCAGACCTCAACCTGAACAGCCATATCAAGACAATTACAAAATCAGCCTATTATCACCTGAAGAATATATCAAGGATTAGAGGACTTATGTCTCAACAGGATTTGGAAAAACTTGTCCACGCATTTATCTTCAGCAGACTGGACTACTGTAACGGTGTGTTTACAGGTCTCTGTAAAAAGTCCCTCAGAAAGCTGCAGCTGATTCAGAACGCTGCAGCTCGAGTCCTCACTAAGACCAGGAGGGTGGATCACATCACTCCAGTTCTGAGGTCTTTGCACTGGCTTCCTGTCCAACAAAGAATTGACTTTAAAATCCTGCTGTTGGTTTACAAAGCACTGAATGGTTTTGGGCCAAAATACATCTCTGATCTGCTGCTACCTTATGAACCATCACGACCCCTCAGGTCGTCTGGGACCGGTCTACTTTCTGTTCCCAGAGTCAGAACTAAACATGGAGAAGCAGCGTTCAGTTTTTCTGGTCCACATATCTGGAACAAAGTCCCAGAAAGCTGCAGGTCTGCTGAGACCCTCAGCTCATTTAAATCAAGATTGAAGACCTTTCTGTTTGCTGCTGCCTTTAATTGAACCACATTCAATTAATATATTAATCAATTTCCTGCATTTCTGCATTTTACTACTGAATTTTATTTCTTACACTGTTTTTTAATTGTTTTTGAAATCTCCTTTTCTTTTGCCTTATGTTTTGATGCTTTTAATGGTTTTATGTGAAGCACTTTGAATTACCTTGTTGTTGAAATGTGCTATACAAATAAACTTGCCTTGCCTTGCCTTGCCTATATACATATATATACTTAGATATATATACAGGTCTCAACCACCATAAAGCAGGGTATGCATTGACTGCCTTCACTTCTTCTATCCAGTCTTTGGACAGAAGTTCGTAGGCCTGATCAATGACCAGGATGTATCTCTGAGCCGATCATCTGCTTACATTTTCTCTCAAAAAGAGACCTTCAAACATTCCAAAATCATGATTATGGAAAATAAACCCAAAAGCCTTCTTCTAACCTTGTCCCTTCCTCTCATTCTAAATATGGCTTCAGGCTTGTTAGCTCTCTCTGAGCTTAGTTTTTATATTTACTTCTTCTCCAGCGTCCGTCTGGATGTGAAGGGAGGTGACTGAGGGAGGAAGATGAACACTCTTCTTCCTCTCCCTCTTCCTCCTCCTCCTCCTCCTCCATAATCAGTATGGAGTCCTATTTTAACCTCCTTTTCCTTTGTTTCCTTTCCTTCCACTCATCTCCTCACAGAAACCTGCTGAAGTTCAGACTCACGTCTTCAGGTTGATGGTCCAGAAGAGATGAGAGAAGAAGTGCTGACCTCATATCTCAGTAAGGAATAAAGTACCTGTACCCCTGGTCTTCATGACACTTTACAGTATTTACACTTTAAAAGACTGAGAGGGAAATATTTATATATAGTATAGTACCGTAACGTTAGAATAGTTCCTCCAAAGAAATAACTAACAAGGTCCAGGAGGCTCTTCTGGAGCTTTCAGTCCTATTAAATGATCTTCCTCAACAGAATTGTAGATATTTAGGTTTTCACTTCTCCAGGTTGTGAAATAGTCACAAAATACTGGTTTCATGTACGCACATTGTTGTTTCTCTGTCGTACAGACACTTTTCTACTTCACTGTCAGTAATTTGTGAACATTTTACTGTTCTAATTTAATAAACTAATATAAGTTTATTTTTACTGAAATAACAATAAAACATCAGTAAAATCCTTTAAACTGATCTGAAAACATCAAAGTACTGCAGACGCTCTTCTTCACCAGTACCTTTGTGGCCACATGTTCCTTCTCCCTTTACTCATAAAGGAACCTCGTGTTCAGGAGCCGCTCTCTTGTTTATGAGTGTATAATAATGTTGACTGTGAGTCTATATGAATCCAAACATCTGGATGTGGTGCAGCAGTAAACTGGCAGAAGGTGCTACTACAGCTCCACTTATTAGCTCTGGTGTCGGAGACTTGGATCGAGTTACTCGACCGCACCGTAAAAAGAGAGCGAGGCTTCTGGGCTGAAAAGCTGGTGGCAGACGGCGGTCTGGTGGCCTCTAAGAAACAAGACGACGTTCGTCACCTCAGAGACAAAGATCCACCAAACTCCTCCTGAAGCACCAGCAGACCTCTGAGGATCTTAATAACTTCTTTATATAAAACTCAAATCTGAATCCACAAACATCCAGATTGTTTAAAGCTTCTGACTTTGGGAACAATTGGATTAACTGAGTTCATTAATGCAGAAAAGTCTGAACATCTTGAGACGTTGTACATTTCATATTTAATAATTCGTTAACGTACAAAATGTGGTGAATGACATTTATTACTGATTAAGATTCATCTTCAAAGCAAATCTTTGGACTTTTCTGACAGTGTTTAGCCACGTGTAGTCAACTTTCATTGACCGATGTCTAAACCTGGACCACCACGAGTCTCTCTGGTTAATGAGGACCAAACTAAACCTGATGATGGACTGAGACACCTGGTGCTATTGGAACTGGATCGGCACTAAAACCAGATCACTTGTTCCTCGACACAAAGATCTTTAAATGGTTTAATAAAGGTCACATATAGCTCATAATCTATCACCATGAATATGTCATTTTCTCACCAACCCTTGCTGCTGCCTCAGTGAGTGTACTTTGCGTTACTGTAGTAAAATAAAATGCACATACATACTGTGGCATCACAAGGGGACAGGTTGTGGAGGGGCGCTACATCCTCACCCAGGATCAGGGCCCACAACCCAAAATGGCCGCCGGGCTAGAGACTACAGCTCCCAGACTGCCTCATCAGGCACCCAGCTGCAGGTGCTTAAGGCCCTAATTGAGGCAGGGCTGGGAAAGGGAATAAAGGTGAGAGCACCACGGCAGAGGAGGTGCACCCGGAGTAGGAGAGAGGACGCATACCTGGAGGAACCGAGACCCAGGACTTTGCAGGGTGGGAATACTTTGTTGGATGAAGAAACCCGTTTCTCCTCTGGGACGCTTTAGGTTTATTCATGGACTTTTTTGTTTGAGGTGTGATTTTTGGAGTTAAAGGAACTGCCAGTGGGATGGGCCAATAAAACCTTTATTTTTGTTTATACGGTCTGCTTGTGCCTGTTTTATGCTCTCTTTTGCACAGCCCCACCCTAGGGCCAACCCGTGACACTACAGGTGGTGGAGAATGTGGGCAGTGGGGCCGAAGTGCTGAGGATTGAGAGTGAAGATTTGGAGGACTTGACCCAACTTTTTGCAGGACTGCAACCACCAGGCCACCCATCCCAAATGGAGCCACTGATGCAGATGCTGTTGGAGAGCCAGAGGGCCCAGCAAGAAATCAGCGGTGCCCTGTTGCAACAGCAAGTAAGGGCTAATGACCTGAAGGAGCAGGAGCTCCAGCAGGTGCCAACATCGAGACCCAGGGCAGCTGACTTCATCCCTAAACTAGGGGTGACAGACGATGTGGAAGCCTACCTCCACGCCTTTGAAGCTACTGCAGCTCGAGAAGAGTGGCCGAGGAGACAGTGGGTTGGGCTTCTGGCGCCTTTCCTATCCGGTGAGGCACTTAAAGCGTTTCAAGATGTAGAGGCCGATATTGCCCATGACTATGACCAGTTGAAGAGAGAGATCTTGAGTCGCCAGGGGCTCACTAAATTTAGCATGGCCCAACGTTTTCATAACTGGTCTTTCCGAAGTGGAGAGACGCCCCGGTCCCAAATGCATGAGTTGATAAGAGTGACGAAAAGGTGGCTAGAACCAGACAAACACAGCCCCGCAGACATTATAGAGACCCTGGTTATGGACCGGTATCTACGGGGGCTGCCTTATGAGGCCAAACGGGTAATAAGCCACCAAAAGTTAACGACGGCCACAGAGTTGGTAGAAGCGATAGAGCAGTACCAGGCGGCCTCCGAAATGCTCGGCCCACCCCGTAAAGACCCCGTGGCTTCCCTCCCTGTCCGGCCACGTGTGCCTCGCCAAAGTGGGCTTACCCCGGCCAACCCTCCCTCTAACCCACCCTTCAGAGGCAGTAGTCAACCTGGGCAGCCCCGGGTGGTTCAGAACCCGCAGGCCCGCCAGTGCTATCGCTGTGGCCAATGGGGCCACATCTCGTGGCAGTGCGAACGGCTAGACGAGCCCATGCCCACAGCAGAGTCCGCTAGTGGACCACAGGCCCACTTTGCTGCCCTGCTGGGGGAAAGTAGGGACCGGCGACCCACGTGCCCCGTAAAAGTGAATCAGCGTGATGTAGAAGCCCTGCTCGACTCTGGAAGTGCCAGGACCCTGATCCAGGAGGCCGTCTTGGAGGCATCGTTCCCGGCTCAAGGCCCCCTCGTCCCGGTGGTTTGTGTCCATGGAGACACCCATGAGTACCCAACCACCGTAGTGAAACTCACCACAACTAAGGGCACCTTTAATGTTGAGGTGGGTGTGATCCGGTCCCTTCCTGTCCCCGTCCTGATTGGGAGGGACTGCCCGGCCTTCCGGATGCTGTGGAGGGAAGCACTAAAGAAGCTCAGTCGAGAACCCAGGAAACGTAAGTCGCACAATTCGGAAATAAATAAATCATGGGTTAACGTTGTCAATCCCTGCCTTTACACCCCCGGGTCAGCCCAAGCCTCGGCAGACGCCTCGAGTGGAGCTGAATCGGACGACCCCGAGCCCCCACCTGGGCCGAGTGAGGATGGCCCTCCGGACCTGCCGCCCCTGAAAGGACAGTATGGAACAGCGCAGTTACAGGACCCAACCCTGGGAAATGCCTTAAGAAATGTCCAGGTCCTAGAGGGAACGTTGGTGGGAACCCGGTTGACTCCTTCCTACCCTCATTTTTCAGTGAAAAATGGCCTCGTGTATCAGGTAACAAGAAGTAAGGACCTAGTTGTTGAGCAACTACTTGTGCCCCGACCTCACCGCCCCACCGTTCTGCAGTTAGCCCACACACACTTGCTGGGAGCTCACTTGGGGGTAGAGAAAACTAAAGAGAGGGTGTTACAGAGATTTTTTTGGCCAGGAGTCCACAAGGAGGTAGAGAACTACTGCCGCAGTTGCCCAGATTGCCAGCTAACCGCACCAAAACCAACCTACCGGAACCCCCTTATCCCTTTACCCATCATAGAAACTCCCTTTGAACGGGTGGGCCTGGATATTGTGGGTCCACTGCCCAAGAGTGCCCGGGGACACCAGTACATCTTGGTCATAGTAGACTACGCCACCCGTTATCCGGAAGCCGTCCCCTTAAGAAAGGCAAATGCTAAACAAATAGCCAAGGAACTGTTCCTCTTCAGCAGCCGGGTAGGGATTCCAAAGGAGATTCTTACCGACCAAGGGACCCCCTTTATGTCCAGAGTCACCAAGGAGTTGTGTGCGCTTTTGCACGTGAAACAGGTGAGAACCTCGGTGTACCACCCCCAGACGGATGGGTTAGTGGAGAGGTTCAACAAGACCCTGAAAGCCATGCTGAGGAAGGCCATCGACAAAGACGGAAGAAACTGGGACCAGCTGCTACCCTACCTGCTGTTTGCGGTAAGAGAAGTTCCTCAGGCTTCCACTGGTTTCTCACCCTTTGACCTGTTGTATTCTCACAAACCCCGGGGCCTGCTAGACATAGCCAAAGAGACGTGGGAGGAGCAACCCTGTCCCCATCGTACCATGATTGAACACGTGGGGGCGATGCGAGAAAGGATGGCAGCGGTGTTTCCCATTGTGAAGGAGCACATGGAGAAGGCTCAGAGGGATCAGAGGGCAACTTATAACCGAGCAGCCCAACCCCGGGAATTCAACCCTGGAGACAGAGTCCTAGTCCTGGTCCCCACCGTGGAATGTAAGTTCTTGGCCACTTGGCAGGGACCCTATGAAGTAATTGAAAAGGTTGGGGAAGTCAATTATAAAGTACGGCAACCGGGGAAGAGGAAAGGTGAGCAAATCTACCATATTAACCTCTTAAAGAAATGGCATGATCGAGAGGCGTTGTTCAATTGTCTTCCCCCCAGAGAGTTGAAAGATCCTGCCCGGGACGAAGTGCAGTTTGGCCCGGACCTCTCCCCTCACCAGCGGCAGCAGGCAAAGGAGCTTGTGGAAGGTAATCAGGATGTCTTTTCATGCCTCCCAGGCTGCACCCACCTGGTGCAGCATGAAGTACGTACCCAGCCAGGAAAAACGGTAAACCAAAAGTCTTATCGGGTACCGGAGGCCCGCAAGAAGCTGATTGACGAGGAGGTAAGGAAGATGTTGGCATTGAACGTGATTGAGGAGTCCAAGAGTGCCTGGTCAAGCCCTATAGTCCTGGCAGACAAGCCGGACAAAACTATACGGTTTTGTAATGATTTCAGAAAAGTAAATGAAGTGTCTGAATTTGATGCATACCCCATGCCTCGTGTCGATGAGCTGATTGAAAACCTGGGCCAGGCACGATTCCTAACAACCCTGGATCTTACAAAAGGGTATTGGCAGGTTCCCTTGTCTGCAGAATCAAAGGAGAAGACAGCCTTTGCCACCCCGGGAGGTCTTTGGCAGTACCGTATGATGCCCTTTGGCCTGTTTGGAGCTCCCGCCACGTTCCAGCGCTTGATGGATCAGGTACTTAAACCCCATCGAGAGTATGCGGCTGCCTATTTGGATGATGTGGTGATTCAGAGCCCAGACTGGGAAAGTCACTTACCACGTGTGCAGAAGGTCCTGGACTCCCTCCGGCAGGCAGGCTTGACAGCGAACCCCAAGAAGTGTAAGCTGGCTTTCGGGGAGACCAACTACTTGGGGTATACCATCGGGCGGGGCCTTGTCAAACCCCAGGAGGCCAAACTCTGTGCAATCCAAGACTGGCCAAAACCGGTGACCAAGAAGCAGGTGAGATCTTTTTTGGGCCTTGCCAATTATTACCGAAGGTTCATCCCTGACTTCTCTATGATAGCGGCCCCTCTCACAGAACTAACGACCAAGAAACACTCCCGTATGGTGACATGGTCCCCGGCGGCAGAAGAAGCATTTGGCGACCTGAAGAGGGCCTTGTGTTCGAAACCAGTCCTTACTGCCCCCGACTTCAGCAAGGAGTTTGTGGTCCAGGCAGCTGCTTCTGAGGTGGGTCTGGGCGCAGTGCTAGCCCAGATACAGGAAGGTGAGGAACACCCCGTTCTGTATTTGAGTCGGAAGTTGCTGCCAAGAGAGAAGAACTATGCCACAGTGGAGAAAGAGTGCCTAGCCTTAAAATGGGCCCTGGAAACCCTCAAATATTACCTGCTGGGACGGAGGTTCACTTTGGTGACCGATCATTCACCTTTGCAATGGATGGCAAAAAACAAAGAAACCAACAGCAGGGTAACTAGGTGGTTTTTAAGCCTCCAGCCTTTTAATTTCTCTGTCATTCACAGGCCAGGACGGCGCCATGGAAACGCAGATGCCCTGTCACGCCGTGATGCCTTCTGGTCCTCATTCACCCTGCCGAGGACGTCAGGCCCGGGGAGAGGGATATGTGGCATCACAAGGGGACAGGTTGTGGAGGGGCGCTACATCCTCACCCAGGATCAGGGCCCACAACCCAAAATGGCCGCCGGGCTAGAGACTACAGCTCCCAGACTGCCTCATCAGGCACCCAGCTGCAGGTGCTTAAGGCCCTAATTGAGGCAGGGCTGGGAAAGGGAATAAAGGTGAGAGCACCACGGCAGAGGAGGTGCACCCGGAGTAGGAGAGAGGACGCATACCTGGAGGAACCGAGACCCAGGACTTTGCAGGGTGGGAATACTTTGTTGGACGAAGAAACCCCTTTCTCCTCTGGGACGCTTTAGGTTTATTCATGGACTTTTTTGTTTGAGGTGTGATTTTTGGAGTTAAAGGAACTGCCAGTGGGATGGGCCAATAAAACCTTTATTTTTGTTTATACGGTCTGCTTGTGCCTGTTTTATGCTCTCTTTTGCACAGCCCCACCCTAGGGCCAACCCGTGACACTACAATACATACACATCTTCAATAGGTTTACTGCTGCGTTATTGACTCAGTGTCCGAGTCTTTAACGTGTTTAAAGTTTGACCTTGTTGTGCAAAATGTGAATATGATCTTCAAGACTACATGACAATCAATAAAGAACTACAGTAACCATGTACAACAGACTGCATGTTAGTTTGGGTACATCAATAATATATACAGTATGTGTGACAGACTAAAAGGGGCCGGACTGACACCAGACTTCCTGTAGACCTTGTGGTTGATGGTCAGCACCTGAAACCAAAGTGAACTCTTCTCTGCAGGTTTGTGTCATTTCCTGCTCACGACCTGTAAAACTAACAGAAACAGAAACTATCACATGATAGTCAGAAACACAACCTCCATGGTGGAGGTCTTTGTGGATCCAGTTCAGACTGAAGACCCTCAAGTTGTAAATCCTCTTCGTCTCTGAAGTGGTTTGCTGGCTTTTATTTAATAAAAAACACATCTTTAAACTCAACAACATGTCCATGAAGAGGGGGAAACCAGAAATGTGTTTGTTGTCGCTTCATCGTCATCAGAGCTGAAGAGGAGGAGGAGGATGAAGAAGAGGAGGAATAGGAAGAGAAGGAGGAGGAAGAGGGAGAGGAGGAGGAGGGGTTAACCTTCAGGGGATGAAGGTGAAACATCACTCTTCGTTTCAGGTAGTAAGTAGAACCATTAGTTGGAAAATACTCTTGTGTAGTACAAGTACTTAAAGTGTGTACTTTAGTAATTGAGCTGGATTATTGATGTGTTCCACTTGTTGATCTCATGTTTAAAGTACCGACTCCTTCATACCATTCCTCCACAGTAGAACTAAATGAAACTCGGCCGCTTGCGTTTCTTTTCCCATATTTGGGCCTCTCCATGGAAACAGAGCTTTGTTGACGGGGCGTGTTGACAGGAGGCCTCTGCAGCCAAATCCCCACAACTCCTCATGAGGGCAATGCATGCTGGGAAAATCCTGCAATAAAGCAGAGAATAAGAGACTCTGTCTCGTCCTCACTTTGTAAGAGCTGCTGTCACTTTGTGTTGTCAAGATTCACTGTTCAGAATATCATCATCTGGTGCTTTTCTACACGTTGAAGAGGGAAACCTTCTAGTTTGCATTTCATACTTGACAAGATAAATGTTTGATACAAATATTAAAGACAGCCCAGTCTCCAGGAAATGTTGTTTCTACTAAACACAGATAAGTTGAATGTTTGTTTTTTTTGCATTCAGTCAGAGTGAATGTAGTCTAATGAGTGATCGTCATTAAAGGTCATGTGTATAATAATGAGTAAAACTAGCCAGTAACGTGACTTAAGGGCGTTAATTTGCTCTTGTTACAATGTTACATTGTTGTTATTTGTTAGGTTGTGTTGCGCTACATTGTTGCGCTACGTCGTTGCGCTACGTCGTTGCGCTACGTCGTTGCGTTACGTCGTTGCGTTACGTCGTTGCGTTACGTCGTTGCGTTACATCATTACATTACGTTGTGACTGTCATAACATAAACCATGATCCACGATCTGAGTTTGCTGCCTAAACCGAACCGATTGTTTTTCGGGGTCTTTCCTTTTTTCATTCTCTCTGTTTATTTCTTCTGTTTTCATCAGTTGCTTCCTCCTCTCCTTGTTTCCTTCTTCCTTCTTCTCTTCCCATACATTAATCGTGTCCTTCAGGTGTCAGTGATGGAGGATCAACCTGTAATCAGCTGCAGGATGTTCTGGTTTCATGGAGCACTGATGGACGGCAGGTAGCAGCTCAGCTGGATGTCCATACACAGAAAGAATCAGTCTCATTTCCTTCTTTATTGGTAATGGAAGTTCTGTGCCTCAAAGACCAGAGCTTAGTGAGGATTTAATGATTCACTGTCCTCCCTTTTCTCCTCTCTGTCAGCCAGGAGATCCAACTGGATAATAATCACTATTATTGATGATCGCTCGCCGTTTTGATTTTAAATTACGGATCGACTGAAGCTCTGAGAGGAAGTGTTTAAACTTTAACAATGAGTCTGAACTATGCTGACGTTTCAGCATGTTCTGCTCTCTTCTGGTTTCAGTCTCTCCACCACATGTTGAACCTGGTTTATGAGTAAGATAT
Organism: Ophthalmolycus amberensis; assembly: GCA_024529925.1. Taxonomy (NCBI): domain Eukaryota; kingdom Metazoa; phylum Chordata; class Actinopteri; order Perciformes; family Zoarcidae; genus Ophthalmolycus; species Ophthalmolycus amberensis. Next base: position 165,611 of record JAFEUB010001541.1, on the reverse strand, counting down.
CAGCTCGTATTAATCTGTACTGCAGACGTTTAAGTAGAGAAGTTTGGTTTAAGTTGTACAAGGCAAGGCAAGGCAAGTTTATTTGTATAGCACATTTCAACAACAAGGTAATTGAAAGTGCTTCACATGAAACCATTAAAAGCATAAAGGCAAAAGTAAAGGAGATTTAAAACATACATTGAAACAATAATCGATGTCTCCCTGAGACATTACGCTGCACGCAGTCAACCATACACTGCCGCAATTCTGCAATTACTCGCACACAAACCACGTCTGGAAAAGATCTCTGCCGATCTCTGCCGATCTGCGTACAAGTGAACACAATAATCATTATCTGGAGTTATCAAGTATCTTACCATGAATATCTGATGCAAACAGCTCTAGCGTCGGCAAAATTATTATTATTATTAAAAAATAAGGTTTTAATCATGAAGGTTTTGTCTGTTTTTGGATATGAACAAATATCTCAACACCAACCTTTTCTAGAAGGTGTTTGAAGGAATGAAAAATGAGTCTTTAGGTTGGAAGAGTTGAGTTTTAAACTCTAGTGTACTCTTGATGGTCGACCAACCTTTAGACTTTATGGAACCGTAAGTATTGAAGAGGACATCTTTATCTGCCGATATCTAAAACAGAACCAGTGTGGATGCTAACGATCAGCATGTGTGGAGAATTTCAGTATTAAACACATTATAAGTACGATTAAATAACCCCCCTAGTGATGAGTAGAAGTGTCACAATAATAATATGTTCGTCACAATATGTTTACAATATTCTTGCTTATAGAAGATATTATGTGTTACAGTATATTAACTAATTGAATGTATTAAATCATAAAAGTATATTCACTAAAGGTATTAAAACACTGTAAGAATAGTTTGAGGGTCAGACAGGGATTCTGAATGAGACATGCAGCAAATGGAGGATGTGGTCAGTGGGGAGGACAAGCTGACCAGAGGTGGAGTCAAGAAAAGATGTTTTGCGAGGAGAGAAGATGTTTCGCTAAAGGATCGATCCAGGGAGGGGACAGAATTCGAATGGAGCCAATCACTGATCAATGGAGGATCAGTCACACGTTTTATGACATATAAGAGACTGTTCTGGAGAGAATTCCTCAGACCACATCCGCTCTCGTTTTTCAGTACCTGAATTTAGACCTGTGAGTGAGATGCGTGCGTGTGGTCTCTGTTCTCGAGAACATTACTATTGATAGTTAATTCCGTTTGTAAGTGAACTTTGTGTAGTACATTAAATATTGTTTAATTTTGAAACCGGATCCAGTTCCGTTTTTCTGATGCGCGTGTGCAGTAGGAAGCTTGAAGCAGAAATCTCCCTGCAGCCTGCTGAAGCCTCGCATCCTTCTGTTTAAACCCTAACACATGCTAACATAAAACGTTCCCATTGTTCGTCTCCTCTGATCCTTCGGACGTGCACATATTATTTCCTTCCAGCTCCAGGACAGTAAATGTGTCCGGGTGTGTTCAGACTGAAGCTATTTATTATAAGGGAGTGATTTACTGGACCAAACTCCTCTGATACTTCCTTCATTTGACTTTCAGCAGCAGATTCCAGATATTTCCCCACGTGTATTAATTTAACTGTCGTTATGTTGCATCTCTCCAGAACAACAATATGGATTCTCACTCAGACCGACCGGAGGGACTCGGTGTCGGTTATCAGAGACACATGAAGAACCGATCCATGGGCATTACTTTTACATATTTATTTCGTGTCTCTTCTTCACATGGGTCAGTGCTGTTTGCAGGAAATGAAGTGAAGGTGGTGTCAGGGCCGTTGTGATTATAATGATAATACCATGCTGGAATAGATACGTGAGAGTAGTTACACACTGCCTTGTTGTGACTCTGGTCATTGGTTCTCCATCTGTCTAAGGAGTCATTAGGTAACGAGTGGAGGGCACTGATGGTTCAAACAGACGCTAACCTGCTGCCTCCTACAGGTATTAGTATACAGTAAGTTCCCCTCATCAGATCTAGCTTAAAGGATATTTACACACTTATTATCCTCGTATTTTAGCCCAATATCTGTAATAATGACATCACACTTATAGAGATCTGGGGATGTGAAGAAATTGCTCAAAAGAAGCATTGTTTTCAGTTTTACCCGGACCAAAACCTCCGGTTCTAAAGACTGAAGCCAAAGCTTCATGTGTTAAAGCTGCATTCTCTCTAGTGTCCACCAGGGGGCGACTCCTCTGGTCGTATAGAAGTCCATGAGAAAATGACTCTACTTCTCTCTTGATTTATTACCTCAGTAAACATTGTAAACATGAGTTTATGGTCTCAATCTCTAGTTTCAAGTCTTCTTCAATACAGCATGATGTTCATTTAGTACATTATGGTCCATTTAGAGTCAAACAGACCATAAAGCAGGGGATGCTTTAGGGCGGGGCTACACGGTGATTGGCAGGTCTCTACCAGAGACGGAAACGGCGTCTCTACGTCACTCCTCAGTCCTAATATGGTCACTTCCTGTTCACTGGTTGCAAAAAAAACAAGATGGTCTCCATTTTGGAATACGCCGAAATCTCCAAACTCAAATCTTCAAAACGTCCACAAACCAACCAGAGACGTCACCATCACGACGTCCACTTATGATACGTTTGAAACCGATGTTTTCTCATCTGACTTTGGGAATGAAAGACAAAGTATTTGTTCAAAAGAGGCTTTTCTTTGTCCAAACTTCCTAATAATATATAATATTATGAAAAAAGTACTTTAACTAGAAAGTATTTGAATTCATACATTTTATCCTTAATGTTACAAAATATTCCCTTAATATTCTGCAATAATTACATCATTAACTTAAAGAGAGTAAGGGATTCATCTTTGTCGTGGTTTTGTCTCGTCCTTGGGATCTTTTTTTATGTATGAATGATTTATTATTGCCAGCTTGTGTAGATGTTCAATGAGTCTGTTTCTGTTATGATGTGGGGTGTTTCACGGACCCAAATGCAGACTCAGACAGCAAAGTTCTATTTCAAAACCAAGGTTCGTTTATTTCTCTCAGTCAAGGGAAAAAACAGGAAATGAACAAAGTCAATAGGAGGCGTCTTCACGCCTCCGGCCGGTTCCAAGCCGGAAAGTGGCTAATCCTGCGGATCGGCAGACGAAGCCGACAGGAAAACTGTCAACGTCAATACGGAGGCGCGTCCTCGCGCTCCGCTCGGATCTTAGCCGGGAAGTGGCCGGTCCGCGTCCGCGGCTGGCAGGCAGGCTGGATCGTCTGTGTGACACCCGAGGCTCGACACAGGAACGCCAAGACTAAACAGTTGATCTCCGAGGAACGAACTGGAAGGCTTCCTCGTACAGGTGAAAACCCGAGGCTCGACACTGTACGGCAGGCAGGTCGAAAAAACGAGCGGCAACGTTAGTTTCAGATCTTCAGAGAGTAACAAATGGACTACTCACGGGTCGGAATACCAGGTAGGTAAACGGACGGCCTGACAACTGGGATGAGAGTGACAGGAGTATTTATGTCAGCTGGAGGCGATCACCGGAGATGAGGCACAGCTGTGCCTACGGAGAGAGGCGCAGCAGTGGGCGGGACTCTTAGGAGGACACTACTGAGGGAAACACAGCAGAGATCGACATAAATCCTCACAGTACCCCCCCCTCAACAGGAGCCTCCCGGCGAACCGCCAGGCTTATCGGGGTGCAGGCGATGGTATGTGCGGAGTAGCTCTGGATCCATAATCCGGGAGCGAGGAACCCAGCATCGTTCCTCCACACCATACCCCTCCCAATCCACGAGGTATTGGTAACCCCTACCTCGTCGGCGGACATCCAGGAGACGGTTGACCGTGTAAACCGGACCGCCTTCGATGAGTCGGGGGGGTGGAGGGGGTTCGGCCGGAGGGTTCAGAGGACTGGAGTGAACGGGCTTGAGCAGAGACACATGGAAAACAGGGTGGATTGCGGGAGCTTGAGCTTGACCGTGACCGGGTTGATAACGGAGACAATGGGGAACGGGCCAATGAATCTGGGAGAGAGCTTCTTGGATTCAGTGCGTAGGGGTATGTCCTTGGTGGAAAGCCAGACCTGTTGGCCGGGAAGATAGGTGGGGGCGGGTGTGCGGCGGTGATCAGCCAGACGCTTGTTTTGTTCGGAAGAATGGAGTAGGGCGGCACGAGTCTCTCTCCAGACTCTTCTGCATCGGCGCTGGTTGATTTGGACAGACGGGACGGAAATCTCGACCTCTTGTGAAGGGGAGGTTGGTAGCCAATGGAGGCCTCGAAGGGGGAGAGACCTGTTGCCGTGGAGGTATGGCTGTTGTGTGCGTACTCTATCCAGGCCAAGTGACGACTCCAGGAAGATGGATTTGCCGCCGCTACACATCGGAGCATGGCTTCTAGCTCCTGGTTAAGCCTCTCGGTCTGCCCATTGGTCTGGGGGTGAAAGCCGGAGGAGAGGCTAGCAGTGGCACCGAGGCTGCGGCAGAACGCCTTCCAAACTTGGGAGGAGAACTGAGGACCCCGATCAGAAACAATATCCATAGGGATGCCGTGGAGTCTAAAGACATGTTGAACCAACAAGTCTGCGGTCTTGCGGGCCGACGGGAGCTTGGGAAGGGGAATAAAGTGAGCCGCCTTGGAAAACCAGTCCACGATGGTCAGGATGACCGTGTTGCTCTCGGAGGGGGGAAATCCGGTGACAAAGTCCAATGCCATATGCGACCAAGGCCTGTGGGGAACCGGCAGAGGTCGTAATAGTCCGACAGGGGGTCTGTGCGAGGCCTTGTTGCGCGCACAGGTGGTACAGGCTAAGACGTAAGCTTGGGTGTCATTGTCCAAAGATGGCCACCAGAAGGCGCGCCGGAGCCAGTTGATCGTACGTCTTATCCCAGGGTGGCCGGAGAGACGGGAGTCATGAGCCCATTGTAGGACCCGGGAACAGACAGAAAGGGGAACGAACAGGCGCCCTGGAGGACCACCTCCTGGGTCTGGCTGGGTCTGCTGAGCCTCCCGCACTGCAGACTCTATCGCCCAGGTGAGGACCCCTAGGACACAGGCGGGTGGAACAATTGTGTCTAGCGCTGGGTCAGCCTCGTCTGGGGAAAACTGACGAGAGAGGGCGTCGGGCTTGATGTTCTTACTCCCTGGGCGGTAGGTGATGGTGAAGTGGAAACGGGCAAAGAACAGAGCCCAGCGGGCTTGGCGGGAGTTCAGTCGCCGGGCAGAATGGATGTATTCCAGATTTCGGTGGTCGTTCCATACAATGAACGGGTGGACTGACCCTTCCAACCAATGTCTCCACTCCTCCAGAGCCAGCTTGACGGCCAGTAACTCCCGGTTGCCCACGTCATAGTTACGCTCGGCCGGGGAAAGGCGGCGAGAGAAAAAAGCACACGGGCGGAGCTTAGAGTCAGTGGTTGAGCGCTGAGACAGTACTGCTCCTACTCCGGTGTCGGAGGCGTCCACCTCGACCACGAACTGGCGGCTCTCATCTGGCTGCACTAGGATGGGGGCTGAGGTGAATCGTTCCTTGAGGATGTTAAACGCTCGCTTGGCCTCGGGGGACCAGGAAAAATCCACCTTAGAGGAGGTGAGTTTGGTTAGGGGTGACGCCGTCTGACTGTAGTTCCGAATGAACCGGCGGTAGAAGTTTGCAAACCCCAGGAACTGTTGGAGCTTCTTCCGGTTAGAGGGGACCGGCCACTCGGTGACCGCCTTAACCTTCTCCGGGTCCTTGCGAATCTGACCCTCCTCAATGATGAACCCAAGAAACTGTACGGAGGTGACATGGAATTCACACTTCTCGGCCTTGATGAAGAGTTGGTTCTCCAGTAAGCGCTGAAGGACCTGACGGACATGGTGGCAATGTTCTTGTAGGTTCGAGGAGTAAATCAGAATGTCGTCGATGTAGACAAACACAAACCGGTTGAGAAAATCCCTGAGCACGTCATTCACCAAAGCCTGTAAAACGGCTGGTGCATTTGTAAGTCCGAATGGCATGACCAGGTACTCGAAATGTCCCAGGGGAGTGTTGAAAGCGGTCTTCCACTCGTCCCCCTCCCGTATCCGAACCAAGTGGTAGGCATTGCGGAGGTCTAGCTTGGTGAAGATCGTGGCTCCGGGTAGGGACTCAAAAGCAGAGTCGAGTAGAGGTAGCGGATACTTGTTCCGGGTGGTGATCTGGTTTAACCCTCGGTAGTCGATGCAAGGACGGAGACTCTTGTCCTTCTTGGCCACGAAGAAAAACCCTGCTCCCACCGGGGAGGATGATGGGCGGATAATTCCAGCAGCGAGGGAGTCTGTGATATAGGTCTCCATTGCCTCGCGTTCCGGTCGGGAAAGGTTGTATAGTCGGCTGGAGGGCAGGGTGGCGCCGGGGAATCGTTCAATGGCGCAATCATAGGGTCGGTGGGGTGGCAGGGAAAGGGCTCGTTCCTTGTTGAATGCCTCGCCGAGATCTGCATACTCCAAGGGGACTGAGGTGAGATCAGTTCCAGTTGTAGGGGTGTGGAGAGAAGAGGTCTGCCGGGGAAACGCAGACTTGAGGCACCTCGAAAGACATCTAGGGCTCCACCCAATGATTCTGTTTCCTGCCCAGTCTATCTGTGGGTTGTGGTCCCGGAGCCAAGGATGGCCCAGAACCAGAGGTGTCAGGGGCGTAGAGAAGATGTAGAAACAGATCTCGTGTTGATCGTTTCCTGATACAAGCAGGGTAACAGGGCAAGTCCGGTGCGTGACATTGGTCAAACGACTTCCATCCAGGGCGGTCGCCTGAAGAGGGCATTCCAACTCCTCCAAGGGAATCCCATGAGCGAAGGCCAAGGAGGAGTCCAAGAAACTCTGTTCTGCTCCAGAGTCAATGAGGGCCAAGACTGGTAGAGCACCGGACGGCAGGCATAACTTAGCTGGTAGTGTGAGACGGGACTTGGAACGGGGAAGTCGGGTGGAGTCGCTTGCCAGTACTCCCACTCCTACTGGCGAGCCCTCTCTTTTGGTCGCACCGGACAGACAGGGATACGGTGACCCGGCTCGCCGCAGTAGAGGCAGGCTCCTGAACGGATTCGTCGCTCCCTCTCTCCCTGAGACAGATGGAACCGTCCCAACTGCATGGGTTCATCCCGATCCTCGGGAGAAGGTGCCGGAGCAGGCGAGTGCTGGTGGCCTGGGCTGCGGTGGCGAGGGGGAGCTGGGACCCAGTGACCGGAAGTGGTTACTGGCTGACGAACCGGAGCCGGGAACCTGTTGTTACGCGCTCTCCGACGTTCCTGCATCCGAGTATCCAGTCGGATGGTGAGAGTGATCAGGTCTTCCAGCGTCCTCGCCTCCTCCAGAACAGCAAGCCTGTCCTTTAATTCCTCCGACAGGCTGCTGAGAAAAACCCCCTGGAGCACCCTCTCCTCCCAACCGGACTCTGCAGCCAGGATGCGAAAGTCGATGGAATATTCAGCGGCGCTAGCAGAGCCCTGACGGAGGCGGAGGAGGTTCTGAACAGCGTCCTGAGAGTATGTAGGGTGGTCGAAAGCTCTCCGAAAGGCCTCAAGGTACTGTCCAAAAGAAACCGTATCCAACGGGTTCTGGGTGAACCAGGCCTGGGCCCAGTCGAGAGCACGGCCCTGTAACAACCCGGTCAGATAGGCAATCCTCGAGCTGTCCGATGCAAACGTGCGGGGCCGTTGGTTAAACACAAACGTCGTCTGGAGCAGGAAACCTCTACATGCCCTCATGTCTCCGCGGAAAGGTTCAGGTGATGGACCAGATGACTCACGGACCAGTTGCACGTCCCCCGCCGTTGAATCCAGGGGGGAGGGACGGGGCTGTGCGAGTCCCTGCACCATGCTGCCGATCTCAGCCACCTGAGATCCGATGGCTTGCTGGGATCCCCGCATATCATGGAGCAGATGGTGTTGCTGTCCCAGAAGAACTCCTTGGTTTGTGATCGCCACCTGCAGGGGATCTGCAGGTGGAGATCCTGCTGCGGCTGCTGGGTCCATTGTTATGGTCAGTCCGTTCTGTTATGATGTGGGGTGTTTCACGGACCCAAATGCAGACTCAGACAGCAAAGTTCTATTTCAAAACCAAGGTTCGTTTATTTCTCAGTCAAGGGAAAAAACAGGAAATGGACAAAGTCAATAGGAGGCGTCTTCACGCCTCCGGCCGGTTCCAAGCCGGAAAGTGGCTAATCCTGCGGAGCGGCAGACGAAGCCGACAGGAAAACTGTCAACGTCAATACGGAGGCAGTGGGCGGGACTCTTAGGAGGACACTACTGAGGGAAACACAGCAGAGATCGACATAAATCCTCACAGTTTCAGGTTGAGTCTTCTGGTCCCATGACCTGCTTCTAATTTAAATATTTTCATGTAATTATTGCTGAAACCTTCTAACACTAACGTACTCCTTTCCTAGCTGCAGTAGATTCCGTTTATTGATCACCGAGTTTATCAGTAGTTTCCCACAGAGAAGAGAACCTCCCTAAAAAGTGCTGACGTCTGGTTTTCCTCACGGTCGCTCAGATGGAAAGATGCTTCCATCCAGCAGCCTGAAGCAGATGTGAAGCTGCTGTATTGATTACAGCCTCCATCTGTTGTGAGTTCTCTCTCTTTCCCCTCTTTCTATTGTGAATTACTCCCTTTGTTGTGTTATTTTCCCATCATGCTCTGGTTTCCATGAGTCACTCAAAGCGGTCGAGTCTCGAGTACTTTTACAGACGGACTCCTCGTTTGTGGTTTTCTCATCAATAGATGGACGATTGTCTCCGGACATATTTTAATTGAGAACAAGTTTCATGGTCAAATCCAAAAGTACATTCAAGGAACAAACTGGACACCAGAGACAGGAAGTACTTATGTATTGTATATATTAGTGCTGGGCAAGTTAGTTAACACGTTATTATCGCGTTAACGCATTCATTAACTAACGCCGACAATTATTTTATCGCACGTTAATGCAGCTTTTTACAAATTATGAAGCGGACATTTTTAACACAAGAACCGCAGCGAGCGGTGAACAGCTGTTTGTGTGGCGTATCTTCCTGCTGCATTAGCATAACTTCCTCATGCACGTTACTGCCCCGGTACAGACTACAGGTCTGCTTCACCTACATTCCCCTGGGTCCTAAGTCCCTCCAGGTACAGCTTCTTATCACCCTCTATGTACCAACGTACATTTATAACAAATATAACACACATATTACGGTAATCAGCGTTGCACATGTGTCTGACCAAAATACCAAAAAAAAGCAAAAACGAAATGATTCATTTAAATGATTGTTTTAGAGTTTTTAAAGTATTTTGTTTGTAATATGTATAATAAGCATCATTTAGTATCACTACTGAGAATCTAACAAACATAACAACATGACGTAGATAGGTTTGCAGTTTTCAAGGTGTATATTTAAATATCATCTCTTACACACATGAAGATAAAGTTGTGAACACCGGCTGAATATCTATGATCAGAATCATTATAACTGTGTTATAACTGCTGCTGTGTAAAGGGAATACTGCTGCTAACAACAACCTGATGTGTTTAAAGTGTTTAAACCAAATGTTATTGACCTTTTGTTCATATAGCAGCACTTTAAAATAAAAGTGCACAATACACTACTTTTGAATTCATTATTGAACTTTGCCATAACAATGAGATTAATCTGTCACAGGGCATGATGTCACGGGGCATGATGTCACAGGGTATGATTGAGGACTCAAACGCAGACCAGACCAGAAGTAGAGTGAAGCGGGAATTTAATGAACACTTAAATCAGAACATGAAACTTAGAGGAACACAGTGAATCCACGGACAAGACAAGAGACGAAGGGGAAAAATCCAGCAGAAGCGAGACAGGGCAGGCAGACGGGGAAACCGGGAACAGGACGGGGAAACCGGGAACAGGATGGGGAAACCGGGTACAGGACGGAGAAACCGGGAACAGGACGGGGAAACCGGGAACAGGACGGAGAAACCGGGAACAGGACGGGGAAACCGGGTACAGGACGGAGAAACCGGGAACAGGACGGGGAAACCGGGAACAGGACGGGGAAACCGGGAACAGGACGGGGAAACCGGGAACAGGACGGAGAAACCGGGAACAGGACGGGGAAACCGGGAACAGGACGGGGAAACCGGGAACAGGACGGAGAAACCGGGAACAGGACGGGGAAACCGGGAACAGGACGGAGAAACCGGGAACAGGACGGAGAAACCGGGAACAGGACGGGGAAACCGGGAACAGGACGGAGAAACCGGGCGGGTAGACATGACAATGACCTGGCAGTGAGTGACTGAGAGGCAGGAGTTGATATGGGGGCTGATGAGGTGAGGGGAGTTGTGCTGATGAGGGAGGCTGACAGGTTGAATGAGTTGGTGAGTGAGAAATAAAGAGACAGGAGCGAAGGGGCAGAGCTGTGACATAATCACAGAACAATCATGCCGTTAATCGCGATTCAAAATTGTAATCGTTGCCCAGCACTAATATATATATATATATACAATATATATATATATATATATATATATATATATATATTGTATATGTACTTTAGTACAGTTAAGAACTTCTAGTGTTTCTAAAGTTGGAAATTGTACTTTTTTACATTTCTACATGTATCTGACAGCTGGAGTTACTGATCACTTTGAATCAATATTAACATTTGATCAACTTCTAAAACATGAAGCGTTTACAGACTGAACAGATAAAACATTACTGAATACACCATGAAGGAAAGTACTCTTATAAAATATACTATAATGGGCCACTCGGCTGATTGAATGAATACTTTTACTTTTGATACCTGAAGTGTACTTTGCTACTGATTCGGTATGTATTGATTATTTTAATTATCGATTATTCTGCAGATTATTTTCTTAATTGATCATTTGGTCTAAAGAAAAGAAAACTTTGTGAGTTACTTTGATTAGAGTACGTTTTGTTTTTAATTTCACTTTCCTTCACATTTGGTGGAGAAATGATCGAATAGTTTCATATTCGTCTCCTAATAATTACACGACTCATCTCTCATGGATATATTAATTATTACAATTACATTAATAGACAACAAGCAAAGTAAACCGGTATGAAAACACAGGAAGTGGAACAAATAATTAAATAAGTGATATCGATTTTATGTTGTTGACACGTATTTTACAATCTTAAAAATATATCAATATACGTATGAAAATACATGTAGCCGACCTTAAATATACACACAGTATTTATAATATTACTTATAATAATAGACCTTAAATATGCACACAGTATTTATAATATTACTTATAATAATAGACCTTAAATATGCACACAGTATTTATAATATTACTTATAATAATAGACCTTAAATATACACACAGTATTTATAATATTACTTATAATAATAGACCTTAAATATACACACAGTATTTATAATATTACTTATAATAATAGACCTTAAATATGCACACAGTATTTATAATATTACTTATAATAATAGACCTTAAATATACACAGTATTTATAATATTACTTATAATAATAGACCTTAAATATACACAGTATTTATAATATTACTTATAATAATAGTGCTTTTCCCACACAGACTAATGTTGCACTCTTCTTGGATCATAGAAGAGATTTTTGTGAACGTTCCTTCATCTGAAACATGAAACATGATTTAATAAAAGATTTAACATTTTTAAAAGTGTGTCTTTGGACTCGTTAATGTGACTTCAGTCAATCAGTTTATCTTGAGTGTCAGACGGTTCAAACCCTCTGTGGTTCCCTCTGACCACAGATGAGACTGAGACTCTGGGTCCCAGTGTGGGTGTCAGATGATGGTCCTGGGTGGAGGGTTGGGGGGTTTTCTTTGGGGTTTTGGTTGGTGGATCTGTTGGAGCGTCGGAGCTCTGCCAGCTGATGAGAAAAACCAACGTCTACTTTAAGTTTCAGCATTTTCTCATAATGACATTGTGTTGCTGTGTGGAGCTGGAGGGTGGGGTGGTCGTCCTGCAGGATTTGGCTCCGCGGCTGTGAAAGTCCTGGTTCCAGTGGACCTTTGGCAGTCCTCTCTGAAGCTCTCAATCCAAAGTCACGGAGACATGCTAAAAATAAAAGAGTGTGGCTTTTAATGGCAGCATGTAAAAATGTGCTGTGTGTTAACAGCTTCACTGAGGCAAACCAGCAGACGTGTTAGTGGCCTCAAAACAAATTGAGATGGCAAATGACGGAGGAGGTAGACAGTGGCGGCTGGTGGAACGTGTTCTAGGTAGGGCCATCCTATCAATTTCAGCAAACATCCCAGTATGATTTAATGCAAAAAAAATGTAAGTATCAAACACGCATTATTACTTGGCAGTTAAATATTTAACATGTATTCCAACACGAAAACAATCAGTAAATAACACTTATATAATATAATATGACATGTTTATTTATTGAGATGCCCTATGGACCTTGTTATAGGAGGTAAAGATCAGGAGAAGTAAACATGAAGTGTAATTATGAATACTGATGTTAAATTAAGCTATGATGAGTTTTCACTGTTAATTTAACATCTCTATTACATGTTGATGCCTCCATGACCAAGTTAAGCAGATGAGACTGAGGCTATGTAGAAGAAAAGATGTTCACTTTGCCGAATATGTAGCTTGACAGAGTTCTCCATGTGTGTCCTGGTGTTCTCATGTTTCCTTACCTCCTCACTCCCGTAACTGTCCGTGCTGGATCCGTCCCCGTTGTTTTAAAAAGCTAAATAAATGATTAGCATGACGTCATCCAGCTAGCCAAACCTGTCTGGTGTACAGCTAGTGAAGCTTCGCATGTAGTCTGCTATCTGATTGTGAGGTCAGGCTGATCTGATATCAGCTCTTTGGCTGCAGAATCTCCGCCAAAGTTCTCCTCTCAAACGGGTCTTGGAGGAGGAGTGCTCGCGCTGGCGCTCGCGCGTAGAGACTTCTCCTGACGAGAACGCGCAGCGAGGGGGGCCTGATCGTTCTAGCCCCAAGCTGAATCTATTTGAGGGCGCTGATTGGCTAAATTGTATGTCACTCATTTATATCTTGAATCAGCAATTGGCTAAACTGCTTCATAGACCCGTCTCTTTTGGGCCAAAACGATCAAGCCCCCCTAGCTGCGCGTTCTCAGAGTGTCGCGCACACAGACAGAGAGCACGAGCAGAGAGCACACAGGCTGAGAGCACGAGCAGAGAGCACACAGGCAGAGAGCACGAGCAGAGAGCACACAGGCAGAGAGCACGAGCAGAGAGCACACAGACAGAGAGGACGAGCAGAGAGCACACAGGCAGAGAGCACGAGCAGAGAGCACACAGACAGAGAGCACGAGCAGAGAGCACACAGGCAGAGAGGACGAGCAGAGAGCACACAGGCAGAGAGCACGAGCAGAGAGCACACAGGCAGAGAGGACGAGCAGAGAGCACACAGGCAGAGAGCACACAGGCAGAGAGCACACAGGCAGAGAGCACACAGGCAGAGAGCACACAGGCAGAGAGCACACAGGCAGAGAGCACACAGGCAGAGAGCACACAGGCAGAGAGCACGAGCAGAGAGCACACAGGCGGAGAGGACGAGCAGGAAAAGCATATATTTTGCGCAGATATCATATTTTACACACATTACTGGGTACATTCCACAGTTCAAAAACACAAATATTGACAATTTGTATAATTTATGATTATTATAATTTTTTTTTTTTTTTTTTTTTTTTTTTGTGTGGCTCATGGTGGGGCCATGCCCCATGGCCCTCTATTGACCAGCCACCACTGGAGGTAGAGTTCTTCATGTCTTTGTGTTTAATCAGGATGGTGAAGCCGGCGGAGACGCCCCAAACACAAAACACAACGAAAACACTGAGGAATAAAATAACAATAGCCCCAGTGAACACACACACACACACACACACACACATATATATATAATATTTCACAATCAAAGCATTTAACAGTGGAATCTCAGACTACAAACATCAAAACGGATTATAAATGTTCATGTAAAGATGAATTCTAATGACTTTGATTATCTCCCGTCTTGACTTCCTGTTCTGTTTTTAAGCCTTTAAACATGCTAACTGAACATGCATTAGCATGCTAGCTTTAGCATTAACTCTTGGCACATATGAGCCTGAAAAGTTAAGTAAATCTGAAAGGAGTTTTGGTGAAAAGATCTATTTACAGAGATGTAGCAGGTGAATTACAATTTCCATATTATTATTAGCTGTAGAGCTAGCTGGTTACATGACAGCTAGCAGGAAAACATGCTAGCTCTAGCCAGCCACAAGTTAGCTAGCTTCCTAACGGCTAGTTATGGCGTATTCACGTTATCCTTTTCAGTTTTAGTTAGTAGTGATGTCTAAAAGAAAATTCTCAACAACAAACTGAAACACTGAAAGTTAAATCTAAAAATATATAAATGCTGTGGTTTCACATAATAAAATGATGCTATTTATACGGTGTGAAAAGATCAATGTGGAGAATCATGTTTAATGATCAGAGGTCAGAATGTTAATATTATTTTCCCATTCTTCCGGTTGCTAAGCTAGTTAGCACCGTTTTTTTCCTGTCTTTTGTCGTCTGTCCTTAAACCCTTGGTGATATTTATTCGGCTTCTCTCGAGAGCACATTGTGGAGGAATGACGGGTGGATGCTGAAGGCGAAGAGGAGGGTGGATGAAGAAGATTCAGGCCGGCAGGTTGGAAACCAGCGACGCCAGTCTCTGAGACAATCAGGGAAGGTGAGGCACATGAATCCGGATCAAAGCCCAGCCATCTGGCTCTTTAACGGGCATGTTGACATGTTTGGCAGCGTGGAGGTCCCTCCAATTATACCCCCTCTCCCTCTTTCCCACCGGGGACCGGTAGTTAAATGTCGACCGGTTGAGTTTAATGCTGCAGTTTTCAGGTCAGACAGTGAACTCATGCAGAGCTGTCTGATGAAATAAATCACTGCATCTGTTTCTCTTCTTTCAAGTGCTGCAGCTCACGGAGCCCTAAAGGAGTCGCTCGGCGTGTTGCATCACACGCACAAGATCAAATTGAAAAATCTGATTTTGGCGTCGTCGTCCTGGACAGAAGACAAGTCGTCAGCTTTAGAGGCCAAGTATGTGAACAGACTGAAGGAATCTGAGTCGAGCAGCTCTCAATGCTGCTCAACGTTTACAGGAAGATAGAACTGAACTGAAGACATCGAACATTAAGGTGCATCTATACACATATAAAAGAGAAAACATACAATATCTTTATGCAAGTCAAGTGTTTTCATAATCTGATATAATTGTGCAAAAGAAAAATGAATAGACTATTAAAGTTACTACGAGGAATCTTCATGTTGTGTTGGCTCTGGCGCCCCATGTGGGCTGATGCGGTCGTGTTTCACCAGACTCCCTTTAGAAAACCTCTCCTTTCACTGCAGCAGGTTCTGACAGTCTGCCCCTCTCAGTCCTGGTCCGCCTGTGCTCCCCTTCCCTCCAGCGGGTCCAGCAATACGACTTGTATCTCCAGCAGAGAGGAGAAACTCTGCTCCTGGAGGAGGAGATGCTGCCGGGAGCTGAGCCTTTTTACAGTCAGACCTTCTAATATCATGTACATTATTCATTTCTTTATTTTCAGCTTCACAATCATCACCCAGAGTGAAACACGAGTCCAGACTGGTAATCTGTTCGAAGGTGTTTGCTGTGTGAAGGCCTGCTGGGTTCAGACCCCGAGGTCTGTGTTGTGGTCTTTGAGCTTAGTTCAGAGGAATGCCCATTAACCTTCCTCAGAGCTGCAGCACGTATCCCAGCAGCCTTTCTTCTGATGACCAACTTCCCCGTGTTTCCTCTGTGACTGACGCAGTTGATCTGTTCTTGATGTGCTCTAAATATACAGCTTGGCGCTGACATGTGTGTAAATGTAGCAGCTTTCTTTGCTCTGTGGCCTGTGGAGCTGTGCAGCACGGCGTGCGTCCTTTTATTTCCGGAGCTGGAATGTGTGAGTGTGTGTGTGTATATATATATATGTATATATATATATATATATATATGGTGGATGTGTCACGCCGCCCACGCCTTCAGCCGCGTTGCAGCTCTGGTTTGATGTTGACAGCAGCCGTGATGCAATCGGCGCTGCAGAAGGGCGCGTCCCCCACCGGACCCACCGGCTGACGCACGGCGCTGGGAAAACTCCTTCCAAAGTCCCAGAGCCGGGCCTGGACGGCCTCCAGCGGCGCGTGGGTCCACACTTCTTCTTCTGTTAAAACAGCACAGACTCGTGCAGCTTCATGTGTGCAGAGCTTCAGTCTGTTGATGTTTTTAGATACAGATTGATCACCTCAGAGAGCAGTAGAGGACATGAAGAGCGATGGAGCCCATTGCTGACAGGAAAAATTAAATAAAAAAACAGATGAAATGTTAAAAATGCTCCATTAAAAATACAAAATGTAAAGATTATGGAACATAAACATATAGAAGAGTAACACTTTAAAAACAAGAGAATACAAATACATGAGAAGTTTGATGACAAATAACTAAAACCATTTAGTCAAAGACATTTATTATATTATACTATAAAACATATATTTCGTCAGACTACAGACCTACTCAAAAGCATTACTTTAGCCTGAGACCAGTCATCATTGTTATTATGTGTATTTTTGATTTTGTAACTCAAAATCTTTCTTCCAGCCATAATATAAATTACTATCTCATAACTACCACTTTGTATTAAATACATTTTGAATGAACTAAATCAACATTTTGACTTATATATATATATATATATATAAATATATATTTATATATATATATATATATATATATAAATATATATTTATATATATATATATATATATATATATATATATATAAATATATATTTATATATATAAATATATATATATATATTTATATATATATATTTATATATATAAATATATATTTATATATATATATATATATATATATATAAATATATATTTATATATATATATATATATATATATAAGTCAAAATGTTGATTTAGTTCACAGAATTTCTCATAATAATAAAAAGTCAAAAGTATATATATTATTATGTAAAGTATACATAACTGACTTTAACTGAACCTTTAGAGGATCTATCTGTGAGTCAGTCAGCATCTAATATGAACCAAGAACCCAGGAGCGGTCTCTAAAGAGTGAATAACTAATGCTTGGATGAGTTTCCATGTAATAAGAAGACTGTACAGTTGATTGCAGTGAGCAGCTCTGTGGTTTTCATGTCATTCCATCCTGTGGGATGTCATGTCATCATAGCTGTATTCTTAAGTGCTAAGTAGACAAAACATTTTAAGTCAAATTACTCTCCTGGGTCGTAAACGAGAAGCTGAGACGCTCCACGCCTCTTCTGAAAAACAACACCGGCTCGTAAAATAACAGGAAAAGACATCAACAACAAAGCTGACAAATGTAGTCGTTTTTTATGAGCAGTTAAAGTGTTTTGTCTTCCGCAGAGCGTCTCCTAGAGGCTGAAATGTTCATTACACTCCACAGTAGAGAGATCCATCAAAGTCAATCTGTAACGATGAAATCAAACTCCAAACCAGGACTCAGCTCAGAGGTTTGTTAGACTTTTATAACAAATTGTAAAAGAAGGAACTAAAGCAAAGTGACTTTCATGAAGACACAGAGATGAAAAGAACAAAGACAAAAATCAAACACACATATAGTCAGTCGAGAACAAGTGTACGATTCTCATTGGACAATTTGTTGGACAGGATTTATAATCTATTAGATAATGGATCCACAACCCATAAGAAACAAAAGAACACAAAATATCTCAAAGTTACAAAAATACAATACAAAAAAATCAAAGCACTACATCGATCACATGAAACAAGTTAAAGGAAACTTGACAAACTCAGTTCTACATTGAGGCTCAATTGTACATCTTGTTTTTTTATTATTACCGTGTAGCCCCGCCCTAAAGCATCCCCTGCTTTATGGTCTATTAGAGACCTGTCAATCACTGTGTAGCCCCGCCCTAAAGCATCCTCTGCTTTATGGTCTATTAGAGACCTGTCAATCACTGTGTAGCCCCGCCCTAAAGCATCCCCTGCTTTATGGTCTATTAGAGACCTGTCAATCACTATGTAGCCCCGCCCTAAAGCATCCCCTGCTTTATGGTCTGTTTGACTCTAAATGGACCATAATGTACTAAATGAACATCATGCTTTATTGAAGAAGACTTGAAACTAGAGATTGAGAAGTAGAGTCATTTTCTCATAGACTTCTATACAACCAGAGGAGTCGCCCCCTGGTGGACACTAGAGAGAATGCAGCTTTAACACGTGGAGCTTTGGCTTCACTTAAAGAACAGGCGGTTGAGATTGAGAATCCATACAGAAATCTCTCAGAATTGTCTTCCTGTTTGGATCTGATTGGTTCCTGCTGCGTCTTGTCGAGTTTTTGTCTTTGTCACGTTATCTTTTAAAAACAAAAACTGACAATATGTTTTCTGTTGATGGAAACTGTTGACCTGCAGCTTGTCCATCTGAACTTTGAGTTTCCTGATGCACACCTGCATCCTTCATGCTCTGAGGTGAATCTGGATGGTACTGGTCCTGTGAACCTGATCCATGTGTACTTGAAGGATTCGTCATAATCCTCCACTCTGGTGTTGGACCCAGAGGAGTTTATGAATCCTTTTCCTGGTACCAGAGCCACACTGATTGATCTGTGGATCATCATTCAGCTGCTTCTCTGTGTTGCTCCTCCATATTCCAGCCATGGCCTGGAGCCAAAAGCTTTTCAAATATTCCAGACTCTGCAGGACTCGGACCTTTCCGAGCGTAAATATCACGGGAACGTTTCAACTTTTCCACAAAGACCTCCACATCTGCTCAGAGTGACCGAACACAGAAGCATCAGAGGAATAGCTGATGATTGTTCCACTGCAACACTTTCAAACGTCTCTTTGTTTGGTTCGGACGTCGACTTCGTCTCTGCAACAGCTCAACACTTCATCTAAGAAAGCGTTTGTTTTTCAGCTCAATGTGACAGAGAAGTGGGACATGTGATGCTTTCAGGGAACGTCAGTAAACAATGTGTTGGTTTGTCCAGATGTAAGCAGGAGAAACACATTATTATTATTCTCTATCTTCTAATGCGATCAGCTGATCATCAGTCTGAGCTCCTGACTGAACTCATCAGACCTCATGAAGCCGTCTGGAACCAGGACTTTGGTGTCGCTGGTCTCATGAAGGAAAATGTCTCCTCAGGTCTGAACAAAGAGAGTAAATCAACTTTTATTTCAGACTCATGAGTCCATATAGTATCAAAAAAACAACAACAAACAAATACAACAACAATATATAAAATACAATACGAGGACACCAAGACACAAGTGTGATCATTGCAGTTAAAAACAAGTCACTCGTTAAAAACATACAGACATTTGTTCCAATGTTTCCAGAAACAAGAAGTATATCTTGTGTCACTGTGTGTTGGATCAGTTAAGGCTTTTATAATTACATGTTCTGAGTCATTTAACCGACATTTAAATTTGTAAATAAAATTCCTCACCACAGCATGGAAGGAACATTACGACTCACAAACATATGACTTGCACTTGTCCATCTTGGAAGCTTGAGCAAGATTCTCAAAGCATCATTAAATGGACCTGAGTCTTCTTCATGTTGGCTTTACTACAGCTGCACCACAGGTGGGCTGTATACAGTGAGTACAGTCGGCTCTGAAGAGAGCTGTTTTAACATCATCTCTACACATATGAAATTAAGTGCCAGCATATAGCTTGAGCATACAATTTGCAACACTGCCGCTGCACATCGTCATCATCACTGAGGTCATTCCTGATGATGTGACCCAAATATTTCATTTTGTGCACCACATTTAGCTCTTGACCTCCCATAAAAAATGAGGGAAAATGTAGCTTCTGATCCTCCTTGGTTTTAGCAATCACGATAACACTCTTTTCAGAGTTGAATTTGATGTCATACTGCACGCCATACCGTGAGCAGACTGTCAACCAGCGCTATAAGGAGACAGGACCACTAAGTCATCAGCGTACATCAGATGGTTCACAAGACTTTCCCCCACCATACATCCTGTCTTACACTCTTTTAGTTTTTTAAAGATCATCCTTATATAGATTAAAAAGAGCAGGTGACAGTATTCCACCTTGTCGGACGCCATTGGTCACTCGGAAGGGTGCAGATACACGCTGACCCCACCTCGCTCGCATGGTTTGATGTGAATACCAAAAGTGCAAAATCCTAGCCCAGTATGGAGGGACCCCTCGCTCTGTAGCTTGATAAACAATTTACCATGATTAATTCGATCAAAAGCTTTAGATGCATCCAGGAAACACATCAACATTGTAGAGTTATGTCTCCTGTACTTACTTACAACTTCCTTCAGTGTGTACATGCATAAGTCTGTGCTATGTTTACTTTTAAAACCAAATTGATTGTCAGTGGTTATTATGTATTCTTGAAGCCTGTCTAAGAGAATTCGTTCTAATACTTTAGAGAGTACACTAGCCAGAGCAATTGGTCGGTCATTTTCAATGCTGGATATTTTACCGGTTTTATCTTTGATTACTGGCACTAACACAACATTCAGCATAGAATCAGGAAGTACACCATGCAGTAACAATCCAGAAAAACACATTGCAAGTAAAACTGAAATCCTATGGCTCGCATGCTTCAGATGTTCTGCTGTTATTTGGTCAAGGCCACATGCTCAATGGCATCCAGCACATCATCAGGTCCAATACACACACCAGCAACATGAGAAACATCACCAATATTAAATGTGTCACTCTTCACACTGTTGAAAATATCCCTATAATGTTTACTCCACAGATCTGCAATACTGTCCGAACCAGTAGCCCCATCATGTTGGATGGCCGGGCATCTTAGTGTTATTGGCAACCTTCACCTCTCTCCAGAGATCAGAGACATTATTCTGCTGAAGCTTTTTGGCCATGGAGTTTGCCCTCATGGCCTGTTCATTTATTTTAATAAAGCGCACAGCATATTTAAATCTGGCATTTGTGTGTTTCTTGTGTTCACACTCTGGACCATGTCTTGCTTTTCCTGATAAAACCCAGTTTTTAAAAGCTTCTCTAGCCTCTAGATGGAGTTCAGACACATATTCATTCCATCCTGGCCTAAGATGATGTTGTTTAGCCCTTTTTTTGCAGAATGATTCACTGACATTATTTGGACAATTCACAATTGTATCACACATTAGGCATAGATCACTATTGTGGTTTTTGTTTTTACAGTTAATGTTGCCACACAGAATTGCATCAAGTGGTAATTCAATATTACTTCGGCTCTTATCAGTTTGTGAGTTGTAATGTAAGAAATCATCTTCTGTAAGCTTGGACCAATCTACTTTAACGTTTTGTTCATGGTTATCATTACTGGTCAACTCAGGTAGACTCTCAACATTTAATGTCACAGAGACAGGTATGTGATCTGTTGTAGCCGCTCAACAACAACACATTCAAATACTGAAAACTCACCAAACAGCGTCTGTTTCAGATCCTTCAAACCAAACCTCATTATTCAAACATTAAATAGTTTTAAGGATTTGTTTTGGTTGGAATTTATTTATTACCCTTTTTACTTTCTTCCCTCCTCACGTCCTTTCCTCTTTACTATTCCCTTGTTTCACTGCCTAGCTTCCTTCCTTCCCTCCTTCATCTGTCTCTTGTTTTTTCCTTCCTTCATTCCTTGGAGTTTATCCTCTTGCTTCCTTCCTTCCTTCCCTCTCCCCTCTTGTTTCCTTCCTTCCTTCATCCCTTGTGTGTTCCTCCCTTATTTCTTCCCTTTACTTCCCTCCTTCTTCTATCTTCCCTTTTCTTTTCCTTCCTTCCTTCCTTATCTCTTCCTTCCTTCCTCCTGAGAGAGAACCGATGAAACCTTTTATTTTGTATATTTGGGATCATGTTTCTGCTTCTTTACTTCTTCTCTGAATGTGTTTCCACACTTTCTATTTATTTGAATGAAGGATTTTCTCTCCACAGCTCAGAAGAAGCACTCCGTTTGTGTTCCCAAGGCTTGTTAATAAAGTTATATTGTTGAAGTGTGATTTGTGCATTTAGGAGCAGAGAACGAGGAGGATCTTTATGATCTGATGAAGTGTCAACTTTTCATGAGGGACTTTATCAATATTTCCTTTGGACACAGAGCTCTTTCCTCTCAATCCTTCAGTGTCATTAGAAACTCTGCAGATGTTGTCAAACTCACATTTAACTATTGACTTCGACTGTTTTGTCCACATACAGTAGGTTTGGTATGGAGGCTCAGTTCTGCTAAGGAAAGAAAATAATATCGTAGTTAAAATGAAAGGAAGTCAGAATGAACCACAATGTGCAGTTTCATGTATCTACTGTACGGTATTTATCTATATTATGTATCTGGTCTCAGCTCAGGTGTTATATTCACACTGATTGTGAGTTCGTTGTGAACAACACATCTTTCGTGTTGCAGGTAAAAGTCTCGTGTTAAATTACTTAGTTTGTTGTTGATGTTTTGGAAGTAATACTTATTGTTCACGCGCTGAGTAAATCTATCAATGATCGCCTTCATTGCCTTTAATATTTCAGGTTGACTGTGAACCTCTGCTGGAGTTCACCTCCTCCAACAGTGAAGGAAACCAAACGAGGAAGTGAAGCAGTAAAAGAAATCAAATATTCACGAGAATGATCCAAAACAAACAGACACAAAGAGATCCGGTGACTCAGCTTCAATAGTGACAATAGTGTGAGAACAAGAGGACCACACACAGAGCTGGAACTCAACTTTAATCAGTGCAGCACTTGGTTTGGGATCAGCATTAATAAGCAAACTGTTGTATTGTGATTTCAAAGAGGTTTCAGAATCAGACTTGTCTTATAAATGAGTGCTTGTTGTTGGGTTTATTAAAGACGGCTGTTCTCTGGTTATAAGACATAAAATACACACTTTCCCTGTTTAATAGTCGTGAGTGGAGAACACAGTTCTGCTGAATGTTCATTGTATTCAAAACTGTTGTGGTAATAAGGTCGATATTTAAAAATAACTTTTAGTCTAACCCGGTTATAATTAGCTTATCAAACATTATGATTATTAGTTGCATGTAACAGTTAACTTATCCAACTTTAGCTGCATGTATCTTCTTATGTTAGCTGTTTGTAGCTAATTAGCTCATTAGCTTAGTTCTCATTGATCCATGGAAGTCTGATTGTGTTTTTGTGTGAAACACGTGTTTTCATGTGTTTTCACATTGCTGAATATGGTTTGGAATAACATTTAAATTGTTGTTTGCGAACATGTTAGCCACAAGTACTTTATAAGATGATAATATGTCAAATCTTGAATTGTTTTCAGAGTTACTTAGTTATTTGCCGATAAACTTATGATTGTAAAATCCCAGTGCTTTCCACAAGTCTATTGCTGGGATCTCCACTGTTGGCTGTTTCACCGGAGGCCAAGAAGAATTTATACCAGCACACACACACATCCGTAAATTACCTCTCCCAGCATGCCGAGCAGCCAGAGTACAGATGTAGGCCTAATTATAGGACTCCTGAAAGGAACTAATCCTCCCCGGTCTTGGAGAGCTTTCCGTCCCAGAGGAGGCTCCTCAACTCATCAGCCTGTAAATCAGCGCTCCATTGGCTGCAGCTCCACTTCCTGAGGGCCAGGTATATTTGCTTATCTTGCACTGTTGGATATACTGGAATCTGGAGTTTTTTGGCTGAATCTTTTGGGGCCTTTTTGAAATGTAGAACTGTAAAAACCTCCAGCCGGAGCCTACGGTGAAGATGCCGACTGTGGGATTTTTCTAACCGAGTGTGAAACATGTGGCTGCAGCCGTTTGAAGTCTTTTCAAAATTTAGAGCTGACAAAGACGATTACTTACTAAATCAAGAAATATTAATCAGACAGACATTTCCTTTTTTTTGGTTGTAATTTAGTGGAAATGAGTGCAGACTCATCCATATTGGCTTTGTTCTTGTATCCTCCTAAAACCAGCTGTGATGCTAAATTCATCCCAAAACTTTATTCTGCAGCTTCAACCCTCCTTAAATGTTCTGCCATCCATGAAGGACGAGGGAGAGACAAACTAAAGAGAATAAGAAAGTCCAGATAATAACATCAACCGTAAACAAAATCATCTAACAGAGTCAAAGTTTAGATTTTCATATATTTACACATGAAAGGATTGTAACGTAACTGAAAAACAGAGACTTTCCCCGACGGTCTCGGTTTCGTATAACAGCCATCCAAAGGATGTGGTGGTTCTGAACGTATAGCGTTGCTAACGTATAGCATTGCTAATGCTATTTATGGATAACGTCAGCTAATTCATCCAGATTGCTGGGGCTCTTCTGGCTGGTAAATTGGCTGGCCTCCGCTAACGTTGTGAAGCAACCAACACCAGATCCATGCAGCGTATCTAAGTTACAGCTTGCTGGCTAACCGTAGCTTACTTATTGCTAACGTTATTGCGAGTAAAATACTATCTGAGTGGAATTGTTCATTGGCTAACTTGCCAAATTAATTAACCAGCTAATGTTATTTATGACATTATGAAATACGGTGATGATTTTTAGCCAACAATAAAATAATGTACTGTTACAAAGCACAGGTTTGAAACTAATGATTGCTTTCTAGCCACCAGCAATGCAAGGCAGGTAGCTAACGGAACCTTAGATAAGCTCATACCTGCAAACTTGTCACTTTTCGGTGAAATGAATCAACGTTTTGAATCAAAAATATGTCATCCACGTGAATCGTGTAGATCCGTAGAGTTTTTTGTGTGTGTGTATGTGTGTGTGTGTGTGTGTGGGGGGGGGGGGTCAACTGGCCAGCCAACGTTTCTCAGATTGGAGTGAGACGAGGAGAAAAGGTGATGTCGTGATCTTCGCAATAAAACATCTTTGACGTGTCGAGTCTTGGCCAATCAGCGTTAAGATGTCTACAGCGTCTTCATTTCCCTCCGTTAAAGTTTGAGTTACGTTATGTTCCGTTACTGTTCAGACTTGCTGGATGAAATCTGATTGTGGTTTCTTTGTAGTGCAGAACAGGAAGGAGTCCTGGTGACATCACAGGTCAGGTGAGATCACAGGTAAACACACACCTGGATGTTAATTTGTTGTGTGGGAAAGTCAGAAAAAGATCTCAAATGACACAGTTTGTTCCATTAAATATAAATGGAGCTCTTGTGCAAGATATATTTTATTATTTCAAGAATAAAGGCGTAATAGGAATTAATAAATAAATAAATATTTAAGGTAGATAAAAATCTGTATTTTCATCTTGTTCGGCTCGTTCTTTTTCTTCAGTTTCTCTCCACCACGTCTGTGACTTTGATTAGAAATTAGTTTTTATTGTTGGTTCTCTTCACGTCAGCTAACGTTAGCTGTCTGTCTGTCTGTGAGTCTGTGTGTCTGTGTATCTGTGTGTCTGTGTATCTGTCTGTCTGTCTGTGAGTCTGTGTGTCTGTGTATCTGTCTGTGTGTCTGTGAGTCTGTGTGTCTGTCTGTCTGTGTGTCTGTCTGTCTGTGTATCTGTCTGTCTGTGTGTCTGTCTGTCTGTGTGTCTGTCTGTCTGTGTGTCTGTCTGTCTGTGTATCTGTCTGTCTGTGTGTCTGTCTGTCTGTGTATCTGTCTGTCTGTGTGTCTGTCTGTCTGTGTGTCTGTCTGTCTGTGTGTCTGTCTGTCTGTGTA
Organism: Ophthalmolycus amberensis; assembly: GCA_024529925.1. Lineage (NCBI taxonomy): Eukaryota > Metazoa > Chordata > Actinopteri > Perciformes > Zoarcidae > Ophthalmolycus > Ophthalmolycus amberensis. The sequence goes on along the minus strand of JAFEUB010001541.1, from coordinate 139,960 downwards.
TCTGTCTGTCTGTGTGTCTGTCTGTCTGCGTGTCTGCGTATCTGTGTGTCTGTGTGTCTGTCTGTCTGTGTGTCTGTCTGTCTGTGTATCTGTCTGTCTGTGTGTCAGTCTGTGTGTCTGTGTGTCTGTCTGTGAGTCTGTCTGTGTGTCTGTCTGTCTGTCTGTCTGTCTGTCTGTCTGTCTGTCTGTGTGTCTGTCTGTCTGTCTGTCTGTCTGTCTGTCTGTGTGTGTGTCTGTCTGTGTGTCTGTCTGTGAGTCTGTGTGTCTGTCTGTCTGTCTGTCTGTGTGTCTGTCTGTCTGTCTGTGTGTCTGTCTGTGTGTCTGTATGTGTGTCTATCTGTCTGTCTTCATCTCTTACATGAATCTAAACTTACAGCATCAGATTCTTTCAGAAGATGCAAACAGAGGAATACCTGCAGACAGGTAGCACCACATGAAAGAGAAGATCTTTACTGGCAACACTGTAATTAAAGCACACACACACACACACACACACACACACCAGCTGCAGCCTGCAGACAGCACCAAATATTTACAAGAGGAAACCGAGTGTCGGCTCTGTGTGGTCTGAACCAATCAAACAACTCGTACCTGTCCGCCCCTGCCAACCAATCCCGGCCCAGCATTCCCCCCGCATGCTGTAATGGTGTTGTGGGTCTCTGTCGGTGACCACGTGATCAAATGGATGTTTGTTTCACAACAGAAGACATTTACATGGAGTCAGAGGCTGCAGGCTGGTCTGTGATCAGATGAACAGACTCATTTAAAGAAACATTGGTAGTCTCACTGATGAACTTTATGCTGCAGCACGAGATCTTCTGACTCATTTTTTTTCTTTAACTTGAACAAATATTTGTGTGCAATTTTTCTTTTTGCATGAACCTGCATAAATACATCAGGGAGGACCTGTTCGTCTCCATGGTATACAAGTTCTTCATCTGAGTGTCAGAAGAAACAGCAGATAAAGAGTCAGTGAACGTCACACAGGTGGAACCAACAGGTTCATTGGTCCAACCGAACAATCACAGCGTCAAGAGACTCATCAGCAACAACAGCAACCAGGTGACCAGTTACCTAATTAATCAATCAATCAGCTCCAGAATCAGAAAGAATTAATACAACTATTCCTGAAAACTGATTCACCCAAAACTAAGATAAAAAGACACAAACAAATAAACATTAAAGTAAGAAATTAAAGACAAATTAAAATGATAGAAGGATCACATATTAGCTGTTTAACAATAACAAATAACTAAAACAACATGAAACATTTACGTTCCTTCATTTAAGTCATGTTAATGAGGAACTCACAACAGTAGAGTTCAGTAAAAACACAGTAACGTTCAGTACAAAACACAGTGAAGTTCAGTACAAAACACAGTGAAGTTCATTACAGAAACACAGTAGAGTTCAGTAAAGAAACAGTAGTTCAGTAAAAGAAACAGTAAAGTTCAGGAAAGAAACACAGTAGAGTTCAGTAAAGAAACAGTAGTTCAGTAAAAGAAACAGTAAAGTTCAGGAAAGAAACACAGTAAAGTTCAGTAAAGAAACAGTAAAGTTCAGTAAAGAAACAGTAAAGTTCAGTAAAGAACCACAGTAAAGTTCAGTAAAGAACCACAGTAAAGTTCAGTAAAAGAAACAGTAAAGTTCAGGAAAGAAACACAGTAAAGTTCAGTAAAGAAACAGTAAAGTTCAGTAAAGAAACAGTAAAGTTCAGTAAAGAACCACAGTAAAGTTCAGTAAAGAAACACAGTAAAGTTCAGTAAAGAACCAGTAAAGTTCAGTAAAGAAACAGTAAAGTTCAGTAAAGAACCACAGTAAAGTTCAGTAAAGAACCACAGTAAAGTTCAGTAAAGAAACACAGTAAAGTTCAGTAAAGAAACAGTAAAGTTCAGTAAAGAAACAGTAAAGTTCAGTAAAGAACCAGTAAAGTTCAGTAAAGAAACAGTAAAGTTCAGTAAAGAACCAGTAAAGTTCAGTAAAGAAACAGTAAAGTTCAGTAAAGAACCAGTAAAGTTCAGTAAAGAAACAGTAAAGTTCAGGAAAGAAACACAGTAAAGTTCAGTAAAGAAACAGTAAAGTTCAGTAAAGAAACAGTAAAGTTCAGTAAAGAACCAGTAAAGTTCAGTAAAGAACCAGTAAAGTTCAGTAAAGAAACAGTAAAGAACCACAGTAAAGTTCAGTAAAGAACCACAGTAAAGTTCAGTAAAGAAACACAGTAAAGTTCAGTAAAGAAACAGTAGTTCAGTAAAAAAATACAGTAAAGTTCAGTAAAGAAACAGTAGAGTTCAGTAAAAAACACAGTAAAGTTCAGTAAAGAAACAGTAGTTCAGTAAAAAAAACACAATAAAGTTCAGTAAAGAAACAGTAAAGTTCCGCATTAACCAGTTGAGTACTTTTACTCAACGATCTTATATAAGTCATGCTGTGTTATACTTCTTCTCCACTACGTCTTTTTACTGCACCACATTCATTTATTATTTATAGTTACTTTGATTCAGATCAATAATAGAAATCAACAATTAAACTGGTGTTTTATTAAGAGTTAAGATGAGACTGTATTGATCTATATAGATATATATACTATGTTGATTTTAGTGTATTTTCTTTGCATGTATTGCTGTGATGCAATATTAATGTTCAACATGCCTCTCATTATTTCTTTTGAATTGGTAATAATAAGGATTGTTGCTGTAAACCTTTTGTCTGTGTTTGTGTGACTGTTTCCCTCCTTGTTCTTCAGACAGTGACCTTAAAGTTTCAGCTCCTCGAACAGAGTATATAAACAGTATTTCAGTCAGAGAAGCAGCAGCTCTGCACTGCATTCAGAGTACTCCAGCGTGTACTTCAGCTCGTTCTCTCGGAGGCCCGGCGTTGGACACAATAACGTCTCTGTTTTGAGGGGTAATTATTTGGAAAATGGCTGACCACACCTCAGCCTCTCTGACAGCCCCATTAAATTTGACGTGGGTGTGCTGGGCGCAGGAATAATCTGTGTGGCTCACAGTGAGACCTTTTAACCAGAGGTTGATCCACATGTTACCCTCATTTACTCATTACTGACACATATGTTAATGGTATGTTAATGAGTCTCTGGGAGAAGCGTGTGATTGGCTCATTACAAAACTGCTAAATGAAGAAAGTGGCCGAAGGAAATTGAGATTTATTTCAGCGGTGGCGGCGGCTGTGTGTTTTGGACCGCAGGCTTATTTTCTAAACATGACGGGTGCATGTTGGTCAGGAGGAGGTGAACAGCAGGCTTTTGTGGCCGGCCACGGGGCTAAGTGTGTTTAGACTTGTGGTTTTTAAAAAGAGACGGGGACCATGAAACAATACGAGCAGAGCTGCTGCTGCACTTTTCTGCTTTCTGGAGGAATCGCACACATTTCCTCTGTCCTACAGTACATTTACCAACCGCAACCCCCCTTAATGCCCCCATATCAGAGAGAAACGCAGCAGGATGCCACTATAGTAGACAAGACATGCTGACATCCCTTCCAGTGGAGAAAACATGATTGCCCTCTGTGACGGTTCCCTATCTGGGTTACTTGTGTATGTTCCTTTAAGCCAGCAGGTACCAGAGGTGGTGATCGTCCTAAATGGAGGCACCTGGGCCCGGTGTGCTTCCACTATAAGGCTCCGCCTTCCTGGCAACCTGGCGGCGCTCTCCTATCACCCCGTGGAGGAACGAGGACGGCTCGTTCCAACCACCAGTTGTAGTTAGACGTCTTGTTTATTTCTAATAAACTCTTTGCTTTTGGTCAACTGTCTGCGTCTCCCTGATTAGGTCATGGCTGTCAGAGCCAGGTCGTGACACCCTCTAGAGTGCCCTTCCAGTGGAGAAAACGATCTTCAGTGCCATATCGGCTGCCCTACACGTAAGAAACGTTCCGTTAGCTGTTGCCCTTTTTATTTTATTTTTTGCCCCTGCTCCTCAGACAGCCACTGTCTTCTGGAGTATTTACATCACGGGAAACTTTCTACTTTTCCTCTGCAACATTTAGGTAGATGTTGTACTTTTTTGTAGTTTTATATTTGTCTCATGACTCTACATTGTGCAGTGAAATGCTTTGGTATCAACTCAACATAAAACAATGAAATATCAATAGAGGTAAAACAAAGTTGAGTCCTGCTGGATTTGGGGTGGAGTGTCCCTTTAAACTTAAAAATAGACACAGACTTATTGGTCTTTGTGCTTTTGCTGCCATTTCTAAGCAAAAACAACACAAACCAGATCTGAAACAAACTGAACCTCCAGAGACCTGAAACCACATCATCATCCTCATCAATGTTAGCAGGCAACACAATCTGCTGATGATGATGTGTGTAGAGATGTTAGCGGCACGAATGCTAACAGAAACAGCAGGAAGCAGTTTTTAGAAGAAACGCTGACCGCAGATCTGCTGGGTTTAATTATTCCAGCAGAGCTTTGGCTCTTGGCGCTGCAGCCGGCTGATAATCGGTGGATATCTGGTCCAGGAGCGACTGCATGTTGATGTTTGAAGCAGAGATGTTTGATTGTGAAGAGAGAACTGTTGAAAGGAGGTGAGGACGGACAGATTTCACTGATGGAGACGAGACGTCGACACCGAGGAGGAAACTCTTCAACCGCAAGATACAAACCAAAGATAAACTTTAATTCAACTTGGTTCGGTAGTTTTTATTAATGTGTCTGTCATCGTGTTAATATCAAACTCGCCAAACTAAAACAGTGAGAAGAAAGACGATCAGTCTGGTTGAAGAATGTGGAGGTCAAGCTGAAACGTGTTAATCCCTCATTGGAATTAAATGATTTACGTTCTTCAACGTCAATAAAGTTTCATCTTAAAACCAGAGCTGAAGATAATTATTGATAAAAAAAAGTCATTTTAACTTCACACCTTTGACATTTGGAGACACCTGGAGGACACCTGGAGGACATTTGTAATGAAGTTATTCTTGTGTATAAATGTAATTGTTTTGTGAAAATTATTATTTTGGACATTTTGAGAGGATATTAATAATTAGGTATTTAGTTTGGAGACGTCGTTGGATTGAACATTTATGGTTTTCACATTTCACATCCTTCAGCTACAATAAAGACGACACGCAGAATATAAGTGATGAAGACGAGGAATTTAAAATCCATAAAAATCTGTAGTTTCTAAAAAGCGACAGATTTTAGTGAAACCTTTGTTTTGCTGAAATAATTGTGTTGATCAAGATAACAAGATTTAAATGAATACATTGTATTTAGCAGACTGACATCCAAACACACTGCTATGATTCAGAGTGGTTTTAAAGGATTATGTTAAATCTATCTGAGCAGAAGTTAAAGAGTAAAGGGGTTTTAAGGGGTTAAATGTTTGGCTGCATATCAGCACCTTTTGTTTTTTCTATCAATGGACAGGTTCTACTCTCCTCCCACAAGGTTCTATAAATGAGTCCACAAAGAATCAAACATGAGCATCGTTCACTTCAGATCTGAAACACAGAAGAATCAAAGTCCTCTGAACCCGGGCCGGTGAACTCCTTTCAAGTGAATGAAATAACATTTACATCTCTCGCAGCCGTCGCTTGTTTGTCTTCTCGTTGCATTAATATGCCGTTTTTCTTCATCTCTGATTCTTACAACAACAGCGGCTTTGAGAACTAATAAATGGAACGGGTTGACTTCGGTCGGCGATGCCAAACACCACAGGCTCACCTTCACTGAGCAGGGGTCAGGACGGAGGGGCCGGGGGAATGTTCCCTTATTGATCTGATATCCTTATTGATCTTGTATATCGGGGCGTTCCCTTATTGATCTTGTATATCGGGGCGTTCCCTTATTGATCTTGTATATCGGGGCGTTCCCTTATTGATCTTGTATATCGGGGCGTTCCCTTATTGAGCTTGTATATCGGGGCGTTCCCTTATTGATCTTGTATATCGGGGCGTTCCCTTATTGATCTTGTATATCGGGGCGTTCCCTTATTGATCTTGTATATCGGGGCGTTCCCTTATTGATCTTGTATATCGGGGCGTTCCCTTATTGATCTTGTATATCGGGGTGTTCCCTTATTGATCTTGTATATCGGGGCGTTCCCTTATTGATCTTGTATATCGGGGTGTTCCCTTATTGATCTTGTATATCGGGGCGTTCCCTTATTGATCTTGTATATCGGGGCGTTCCCTTATTGATCTTGTATATCGGGGCGTTCCCTTATTGATCTTGTATATCGGGGCGTTCCCTTATTGATCTTGTATATCGGGGTGTTCCCTCATTGATCTTGTATATCGGGGCGTTCCCTTATTGATCTTGTATATCGGGGCGTTCCCTTATTGATCTTGTATATCGGGGCGTTCCCTTATTGATCTTGTATATCGGGGCGTTCCCTCATTGATCTTGTATATCGGGGCGTTCCCTTATTGATCTTGTATATCGGGGCGTTCCCTTATTGATCTTGTATATCGGGGCGTTCCCTTATTGATCTTGTATATCGGGGCGTTCCCTCATTGATCTTGTATATCGGGGCGTTCCCTCATTGATCTTGTATATCGGGGCGTTCCCTCATTGATCTTGTATATCGGGGCGTTCCCTCATTGATCTTGTATATCGGGGCGTTCCCTTATTGATCTTGTATATCGGGGCGTTCCCTTATTGATCTTGTATATCGGGGCGTTCCCTTATTGATCTTGTATATCGGGGCGTTCCCTTATTGATCTTGTATATCGGGGCGTTCCCTTATTGATCTTGTATATCGGGGCGTTCCCTCATTGATCTTGTATATCGGGGCGTTCCCTTATTGATCTTGTATATCGGGGCGTTCCCTTATTGATCTTGTATATCGGGGCGTTCCCTCATTGATCTTGTATATCGGGGCGTTCCCTTATTGATCTTGTATATCGGGGCGTTCCCTTATTGATCTTGTATATCGGGGCGTTCCCTTATTGATCTTGTATATCGGGGCGTTCCCTTATTGATCTTGTATATCGGGGCGTTCCCTTATTGATCTTGTATATCGGGGCGTTCCCTTATTGATCTTGTATATCGGGGCGTTCCCTTATTGATCTTGTATATCGGGGCGTTCCCTCATTGATCTTGTATATCGGGGCATTCCCTCATTGATCTTGTATATCGGGGCGTTCCCTTATTGATCTTGTATATCGGGGCGTTCCCTTATTGATCTTGTATATCGGGGCGTTCCCTCATTGATCTTGTATATCGGGGCGTTCCCTCATTGATCTTGTATATCGGGGCGTTCCCTTATTGATCTTGTATATCGGGGCGTTCCCTCATTGATCTTGTATATCGGGGCGTTCCCTCATTGATCTTGTATATCGGGGCGTTCCCTCATTGATCTTGTATATCGGGGCGTTCCCTTATTGATCTTGTATATCGGGGCGTTCCCTTATATAGCTCAGTGTTTTAACACGGATCAAACCGCTCTCAGCTTGTTCTCATAACATTCATGAATGAGTCACTGCTCTTAGCAGGAGAAACACAACGAGCACACTGAGTCAATCAATCAATTAATCGATCGATTAAATAATAACTGTTTTGATTGTTATATCGTAGAAAAAGACAAATCATTCTGCAGCTTTTCTCAAACTGACTTTCTTTGGGTTTTATTGGACGTTTTAAAGCAGCTACGTCTATTATTTATTGGCTCAGATTGAACAGGATTTCACTCGTATTCGGTCTTTGTTACTAAAACTCGATATTCCCCAAATGTATAAATGAAGAACTCAGATATTTGACAGATTTGACTTCCTGTATTTGTGTTTATATTTGTGACTCATAGCCTTCAGTCGTCACCTGGAAGTTCATATTCTTCATATATTTTACAAAACAGCTGTAATCTAATGAAACTATACGTCTCCTTTGTCTCCTTTAGAGTTAAATACTCCTGATCTCTGTGAATTATTTGGACTCTAGTGGGTTTAACTTTAACTGCTATATATTTATTTTGTGCACCTTAATCTGTAATAATACATCATATTTTATTTGTTAATATTTTGCATTAATAATCTCAAGTATCTGTAAATTAAGTATTTTACATCAGTTAAGGATCTAAAAAACTTCTTCCACCTCTGCCGATCCTTTCACATTAGCATCACTTTGACATTTCAGATATGAGGATGTGAGATAAGAGGGGTCAGGTGGTCTCAGGGGTCTTAGGTTGTCTCAGGTGGTCTCAGGTAGTCTTGGGTGGTCTCAGGGGTCTTAGGTGGTCTCAGGTGGTCTCTGGGGGTTTCTGAACCCTGAACTAACCAATGCCTTGCTCATACAAAAAACGCAGCTTTTTATTGAAGTGCTTCAAACTACGTTGATCATAACAGTCTTACATGTGTTTCGGTGGACTGACTTTATGAGGACGTGTTAGACACCAGAGTCCCTCTGAAAACATCAAACATGAGACTCTTTCTGAAAAGACGTGAGAGCAGTCAAGTCTCCACATGAAGTTTAGTTTTATAATCCGATCGATGGGCGTCTCCATTATCATAACGAATGGCCGCGCTCCAGAGATGTTCATCATGAAATCGTGCCTCAGAACCAGAAGCCAACCGTGTGCTTTGTGTTAAAGACGGACTTCTTCCGTTCCCACGCGCCACTAAAGCGTCAGCTGGACAGAAATCAGGAAAACAAACGTCCATTAGCTGAAAAGCTTTGCTATTTTTCCTCAGACAGGTGGAGCGATATCAGACTCTCCATCTTCCTGCCGCCTGTTTGTCTTTCATTGAAGCTGCTTCATTTTTTTTCTCCGAAGGAACATCGTTGCATAACGTCTTTGTGTGAGAAGAGCCATGAGAACAGAAACAGACTCATATAAATCATTAACGTGTTGATCAACAGCATCATGTGGTTCTCATGTTCTCCGGACAACAACTTGTCAGTTTGGAGACAACAGAACATCTGTTTGACCCCACATACTTACATTAATACACATTTCTGATCAATCCATGGACTCAACTCTGTCCAATCAATAAAATACTAAGCAGCCTACTGGGATCAGAGACACTTTTTAAAGAGACACGAAACAACCCCAAAAAGATACAAAACGAACCACAAAGAGACACAAAACAATCACAAAGAGACAGAAAACAACCAGAAAGTGACACAAAACAATAACAAAGAGACAGAAAACAACCAGAAAGAGACATTAAACGACCACAAAGAGACAGAAAACAACCAGAAAGTGACACAAAACAATAACAAAGAGACAGAAAACAACCAGAAAGAGACATTAAACGACCACAAAGAGACAGAAAACAACCAGAAAGAGACACAAAACAATAACAAAGAGACACAAAACAACCAGAAAGAGACATTAAACGACCACAAAGAGACAGAAAACAACCAGAAAGTGACACAAAACAATAACAAAGAGACAGAAAACAACCAGAAAGAGACATTAAACGACCACAAAGAGACAGAAAACAACCAGAAAGTGACACAAAACAATAACAAAGAGACAGAAAACAACCAGAAAGTGACACAAAACAATAACAAAGAGACACAAAACAACCAGAAAGAGACATTAAACGACCACAAAGAGACAGAAAACAACCAGAAAGTGACACAAAACAATAACAAAGAGACACAAAACAACCAGAAAGAGACATTAAACGACCAGAAAGAGACAGAAAACAACCAGAAAGAGACAAAAAACAATAACAAAGAGACACAAAACAACCAGAAAGAGACATTAAACGACCACAAAGAGACAGAAAACAACCAGAAAGTGACACAAAACAATAACAAAGAGACAGAAAACAACCAGAAAGAGACACAAAACAATAACAAAGAGACACAAAACAATAACAAAGAGACACAAAACAACCAGAAAGAGACATTAAACGACCACAAAGAGACAGAAAACAACCAGAAAGTGACACAAAACAATAACAAAGAGACAGAAAACAACCAGAAAGAGACACAAAACAATAACAAAGAGACACAAAACAACCAGAAAGAGACATTAAACGACCACAAAGAGACAGAAAACAACCAGAAAGTGACACAAAACAATAACAAAGAGACACAAAACAACCAGAAAGAGACATTAAACGACCAGAAAGAGACAGAAAACAACCAGAAAGAGACAAAAAACAATAACAAAGAGACACAAAACAACCAGAAAGAGACAAACGACCACAAAGAGACAGAAAACAACCAGAAAGTGACACAAAACAATAACAAAGAGACACAAAACAACCAGAAAGAGACATTAAACGACCACAAAGAGACAAAAAACAATAACAAAGAGACACAAAACAACCAGAAAGAGACAAACGACCACAAAGAGACAGAAAACAACCAGAAAGTGACACAAAACAATAACAGAGACAGAAAACAACCAGAAAGAGACACAAAACAATAACAAAGAGACACAAAACAACCAGAAAGAGACAAACGACCACAAAGAGACAGAAAACAACCAGAAAGTGACACAAAACAATAACAAAGAGACAGAAAACAACCAGAAAGAGACAAACAATCACAAAGAGACACAAAACAATAACAAAGAGACACAAAACAATCAGAAAGTGACACAAAACAACCACAAAGAGACACAAAACAATCACAAAGAGACACAAAACAATAACAAAGAGACAGAAAACAATCACAAAGAGACAGAAAACAATCACAACGAGACACAAAACGACCACAAAGAGACACAAAACAATCACAAAGAGACACAAAACAATCACAAAGAGACACAAACAAACTCAAAGACACGCAATGGCCACAGTAACACAAATCTACCACAAAGAGACACAGAACTAACACAAAACAACATCAAAGAGACTCAAAATGACCACAATTAGGCACAAAATAACCACAAAGAGAAACATTACAATCACAAAGAGACACAAAACAATCACAAAGTGACATTAAACGACCACAAAGAGACACAAAACAATCACAAAGTGACATTAAACGACCACAAAGAGACACAAAACTAAATCGATTATATATAAGATATTTTATCATCAATATGTATATCCTTCCTTCCCTACTCCTTCTTTCCTTGCATCCTTCCTTCCACCCTTCTTTCTTAATGAGGATGAGGTTTCTATCCCACTTCACATTGGTAGGACATTAACCTGCCGATATTTGTACTTGAAGAATGCAGTATTTGTACTTGTCGTGTAGTACTTTCCCCGGTGGTATTTAAAGGATGCCAGTCCCTCCACATCTGCTGAGAACTGATAAACAAAGCGTCTCCGTCTGAAGAATGTCCCGCTCGTCCTGAGTTTCTTTCCAGAGAGACAATCCATTTATTTAGAAAAGACTTATCAGGAAGTGAGAGTCCAAACAGAGTCCAGAGTCCTGCAGGTTTGTGTCACACCAGGACTCTTCAAAGCTCTCAGGAAGTGTGTTTATTATGCCCCCCAGAAGACACACACACACACACACACACACACACACACACACACACACACACACACACAATGACTGGCAGCACCAACGACATGCAGCTTCATCAGAAACTCATTTCCTTTCCGTGATCTGATTTTTATTGATTTGGACATTTCTAACAATATATTTCTCTACTTACTCTCAGATGGTCTGGATCAGGTCTCTGATGGTCTGGATCAGGTCTTGAGGGTCTGGATCAGGTCTCTGATGGTCTGGATCAGGTCTTGAGGGTCTGGATCAGGTATCGAGGGTCTGGATCAGGTCTCTGATGGTCTGGATCAGGTCTTGAGGGTCTGGATCAGGTCTCGATGGTCTGGATCAGGTCTCTGATGGTCTGGATCAGGTCTCGAGGGTCTGGATCAGGTCTCTGATGGTCTGGATCAGGTCTTGAGGGTCTGGATCAGGTCTCAGATGGTCTGGATCAGGTCTCGATGGTCTGGATCAGGTCTCTGATGGTCTGGATCAGGTATCGAGGGTCTGGATCAGGTCTCAGATGGTCTGGATCAGGTCTCGATGGTCTGGATCAGGTCTCTGATGGTCTGGATCAGGTATCGAGGGACTGGATCAGGTCTCAGATGGTCTGGTTCAGGTCTCAGATGGTCTGGATCAGTCTTTATCCTCCACAGATCTGGATCTATCTCCCAGAATCCTGCAGGTCTGAACTTGTTTCGTGGACTTTGTTGCTGGTGCAGCTGCAGAGACACGAGTCTGAAACCTGAACATTCTGTCACTGCTGGTGAAAAGTCAGAGTGAACTCAGGTAAAGAGAAGCTCTAAATTCATGTTATATATATATATATATATATAAAACATGTGTATATATAGTACATGGAAAGTACTAATATCACACAGTAAAAATACTTCCAGTAAGAGTAGTAATACAATGGAAAAATACTGTTACATTACAGTATAAGTACTAATACCATACAGTAAAAGTACTATGTAAGTATATTCAGTTAAATGTAGTTTCATGACATGAAAAGACTCAAGTAAAGTACAAATATACAAATACCTCACATGTGTACTACAGTACAGTGCATCTTGTGAGCATGTGTATCTGGTCTGTCTTGTTGCATTGTGGGAATTCCTCGCTTGTCTTTTGTCCCTCCTGTGTTCCTGTAAGCCTCATTAAACACTTCAAACGTCTCCCCGACACCAAAGTCAAACACATTCCTGCTATTTTTAGGACGTTTAACCTTCGGAGACGTCCAGCTGCAGCCCCCCCCCCCCCCCCCTCTCCAGATGTGTTTCCCAGCCAGACTCCAAACAGATGTGTTTTCTATTTAAAGGAAAGTGTCTTCACCTCTCACACCTGTTTGTTTAACAGCAGCCTCTGAGGCCAGCTTAAAGGAACATGTTCGATTATTAACAACATTTAGAGAATTCACGTGTTTAATCATGATGATCTATTTATCTTTTCTTTCTGCTCTTCCAGGTGAGAGCATGTTTGGGACATATCAAAATTATTAATGAACAAGTATTCGTCTCAGTTCATGTTTCTGTATTTGTCAACATTTCAGAATTGAAACATTTAAAAAAAGAAATGGTTTGTTTTTCATGAAGATCATTTTAATCTAAAAACAAACTTTACTCTTAATCTTTCTAATCATTCTGGTTCATCTTGTCTACCTGGATAAAGATCTCGTCTGACCACGTGTCTCATGGTCATGTGACAGACAGACTCACACCGTCATCCAGGTGACCTCAAGATGTTACCAAGTGACCCACATGTGTCTCCAGGGGTTTCCAGGTGTCTCCAGGTGACTCCAGCTGTTGGGTAGTTCTACTCTCTATGTTTTAAAGTAGTACATAGCCTTTAGTGTCTCCAGAGGGAGCAGCTGTGTAACTTTATAAAAGCTAATTTAGTTCTTAATTTAAACTTTTAAACTGTGAAAAACTGACGGCAATGTTGAACATTTTTTAAATGTTGTATTTAAACTGAAAACATAAAAAATATAATTTTCGAGTCATCGAGTCACAAGTCTTTAACCTCCAGGTCCAAGTCGAGAGTCAAGTCATTTATTTTCAGGTCTAGAGTCCAGATCTGTGAACTGGACTCTCAGTTCACTAAAGTTCAGGTTCTGCAGTGAACCAGTTGGTTCTTTTTCTTAAATCAGACTAAACACACGCTGTCAGCCTTGTAAACCCTTAAACCTTCATAGTCTTCTTCAGTCTGCAGTCTCTTATTTGACCCACATCTTTGCAGCCTGATGGTCCTGGATCAGGACGCCCAGGAGGATCTGCTGGTATGTACTGGCGTCACAAACCCAGTCTAAACAAACCTTCGTTACCCACAATGCATCTCACACCTTTTCAGTTTGTAATTTCCAAGAATGTTCTTTTCCATCCACCTGAATATGAACCTCGGGGGAATATTGAGGAAAAGTTCTCACATCTGCTCCAAAGATGAGACGTTAAAGGAGCGATTCAAACCTCACAGAGCCCGAGATTTCAATCCGGAGGACGTCAGTCATGCAGGAGCAACACTAAGAGACGTCTTTTAAAGATAAGGGAGATCATAACGTTAACCAGGTGTTAAAAAGTAACATTAAATAGAACCAGTGAGTTAAAAACGATCTGAAAGGCTCCTGAGAACGTTAGAAATGTAAATATAACTACATGCAGACTGATTTCCTGCTTTAACTACATTCATATTGTGACTAAAGACAAGTATTACACGTCAACAGCATCTTGTTTCCAAAGTAAAAGTACTTCCTGTGCAGCACTTTATTTTCACTGTCTGGTGGAAACTTTGTTTCAGATGAAAAGGAAAGAAGACAGACTGTCTGCTTCTTCTTCTTCTGTTCTGAGTGACACACACAGATCTCCTCTGTGATTGGCTGCTCAGAGAGTCTCCTCTTCCTCTGACTGGCTCCAGTTTCCATCAGTGGATGAAAGACGTCTTAAACTTCTTCTTTTCTTCCTCCTCTTCTTCTTCCTCTTCGTCTTCTTCTTCATCTTCTTCCTCTTCTTCTTCTTCATCTTCTTCTTCTTCTACTTCTTCATCTTCTTCTTCTTCTACTTCTTCTACTTCTTCTTCCTCTTCTTCTTCTTCTTCTACTTCTTCCTCTTCTTCTTCTTCTTCTTCTTCTTCTACTTCTTCTACTTCTTCTTCCTCTTCTTCTTCTTCTTCATCTTCTTCCTCATCTTCTACTTCTTCTTCCTCTTCTTCTTCCTCTTCATCATCTTCTTCCTCTTCTTCTCTCTTTCTAAGTGTCCGTCAGCCTGTGTGGTCCGTCTCCGGGGGCAATGACACACTGACTCACCTGAACCCTGATTGGATCGTTTTAAAACAGCGGCGCTCTTTTTGATGACTCAGCTGAATCACAACGATGATGATTTACAGAAGGTAGGAAACCCAAAATAAACCCAAAATATGTGTAAATGTACTAATACAGTTACAGTAAAAAGTACTGAAACCACACAGTTAAAAAACTCTGGGATGTTAAAAGTACTAATACCATTCTGTAACAATACTTTCAATAAGAGTACTTATATCATGCTGAAAATAGACTGCTACACTGTGACGACCCCTCCCATCCACTAGGGGGCGTGTCCTGTTCGCTGCCTTCTGTCTGTCAGGATGTTGATCGGCAGCTCACGAGCCCACCTGAGCCTGATGGGAGTGGCCGCTATAAAGATGCACCACCTGAACATGGCGAGGTGCCTCCTCTCCGACTCTCACGGCAGCTGCTTCATTTGATTGATTGATTGATTGATTGTTTAGTTTGGTTATTGGTTCGTTAAATAAATGTCTATTTATTACTGTCATCACACGTCTTGTCTCCCTTACGTTGCAGCCTTTGAGCCAGGTCGTAACATCTGGGGGCTCGTCCTGGATTTGGACACGGAACCTTCCTTCCTTCTCCGCTCTCACTCTGAGATGCTTCTCCACATGTTGGAGTTGCTGGGTTGCAGAGTGGAGATTGGTTGGAGGGCTGGGGGGATGCACTACAACCGGTGAGTATGACATTTTGGAAATGTTTGTATTTAAGTGTCAGTATTCCTGGTCGGAGCACTGTTTTTATGGAGGGGAGTGTGACCACCCCTCCCTCCCACTAGGGGTCTGTGTCCTGGTTGCTGCCTTCTGTCTTTCAGGATGTTGATCAGCAGCTAATGAGCCCACCTGAGCCTGATGGGGTGATGGATATATAAATCCACAGCTCAACAAGGATCGGCCGCTCCGCTCCTCCCTGCCTCCTGTTTGGAGTTATGGATTAATTTAATAAAAGACGAATTGATTCATGAATTTATTGATTGATTTAATGATTCATTGATTGTTTCAACTGTACTTGAATAAACTGTTGAGTTAAATTTGTAACTAAACTTCATATTTTATAAACTACATGTTTTGTTTCTTGAATCTTAATCTTTAAGTAACTAAAGTTGTCAGACACATGAAGTTACAGTAGAGCATGAAAAGAGAACACTAAAGTACGAGTACCTCACACGTGTACTTGAGTGAATACTCCGGCGCCCTCTGCAGGCTGCGAGTCATCGAGGACTCGAGTGGCTGAAGTGAGGAGATGAGTCGAGTGGAAAAAGGAGGTAAGACGCTGGAGGCATGAATACACTTTTGAGAACTTTTTCATAACTGCTGCAGTGATTCAGAGCTAAATTAAGCTCCGGCTTCAGGGCGGGGCTTGTATTCTCATAAGTGGTATTATTTAGCCGGTGATGTCAGTAAATTGGCGAGTCGCTGGTGGCCTCGCTGTTCCAAACTGACATAGGAGAACAGTAAATACATTGATGCATGCAGCCTCACAGAGCGGCCGGCCGAGCCAAGAGCTGCACTCACAATCTCTGAATCACATCCCGAACCATCACAAGGTTTCACCCTCTTTACTGTGAGAGTGAGGGAGGTTTAACCTGTTAGGATACCAGAGCTTATCAGAGCCTCCATCAACCATCTCTGTCCTGGGTTAGGTTATCTAGTCATTCATGAGACAACTTATACAATACTACTACTTTATACTTTTACTCCATCACATTTCAGAGGCAAATTTAGTACGTTTTTACATAGTGAGTAACTTTGGACGAGGTAACACTGTAGCTCAGTAAAACCGCGAAGTTTAAGTGTCACAAACCAAAAACCAAAGGGCTTTTTTATCACCAGCTGAGTATCTAAATATGTCATCCACAGTGGCCAAAAAAAGGTAGGCATTGTACGTTTCTGCAAAGCACAGATACGTTGAATGTCTTTGCTATTGGTCAGAGAAACTGGCGCTGTTACATTACATTTTTACGTTACATTGTTAAGCTACGTTGTTAGGTTACGTCGTTAGGTTACGTCATTATTTTGTTACATCGCTATGTTGTTACGTTGTTACGTTATGTTTCATTGCGTTGTTGCGTTGTTTCGTTGCGTTTTTTCATTGTTTCGTTGTTTTGTTGCGTTGTTTCGTTGCGTTGTTTCGTTGCGTTGTTTCGTTACGTTGTTCAGCTAAGTTGTTAAGCTAAGTTGTTAGGCTACGTTTTTATGCTGCGTTAAGTTTTTAAAATATGTTGTTTGGTTTTTATTCTAATACAAAACATGATCTTCTATCTAACCTCAACCAAGTAGTTGTGTTGTCTAAACTATTCCTTTGACAATCTTAACCATGTCATTGTGTGTTTCTGCCAACACGACACGAGGCTGATATGAGTACTTTCACGTATCTCTGGTTTGCAGAAATGTACAATGCTGACACTTATTCTGGCGACCGGGTTGGTCATCCAACAGGTGTGACAGGTGTGTATGTCATTAACTGTAACGTCGTGTCATTCAGGTGACATTTTTTCATTTCAAACAGATATATTTGCAAAAAGCCGACAAGTTGACTTAGCCCCTAACCCTAACACTAACCCTATTCTCTAAACCTCATAGCTTCCTGCCTCCCCGGTGGCCTCTAGAGGCTGCAGTGTGTATTACACCACATTACATATTTTACACTGTCATATAAATTTAGTCTCACACCAGTTTGTCCTGAAGGTGGCGCCTAAGGAAAGGTCAAATCGTCATTACAATCAAGAGGGTTGATCCTCTGGGGATCAGGAATGTGCACACCTGTACACGTTCTAAAAAGGTCACACATTTTACTTTTATGTTCGTACTTCGTTGTTTCGTTGTTCTTTGTTCTGTGTAACTCGTTAGGGCTCTGCTGCTGCGACATCAATGTCTCCTGAGGATGAATAAAGTTTCTATAAGCTGCTGCTGATTTATCTGTGATCAACTAAAATCAGAGAACTGTGAAAATACACTCAATATAACACGTTTCCATTAAATGTCTGCAGCTGTGCGTTCAGTTAAAAGGTGTGTTTGTGTTTCTTTGGTGCAGGTAACGCCCAGCCGACCAATCATTGGTCAGCGCTCCTCTCAGCAGAATCTCTTGTTTTGTCTCTTCTACAAGTCTCTGAAGCTCCGATAAGCCACTGCCAGAGAAACCTGAAGTAGGTCATTCAGAGGAGGTGATTCTGTTTCATTGTTTGTGTTTCAAACTGGGATCAGCGGGAAGAGAGATCCACCCTGATCACATGTCAAAGAGTCAAAGGTCAGCAAGGACGCCATCGAGGAAGAGTCTCTGCAGGATTCAAGATTCACTGTGTGGTTCTATGGCAGGATTTTTATCTTTTTAACTTTGGTCTCTTTTATTATTTAAAGTCTTCTTCTATGATTTAAAATCCTTTAATGTAATTTAAAATCCTCGTTCATGCTGTATCAAACAGCTGAGCTCCTCATAATAAATAAAAATAAAGTTCAACACATCGAGAGGCATCAACTGTAGCACACCTGAGACACACAAATTATAAATTGCAGCTTTTCTGTTGAGTTGGAGCATATTAATTATTGGAAATTGGACACAAAGGTAGGATCCTCCAGGAACAGAGGATGTTAGTGCACTGCCCTGGACCAGAAGGTCTGCAACAACATGAGAGAGGATCACAATGTTAGTCAACATTGACGAAGTGAAAACACTGTTAAAGAGTTAAAGTTGTAAAATGAAAACGGGTTCAACTCCCACAACGTTGTGGTGTCGACCTGTCAATCACTGCGTAGCCCCGCCCTAAAGCATCCCCAGCTTTATGGTCTATTAGAGACCTGTCAATCACTGTGTAGCCCGCCCTAAAGCATCCCCTGCTTTATGGTCTATTAGAGACCTGTCAATCACTGTGTAGCCCGCCCTAAAGCATCCCCTGCTTTATGGTCTATTAGAGACCTGTCAATCACTGTGTAGCCCGCCCTAAAGCATCCCCTGCTTTATGGTCTATTAGAGACCTGTCAATCACCGTGTAGCCCCGCCCTAAAGCATCCCCTGCTTTATGGTCTGTGTGACTCTAAATGGACCATAATGTACTAAATGAACATCATGCTGTATTGAAGAGGACTTGAAACTAGAGATTGAGACCATAAACTCATGTTTACAATGTTTACTGAGGTAATAAATCAAGAGAGAAGTAGAGTCATTTTCTCACCAGAGGAGTCGCCCCCTGGTGGACACTAGAGAGAATGCAGGACTGCAGACATGAACTATTTATCTTTATTCACTTTGTGGACTTAAAAAAAAAAGAATGTTTCTACATTCAATTTACAAAAATAAAAATATATATTTTAAAAAGTGTTTTGATGTGAATGTATGATCGCATTTCTGTAAGTGAGTATTTGTTTATACGTATGTAGGTAGTTTAATTAATTGTCATGATTATTATTATGATTTTGATCATTTTGTAAACTATCATTATTGTTTTCATCTACATCAATGACTCATGGGTTTACAGGTGAACGAGGGGACAAAGTGATGTTCAACAAAAACCTGTAAATAAAAGTGTATCAGTGATTCTGTCACCTGACTTTAAGCAGTTTGTGTAAAACATGTGAAACTTTAAAAGCTCTTATGCAACATAAAAACACAAATGGTAAAAAGGAATACTCCTTAGTGACGTTAACCCAACGTGGGGGATATTTCTCACTTGTACAACATCTCAATAATAAACCTCCACCAGCAGTGCAGCAGCAGAGAGAAAACTTTCTCTTGGCTGCACATGAACATGAAATTGGATTATAGCGGAATACCTTCAGCCAATATTTTCCCTTTCTGCTAAATTACCGTCGGCTCTCTGCAGAGCTCGAGCAGCAGATCTCAGATAAGATCACAGAGCGATGTTGAACAACACTTTGTGGGGAATTTGAGTCAGCGGCGCTCTGACTCCTCACAAGCGCGTCTTTGAGTCCAAACTGCATGGGAACCATTACAGAGAACCGTATCCAGAGTAAATATATAGAGTGAGACCCCCATACCGGAGTAATTCACCTCCGCTCTACCTGTAATAATCCATTTCACAGGTTATGTTTTAAGTGGAGAATTAAGTAATTCTTTGCTGTTTGTTCAGCAGTTGTGGGGTCAGCGCTCTGCTGCGTGTGGTCACTTTGTATTAAACTCTCTTTGAAGCCTCCTCTTCCTTCCACACAGCAACATGTCTGCGTATCCGCTGGACGAAGCCGATCTCTGCTTGTGTCATGTGGACGTGGAGGCCGTCAGAGGAGGAAGAGGGAGTCAGCCTTTTTCCAGCAGGCCAAGGCAAACATTTCCTTTATTGAGGAACAGTATCTGCTGATTCACATAAAGAGCCACTGTCTGAATCAAAGAGGTATTGATGCAGGAACGCAGACCGCCGGCTCGGAGGAGTTCTCCTCTTTTGTGCTGCTCATAATTAATCACTGAAATGCATAAAATGGGAAAACCCCGAGACTTTATTCTGGAGAGAGTTTACAGCTCGAAGGAGGAACTCTTTTTACCGGCTGCATCTCAATCTGAACTTCTGGTCTTTATGAAATGTGACTGAATGCGATTCACTTTACAGGATTAAAGACCTCACTCTGTGATATAAAGCATTTATTACATTATTATTAACGTTAGTCCCGAGTATCTGGGTCATCATTTTGACTTGATACCACATTTAGGATGGAGAAGACGACCGACACCTTCATATCAATGTTTGATTGAAAGTTGATGTTGAGGGTTAAAATCTCTGTAACGTTATAGAACTTTATTAATATTTAGAGTAGCATTAAGCATCATTTCTAGAAAATACTGGTACTAATACATCATGTACAAATACTCCACATTAAGTAAAAGTATAATGTCGGATGTTTCTGCTGCATCAATGTGTATGTTGCATTGTAACGCCTTTATTTTCTGTTGGCTGGTTTAATCTACAGCAATGCATCATATTCCAGAAGTAAAGATAATGCACGTAGAGGGTTCATTTATCAAGACTTAAGATCAATTAAAGTCAGAGTGAAGTCCATTAATTCCTGATAATGGAACCCTTGGGTTTAAGAAAAGATCATTAAAAATACTAAGATGGTGAAATACTTCGTTATGTTTAATAAAAGATCATTAAAAATACT
The DNA here is from genome assembly GCA_024529925.1 of Ophthalmolycus amberensis. Taxonomy (NCBI): domain Eukaryota; kingdom Metazoa; phylum Chordata; class Actinopteri; order Perciformes; family Zoarcidae; genus Ophthalmolycus; species Ophthalmolycus amberensis. Next base: position 119,184 of record JAFEUB010001541.1, on the reverse strand, counting down.
AAGATGGTGAAATACTTCGTTATGTTTAATAAAAGATCATTAAAAATACTAAGATGGTGAAATACTTCGTTATGTTTAATAAAAGATGGTGAAATACTTGGTTAGTTAATTAGTTAGGTCTATAAACCTAACTAAGGGTTAGGGTGAGGGTGAGGAAGGACAATAAAAACAGAAGCAGACGTTGGACAAAAACCTGATGTGAGTCTGTGGGAAGAAGATAATGAAGAAGAGGATGAAGAAGAGGACATGTTCGAAGATGAAAACCTCTCTTCTTAAATCCTTGAGCAGCGTCTCAGCCGAGTCATCACTTTCTGCTAAAGCTCTCTCAGCTCGCTGGAACCGCTTCAAGGACTCCGGGCCGGTTTCTCCAAAACCAATAAACAAAGGGGTTCTTAGGTGAGCCGAGTGTTCCTCGCTGTGATAGGCCGGGGACATCCGACCCCGCAGTCCACGCCCAGACCCTCTGGGCTTTCCTTTGGACCTTTGGACACAAAACGGTGACGTCAGCGCGGATTTCACAAACATGCTGGACGGTGAGATCAACTTTAATAAACTAATCGTCGGAGTCTCTCAGTAGCCAACGGGAGTTTAACATTTCGCTGGTAAAGGATTCACAGTTTACATGAAATGTTCTGTAAATTCACACAAAACCAAGCAGGCAGTTACATTTTTGTTTCTGCCGCTTCCTGAAGAAAAGACGAAGTCTCAACTTGTAATTCCAGAAGACGTTTCTCTGAATAGTTTCTGAAGTAATAACTGTTAGTCACATTTGAAGTGTGGAGACTGTACATTAATACCCACATCATGGTCTAAAGCACCAGGTAATCAATGGGTGTGGAGAATATTAAAGCCAATTTAATGAAATGAAATAAATTTCTTGATTAAAAAACAAAAAAGACCTAATTTTGTAGGATTTAGAAACATTTTACTGGCTTTTGATTTGTATCTTTTTGGATTGTATTGGTTTGATATGATTTCTTAAAACCTCTTAATCCCTAGCCCTATTTTTAGGCCTCTGCTCGAAAATTGCATACCCATACCCAAGAGAGTCCACAGCTCTAACTACAAGGTATATTTTAATAATTTTGATGGTTTAATACAGGTAACACTTGTGAGATGTGTTGAATTGTGTAAATATTGTGTATATGTTACTGGTTAATAACAGATACACTTATCGCACAGCTGAAATTGAAAAAGTTTCAGGTTCGCCTGAAAAAAAGCACTTGTATTGAACTTTTTTTAAAAAATAATGCAAATCTTGGCCTAACAATACGCTACAGACATAGCACAACAAGTTTTACATGTCCCCACAACATATTTTACTTCGATTGAGTGAAGCAGGCCAGCATAAATGGTCTGAGTCAAGCAAAATTCAGATTTTCGGAACCAGCAGTTGCATTGCTGTATACTAATTTTATATAATATATAACTAAATATTAACTATATATTCACTTGTCTTATCACTAAGAGTGTTCAATAATCCTAATAAAGCAGTTTGACATAATTTGGATACATTTTGAGCAGTTTTGAGGTGTCATATCTGTCAATCATAAAAATAAATGCCTGTCTATGTGTGTGTATGCGAGCCTGGTAAGGCCTGTGATTGACCGATTTATTCGTGTAACACCTTGTTGGGTGTGGGATAGTCCAACAGGAGCCATGCGGGGGTGTTTGGAATGATCCGTGCCTGTTTACTGACTAAAAATCTGGAAATGCTGGCCGAACCCCCCTGTCTACATGCATTGGTCCACCTTGCTGAATCGCCTGCCATTTTCTCATTCATTCTCGGAGTCCAGCGATTTCCCTCACAGAGGCAAAGGGGCAGAAGCAGGAAGCAGCTGCTCAAAAATTCAATGGAATAAATCCGTTTTTCGTCACGAAAACCGTCAAAACGTAATTTTTTTACCCAATTTCTTTTCTGTTGACCTGTGGCAGATGTTGGCTCATATATATATAACTTTTGAACGGTTTGAAAGAGAGTAATTTCGAAAACGCTAGTCGACGCCGGGACGAATCACAGCCCTGCTAGATGTGTTCATCCGCCATGATCGCTCCGCAGTTTCTCATGAGACCAAAACAAAGAGCATAGTATGCAGTTTTTTGCCCAAAAAAACTTGGTTTTGTGGTAAAACATATAGATATCTTCTAGATATGATCTTAGTTCATGTATAATTGTGTTTTGCAGTGTGTAAAATGGCTCCCATGGTTGTTTCGCCCAGAATGTCTTTGTTATACAGGTATTCAAAAATAAAAAAATAAAAAATGTATTCGTTTCGCAAAAGTGAATGGTAGACAGAGTACACTTGTGTACCCCCTCTACGTCCCCTTTAAAGGGGACCCTCGGAAGCAAGAGGTAATTATAATTATATATTATTCATTATTTATTACCCATGTTAGAAAATGCTCCCGTCTTATAACATTACAAAATAAAATGAGCTTACAATGAGTTCTTATTCTATGTTAGAAAACAAAGTGAAGCAGCAAGAAAAAACAACAATACAGCAGTTCATATTTTATTTATATCCTTAATTGTGTTTGTTCAATATCTTCTTCCATAATCACATAACTTCATATCTCAAAGATTTTATCCTGATATACATATATAATATAAACTTCAGTAGTTGGACATATTTGCTATTTAGCTCATACTGCTCCAGTAACGTCATAATATGGTTCTTCTTCTACTTCTATGTGATTGGCTGAACCCCAAACTTTTTTTGTTTGTTATATTTTTGCAGCTTTGGTGAACTCATTTCTGTAAACTTGTACCAGAGTATATCTACACTGTGGTATTGGTACTTTTACTTGGAATAAAATATGATGAAGTCTTCTGGTTCATGTACAAACTGTTCTCTGGGGTTTTATTTGGAGAAGCAGCGAGTCCTTAGAGCTTAAATCCACAACACCACCTCTTGTTTCTAATTGAGCATCTGTATTGAAGCCACATGCTGTTCAGCCAAGTCAGCCGGCTGCTCACTTATGCAAATGTGAGAAGCTGACATTCATTCCTGAGCATCAAATACCCCAAATAATAACTCTGTCATAATAACTTTCTACAGCGAGTCTGAGACTTATGGAGGAACAGACACACGTGCGGTTTGGATAGAAAATGATTTTACATTGCTGGTTAACCACAGCATGAAAACTGCACATGTATAATTTACTTACTGAGTTTTACAGCATGTACTCCTGACGGGAAAGTAACCGCCGGGTGAATTACTGAGGGCAGCACGACGCAGTGTGACGGATGATGGCAGTGTCAGAGCGCTAACACTCAGTTAGCTGCAGGTCTGTAATGAGCTGTGGACTGACAGCGAGACCTGGACTTGACCTGGACTTCAAATCTGGGGTCGGGACTCCTTCAGAGGGCCAAAAAGAGGGGTCACAAGATGAGTTCAGTTCTGATCTTTGATGTCCCTCAAGAGCAATTTTTACTGTGCAACAAGGCAGCAAGAGCACACACGATAAAATAAAAGAATATGACGTAAACAGTAAAACACATGAAACAACATAAAACACAAACACAATAAAAACACGTTAAACATAAAACACAGACACACACACACAGTAAGAACACATTAAAACATAAACAACAAAAACATGTTAAAACAAAAAATAAACAGTAAAAACATGTTAAAAGATGAAACACAATAAAAACATGTTAAAACATAAAAGATAAACAGTAAAAACACGTTAAAGCATAAAACACAGTAAGAATATGTTAAAAGATAAACACAGTAAACACGTTAAAACATAAAACATACACAGTAAAAATGTAAGTGTAAAACAATAATATTAAAGATGATTAACTGACTAAAATTAAATAAGCATATATTGCAGTTCAGTCAGGCCATATATAAATATGTATATCACATTAAATATTTTATTCTGATTAATTGATATTTTTTCCACTGCAAATTAGAGCTTAACTAAAGAATATAAATTAATACATGGAGTGTATTTTACTGGATTATCTGGTTTTTAAGGGTAGAAATAACCAAACAGCATGAAAGCCTGAATATTTTTCTTAATTGAAAAATGAAAGCCATTTAAAAGCTGCAAATTAACATTTTTTGGTTAAGTTTAAGGGATTTTTTAACATCCTTAAACGAACTGGTTAATCACATTAATTAGCCCCTTAAATTAAATAAATTAAATAACTGATAGTGTTGGTTGTTGCAGCTGCTGTACTGATGCATAAACAATGTGTGATATTATTAATATTATTATCAACATACTGATGACTCATGCGTCCAGTTATTTCTGGTCCCTCAGTTTAAATGGCATCCTGCAGAAACAGAGTCTGTCGGTGTCGTGATGAGGCGGCTTGAAAAGGGCAGCCATCCTCAGACTCCTATTATACTACTCTACAGTTTCTATACTACTCTAAAGTCTCTATTATACTACTCATACTACTCTTTTTTGTTTTTGATGAGTCTAAAGTGACCTGAGTACAAACCAGTCATCGACCTCCGGTTTTAAAAATGGAAGCCAAAGCTTCATGTGTTAAAGCTGCATTCTCTCTCCTGTCTACCAGGGGGCGACTCCTCTGGTTGTATAGAAGGAAGTCTATGAGAAAATGACTCCAGTTTAAAGATCACTGTTTTGATCGGCCTCACATCCCGTTTAGTTGTCCCAAGTAAATGTGTTTTTTTGATTTGTGGAGGCTCAAAGATGTCCTTTTGCTGATGCTATGGGTTCCTCTGAAGTTTGGAGGTTCACATTAATTTTACCACCTTAATAATCAGTGATGATCATAAAACAAAGTCGGACAGATTAGACAGCAGTAATTGTGCTATAGGCAGCTAAACATTATATTATTGCTAAAGTCATTGACGGTCTAACAGAATAAAGTTTTACAAAATATCTCCATACACTCTGGAACCCAAAAACGTCCAGCGGGTGGCGATAATAGCCACGTCAACAATTCCGAGCATGCTTAGTGAACTTATTTTCCCTTCGGTGGTTTGAACAAATCAAACAATACAAAACATATTTGATAACTATTTACTGAACGGCCCAAAGTGCTGCGTCACTAATCAAATGTGACTCCGCAATTAATCCATCTTCAAAACGCCTTTAGCTGCAGCTCTAATCTCATTCAGTATCAAGTATTTAATTCATTATAAAAAGACGTAATTACTTACTGAAAGTCATAAAATGGCCTGAAATTATTTTTGACAACACTTGAGGTAAAGAGTTGTCTTTTAAAGGATCTCATGAAGAACCTGAAGTCCTGACAAGTATCAGCACTTTGTGGACTCTGCGGTCTTTTTCAAAAACTTGATCAGTATGTATCAGTTTATTAATTCAGTATCAGCTCTAAAAGGCCCAACACAGCATCTGAAGTTGATGCATTTCAACTAAAAAACAGGAAAGTATTATTTATTTAGTTGAGTCCACATCAGCTGGAGGCCTGTATCCGTCCCACCCTGAGAACCAGAGCCTGAAGGGCCTCAGGGGTTTGAAGGGTCTCACTGTACCGGAGCACATTCCCAGCTACTGTAAACAGGTCGGGGGATTGAAGGTAAATCCTGCCCTCTTTGTTGTAGTGCTGGTATGCGCTGACATCTGGATCAGCTGGGTGGGACCGGCTCGGCCCACGGCTCACCTCCCACGGGTCTTAAGACCAACAACAGGCTGAGCGGCTGCAGGTGCACCGAGTCCTGCAACAACAAACAGTCAACTGAGAGCACTGGTGGAGAAATATCCCACCTGATCACCTGCAGAACCGTCTCAGCATCCGCACGTCCTCCAACTGTCTGAACCGAGTGTTAAAGTCTTCACTGACATCAACGTTTTTAAAGATTACTCAAAACCTGAAGAGCTTCTACGAATGTTAAAGATCTGAGGGAAGGAATCAGTACGTTGAGAAATTAGAGGGCCCAAAGTACACATCGACTGTAGTATTTCACAGTAAGAGGTGAATCCATGGAAACAGAAGTGGTTTCTAGTAGAAAAGAAAAAGGAGATTGTTGTTAGTTGTTGTGGTGACAACACACATCAGTGGGGCCGTAAAGTGTTTCAGCTCTGGAGACGGATAGCTGGCTAGTTTGCTAGGTAGGCTAATGTTAGCTTGTCCTTCTTTAGAGCAGCGTGGAGTGAGGCGGCGGCACCAATGGACCCAGCTGCAACAGCCGCTGGACACCAGCTGTTCAGCTCATTTTCTGTAACCAGTGTAGCATTACAGCATGGTGGAATTAGCAAGCTAATTATCAAACTGTCCACTAGTTAGCTAGCTTGCTAGCTAATTCCACCATGCTTTCATGCTACAAAGTTGTCCTTCATCTATTGATAGCAATGATCTTTTCTATACTGTGACAAGAGGATGTTGATGAAGCATTAAGTTCAATACGCTGCAACAAAAATGAATAAATAATAATAATCGAAAATCTCCAAAACAAATGGAAGATAAATTATAAATCCTATATGCTATATTAATATTTCTCTGTGGCTTTCTTATAAAAGGGATTTTATTTCAGTTTATTTTCATAAAGTAACCATGAAACTTAATTATATAAAATATTTTTAATTAATCTATAAAAATAAATGAACCGACAGACTGTTTACACGGAGCCTCTGAAACCATCAGGACTCATCCGTTTTATTTCAGCCCTTCACACCTCATCTTCCTCACGGCTACAGAGGAGCCCCGGGGGGCACAATTAGCAGCCGGACCTCCACGATGAATAATAAGTCACAGCTCCTTCCTGTGATTAACACGGAAGTCACTGTCAGACACCAACAGGTCAGAGTATGGGAGGGGGGGGTCAAACAGCAGCTACCTGTTGAGACGTGACTTTAACGGAGGTTTGGTGTTAATGTGAGGAGACGTTGGTGTTAACTGATTTAAAGTTCACACAGCAAATATTTAACAGGAAGTGATGACATTTTATCATCAAACTGCTGCTTCAGTCAAAAAGTTCCTGGAATGTAACTACGTACTACTACGTTTACTAAAGTACTAAAGTACATATTAAAAGTGTAAAAGTGCTTTGAGCGGTCAGAAGCCTAGAAAGGTGTTATACAAATACAAGTCTATTTACCATTCAACCATAACTAGACACCAAGAATGTCTCAATCAGCCTTTGCCTTCTGTGTTCTGTGTGTCTTTGTGTAGCTCCTCCCTCCTCACTCTACCTGTCAGTCACTCCCTCAGCACCAGCCTAACTGCCTTCACCTGCGTCTGATCACTAATCAAACACTCCCTCATCAGCACAACTCCCCTCACCAGTTCGAGCCACTATTTAAACCCCTGCCTCTCAGTCACTCATTGCCATGTCTACCTGCCCATTTGGCTTGTCCTGGTCCCGGTTTCCCCGGTTTCCCGTCTGCCTGCCCTGCTGGATTTCCCCCTTTGTCTCTTGTCTCGTCCGTGAATTCTCTGTGTTCCTGTAAGTTTCCTGTTTGGATTTAAGTTTTCATTAAATTCCACTTCACTCTACTTCTGGTCCGGTCTGTGTTTGAGTCCTCCATCATGCCCCGTGACAAAGAATGAGAGATAAGTGGACAGACAGAGGTTCACGCACAGGTACACATGATCTTCCAGGAACAGAGGGTGTCATATGTGTACAGATTGTAAAGCCCTCTGAGGTAAATCTGTGCTTCTGGGCTATACAAAATAATTTGAAATGAATTGAAAGTAAACTTTTAAAGAGCTCTGAGTCTAAATTACCATTTTATGAACTTTATGTCTTGTTTTGATGCTCCCTCTTTAACTTTGTATTCAATTTGTTTCCTCATTTTGTGGGGTGAAATGTGAGAATGGTTTATATTTATGATGGTTGGTGTGGTTATACAACTTTACACGACCAGACGGAGACATTTTGTGTCTTGCAGAAATCAACATAATGAGACATGGTCCCACTTTCAGTGTAGACAAGAAGTTAAAAGACAAAACGATGCAGATTCTGAAGTGATGTGAAAGGTTCATAGAACTCCTAATGAAGCAAATGTTACAATTTATAACATCAGTTCATTACAACGAATTAATCATGACCCATGTCCCTGATTCATCCTTCAGCTCTGCATAAAAACAGTCTGGACAGTTCTTCCAAGAATATATATATATATGTATATATATATATATATATGTATATATATATGTATATATATGTATATATATATGTATATATATGTATGTATGTATGTAACTCTGATTCCTCTCTCTCTGCCTTTTATTCCTCTTGGTTTCCGTAATCTACACACACATAGAGCTCCGGATTGTGGGTGAAAACGCTCACCTATTGTTCTAACTCACGTGTGCGCCGTCACACGTGATCACATACAGCCGACCCCCCCCCACCGCCATTTTGTCTAAGTCACTCGACTACGCCATCTGGTGGTAGGTTTTAACTATAGCTCTGTAAGACCCCCCTTTTCCCCCCCACCGCCATTTTGTCTAAGTCACTCGACTACGCCATCTGGTGGTAGGTTTTAGCTATAGCGCTTTAAGGCTTTTCCCCTTTTTGTCTGCGTCACTCGACGCCGCCATCTTTGTAGTTTTTAGCGGTAGCTTTAAGCCCCCCTTCCTTTACATACACAGACCCATACACACACACCCACATACTTGTATTACATACATCATCACCCATTTTATTCATTTGTTAGGTTAGGCATATAAAATTGTATGATAGCGTTGTTGGTTGTGATATTAATTGATCTGATCACTTATTATTTCGATTTAATAAATTCTGTTATATTTTAAAGAGCAGTCGTTTGTGATTACTTGTGCATATTTGTGTAATAAGGTTTGGATGTAGTGGTCTGTGTACGAACTTAAACCTTCACTGTCACCTCGAATGAATGGTCGCACACGACTATTGACATTACGAGTGGCCACTAATTATGAGACTTAGTTTATCGTTTGGTTATTAGTCCCTGTTTACAGGGTGGTGCCCCGTTGTTATTAATAATCATTAATAATTGTTACTTACATTAATAATTCTATTGATGTCAAGAATTCAGTTTCTTAAATGCTGATAACCCAAACACGCCCCTCTACGTTCCCAACATTCCGTTGCAGCAAAAAAGTGGCGCCACATTCGACCTTTTGCTGATGATCCTGTGTTGTTCTATTGGAGCCAGACTGATTGAATGAAGAATGAGAAGACTTTGTTATCCCCATTTGTACAATTCATGTCGTCAAAACTAAAAAGACTCAGTTTAATTTCTATCCTCTGTCGATAAGAGTTGAGATCACGAGAGCTGCCTCCACACATTCAAGGGAAAGTCAGGATATAAGAGCACAAAGCATATACTCAGAAATCAATAGTTAAAGTGTAATCGAAAGATAAAGTGTATAATCATTGAATAACAAATGTTTAAATGCATAGAATGATTTAACCAATGTAAAAACTGATTATAATAATGTTTTGTGTACCGGAGCTGAGATGTAGAAAAAGTGTTAAGTCATGGTGAAATAGCAGAACTGAGTGAGTCAGGAACAGATGTTTTGGGAGCGGTCAAGGGAAAACTGATGTAAGGAATGACTCATACAAGCAAGAGGGAAAGATCGGGAAGGTTCTAGAACAAACGCCTACACAAAAGGGTGGGATAAAGATCATGTGTTCAGAGCAGGAGGGGGGGAGGACTGTGAGCCCGAATCAGGAATATAAGGAGCAGTTTGCAAGCTCCAAATGGGATTTCACCACGAGAGCCGTCCAAGTGCTCTGAGGAGAAGATACGGACGATTGCAACTGAAGTATCCGAGGGCTTCGTCTCTGTTCACGGAAAGAAGACCGCAGTTCGTGGACAAAGATTGAAAGACGGAGAATTTCCTCTCCCCCCTGCTCGACTTCAACAACTGAACACCGGAGTACCGCGGCGGTCCTGGAAAAGACTTTGTACTGAGCCTTGAGGACTGTTGAACGGACTCCGCTGCAGAGCAGGAGGAGACCGAGGGTCTGGCCAGACCTTTCGCTCCTAACAACTCCAAAAGAACCTTTTTCATCGGACCTTTGAAATCCAGCTCCAACCGAGCCGTCTCGGCCTTTAAAACTAATGAGTATAATCTAAGAAGAAATTAATAACGAATCAAGTGTAGTAACATTTTATGTGAGCTGTAGCCTAACCCTTGCTAAAAACTAACCAAATATAACCTGCAATAAATATCTAATCTGCATTTAAAGTAAATTTCTCAAGTGCATTTATTTGCTTAAAGTACTAAGAGTTCCTCGTTTAAAAGGTTAAATCTATTGTATGTCTGACAACTGAGTTCTGTAAGGTTATCCTAGAGACCGAATCCACTTAACAATCCCTTACGGTTTTAAGAAGAAGTAATCCTAGCCGTTAAAACCGAACCTGGCATTCACCAAGAGCCCGGATCCATAAGAGGGAAGCTGCCATAACCGACGCGACTGGTAGGAGCGCCCGGGGCCAGGACTGGCCTCTCGGCCGAGCGCGCTCAGACCGGAGGAAGCAGGGTAGACGTCGGAAGTAACGGCAGTGAGCGGAGCCAGGCGAGTTCCCTCGCCAGACCACCAGCTCTACGAATCTTTTAATAGAGAGCTGAGTTAGTAAGTAGCCCCGTATCGGGCCAGGAGTACCCCAGGATCTAACACGTGGCGCCCAACGTGGGGCTCATCGTAAAAAGAGTGCGTTGAGCCCAACAAGAAGAACCCCGGCGGCCAAAAGAGGCTGCCGTTCGTGTACGAAAAGACCCAAGGAGGTGAGGCTTTGGGGAAGAAAGCAACGCTGCCCAAGCCTCTAAGAAGTCCGATTGCGAGACATCCACGAATCGAAGCTGTACGTGGTATTTACAAGCCAGCACAGGAGAGCCGCAGGCGACGGAGAGCATCGACCAGACTCATCCGACCTGTAGAGGGGCCAGAGCCGGATCCCATCCCTTACTCAACGCGCGACGAGAGGCTTTGGGAGGAAGGCGACTCGAGACAACAAAGACAAAGACAAAGTCCAAGATGGAAGAATCGCTGCAAGGACCCAATGGCAACGGAGGCAGCCCACGGCCGGCGACGAATCAGAAGGACGAGCCAGCGACGCCGTCCCAGGACCCGGCAGCAGATGGCAGCGGGGACCGGGAGGAGGACGACGCTGGAACGAGCGGAGCGGCATCGGGAGGACCGACGCTGGATCAAGAAAACAGAGGCAACGTCCCACATCAGGTCATCCTGAATGGCAAAGGATGGGCCACATGGGACGCTACTGTCCAGGAACACCTAATCGACCTGCATGAAGAAGCAGATAAGAATGAGGTGGGAAGAAAAGTAGAAGAGATTTGCAACGAAGAAGGGGGTTATCTCGCACCCCTCACCCATAAGTCAGGAATGGTGGCGGTAGTAGTAGGGTGTGTAGGACCCCCGAAGACCAAGAAGCAAGTGGGAGAGTGGCTACATTGGTGGCTCGTAGTAATGAAACTCATTAAAGGGAAAATAGTCACCATAATCAGCCCGTCAAAAGAATACGACGCGGTCGTGAAGATGCTGGCTACAGAAATGGGAGCGGGGGCAATAACTATAAAGCAGAAAGTAAAAGCCACCTCCCGCTACAGAGAAAATAAAAAAGAACAAGACGCGATAGCGACATACATAGCCGAACAGCTATGCTACACTGAGGACAACAGCGAAGATCGGGTCAGCACCCAAGGGACCGAGGCCTCCGTGGATTCTTCGTCAGGAGGATCCACTGAGTCCGAGGACAACGAAGACGACGTGGAGGAGAAGGGTCCATAAGGTTCCTAAGTCCAGACCGGTTCAGGGCAAGTCCCAGAACTCCGGCAAGAACACCAGAACCAACTCAGCCGGCACCACCGTTCCCGGAACCAGAAAGAGAGGGCGAAGAAGAAACCGCAGCTGAAAGTTCAGACGAAGAAGACACGGTGCCAAGCCTAACTTCAATCGGATACGAGGCTCCGGAAGGAGTAAAAGACCTGAAACAGGGAAGCAGAAAAGGCAAAAAGAACCCACTGCCCCTTATTTCAGTGTACACGACTTCACAGAGAATCGCCAGAGATGATCAATATGGGCCAATGACCACCAAAGACGGAAGAAAAGCCTATGTTCCGGAGGTCAGCCAAACAGGTTATGATGTCCCCGGGACATGGTTGCACGACCTCGAAGGAATGACAGGAACAATGGTCTACGCAACGAATGGAGAATGGGCAAATTTTCTGATGACCCCGACCTACGGCTCCCTCGCGAAAGCAACGGACCTGACGGGTAATTTCCGCACGGGCTTCGTGGCAATCGTGTACGATGTCATGCTACGACGCCTGAAGAAAGCAGCCTACAAGCTGGCAAAACAGGAAGAAAAGGCGTTGAGGCAGGACATCTCGGACAGCGAAGACGAACAGACAAACCAAGAGCCGGGCCCCGCACGAAACGGCTGCCTCACAACCGCTGGAGAAAATGACGGCTTAACAAAGATGCAAGCCTCCACCCAGAGCTTTGGTGAGTTCAAAAAGATCAGGGCGATGGTAGCGAACCGAGACCCAAAAGAATCGGTGCAAGAATATCTGACGCAAAAATGGCTTATGGTAAAAGCCAGCTCCACAAACGACGAAGCAAAGAGATTGTGGCTGGCCCATGTGACGGACCAACCGATGGGTCCCGAAGAAACCGCGGAACAGCACTACCGAAGATTAGTGCTGGAAATTGTGCTGGACGAGGAATCACAAATCGACAAAGCAAGGAAAAGTTTAGAAAAAGGGCAGACTCTCACTCAGGCGTGGTACGCCTTGCGACAGGCGATTCCGCCAGAGAGAAGTGTGCAAGCCCTTAGGAAGCTGACAAAGGGCCTAATGAATGACATCGATTTTGTGACCCTAAACATCACCAAAAGTACCACCGAACAAATCCAAGAAACAGTAAGAAAGTGGGATCTGAAGAAAAAACACTTGGAAGACAAAAGAGACAGAGGAAGCCAACCGAAGCCGCCGGCTCCCAGACCCTCGTATGACAACGCGCGGCCCACCGAGGGACCCGGCCCTTCACAGATACCAAGAAGGCAGCAAGGGGGATTCCAAAGAGCCCCACAGGGTTACCAGCGTGAGCCGCGTGAGCCAGGATTCCAGAGAGGTCCGCAAGGCTACCAAAGAGAACAAGGCTACCAGCGTGAACCAGGGAATCAGAGGAATCCACAAGGCTACCAAAGGGAGCAAGGAGCTCCAAGGCAAGAAGGGTTCCAGAGGCAGGGCGTCTACCAACGAACCCCGCCGGACCAACAACAGGAGGGGCCACGGCCCCCACCAGCTAACAAAAGCGGTTTTCTCTCCTCCGAAGACTACAACAAGCTGACAACAGAGCAGAAACAGGCCCTTCGTGTCTCCCGCCTGGAAGCTGGGAGCGAAGGGCAGAGAAAGTAATGGCTAAGCGGGCGCGGGTCACAGTGGATCATGCCTATTGGGTGGGGGACGACATATACACCGACGTGGATGGAATCCCCTATCAGGTAGATACTGGTGCTGAAGTGTCGATGACCCGCAAATGCCTTGAAACAAAAGGACACCTGACAGTTAAACTAGCCGACGGAACCATCAAAAAGATTCCGTTTTAGCGTCTGGAAAGGAGTTGTGTGGGCTCTAGGACCCTACAATTTGATGACAATAATGGACCTAAAAGAGCTGCATAGCGGCCCAGAAGGTCGAACCCCGGTAAACCAGCGATTAGAAATCCTAGGGGCAAAGCTAATCCAGATGGGAACGTTATCACGGGAGTGGTACAAACCAGTGGACATTCCAGAAGTGACAAAGCAAAAGACCGAAGAAAGCGACTTTTCCCCGGAAGGAAAAGAAACGCTAAAAGACATACTATCCCAAGCCGGAGTGGCTAGGTTCAAAAATGACTGTGGAGAAATGGCTGCGAAGTATACCCACACCATAGAAGGGGGTGTACACCCGCCCGTCCGCCAATACCCCCTGAATCCAGGGGCAGTTGCAGAAATGGACCTGATAGTCACAGAGCTCAGCGAGCTAGGGGTGGTGCGAGAGGAGCCAAATCCCATCACCAACAGCCCAATACAGGCAGTCAAAAAGCCTGAGTCATCGGGAGGAGGATGGAGACCAGTAATCAACTTTAAAGCCCTCAACCGCAGGACTGTCGCCAACCGAGCCAGCCTGATCAACCCCCAAGGGACGCTGAAAACACTGAGACTAAAAAGGTACAAATCCTGCATAGATCTGGCAAACGGGTTTTTCTCGCTGAAACTAGCCAAAGCCTCCCAGGGCAAAACCGCGTTCACCCACAAAGGTAAAGCGTACGTCTGGGAACGGCTACCGCAAGGCTACAAAAACTCTCCGAATGTTTTCCAGTCGGCCGTAATGGACATACTGGACGGCCTAGACACAACCATATACATCGATGATGTATTCATTGCAGATGACACCGAAGAAGAACATCTGGACAGATTGAGAAAAGTCACAGAACGACTAACAGTGGCAGGATTGAAATTGAATCTAAAGAAATGCCAATTTGGACGATTCCAAGTGAACTACTTGGGGTTTCAGGTCTCCAACGACCTGGGACTCTCGGATGGATTCCGGGATAAAGTAGAGCAGATCGACCCGCCAACCTCGCTGAATGAACTACAGAAGGTGCTGGGACTCTGCAACTACGTCAGGGACCATGTCCCTAGCTACCAGAAGTACGCAAGACCATTGTACATGAAACTAAGAAAAGAAAAGCCAGAAGACTCCCACAAAAAGTGGGAATGGACAGCAACGGACCAAAACAGTTTGGAAAACCTGCGGACAGCCATTAAAGAAGCTTTGCGGCTGGAGCCACGAAGTCTGACAATGAAGCTGGTGGCGGAGGTCAGTTGCAACGACGATGACGCAGAGGTAAAAGTGTGCAACGAAGGGGGGGGAATAGTCACTCTGTGGAGCTATACCCTGTCCTCTGTGGAAAAGAAATATCCAGCAGAAGAGAAGGAGTTGGCAGTTCTGGCAAGGTATTGGAGCACCCTGAAAGACCTTGCTCAAGGGCAGGGCATCAGGGTCCTCACTCAAAGCCAGGTCCATCGATTCCTAAGAAAAGCCACGGTAGAAAGCACGAAGGCAACGAACGCAAGGTGGGGTCGTTGGGAAGACATCCTACTGGACCCGGACCTCGAAATCGGCCCTGCACAACCCGTGAGTAAGAAAAAGACGAGACAAGATGAAACACCATCCGAACCGATAGAGTGGACTCTATACACCGACGGATCGAGAAAAGGACCAGACGACAAAGCCTACTGGGGCTTCATTCTCAAACACCAAGAGAAGGAGCGCTCCAGACAAAGAGGCCAAATCCCCGGCAGTGCCCAGACCGGGGAAGTGACAGCAATACTGGAAGGTCTGCTCGAGTTGGAGCGAAGAAGGGTAAAACGAGCCAGGGTGATAACAGACAGTTATTACTGTGCCCAGGCCCTTAATGAAGACCTGTCCATATGGGAAGAAAATGGTTTTGAGAGTGCTAAAAACAAGAAAGTAGCTCACGAAAACCTATGGAGAAAAATAGCCGAATTGCGGCTAACAATGGAGCTCGAAGTGGTGCACCAGAGGGCCCACACGCGAGTAGGAACTCATTGGCAAGGAAACGAAGAAGTGGATCGTTTCGTCCAGATGAGACAGATTGTCTTTGTTGGGATCGAGAAGTGGGAAGATTTGCCCAAAGGAAGGGTAGTCCCAGAAGAAAATGTGAAGGAAGTGGTGCAGGCAGTGCACGAGGCACTAGGACACGCAGGCACCGTTCCGACGCGAAGGGAACTGGAAAAGCAGCGACTCTGGATTCCTGAGAAAGAAGTCCGCAGAATCCTAAAAGACTGTGAGTTGTGTGGTCGATACAACGCAGGAAGGAGAGGACAAAGGGTGGGAGGACTCACCATTAAAAGTACCGTACCCTGGGGTTCTATCTGCATGGATGTGGCAGGACCCTTAGGGGTACCGGGTAAAAGCGGAGAAAAGTACCTGTTGGTGCTTGTGGACTCCATGTCAGGATATGTAACCACAAAAGCAGTAAGAAAAGCTAACGGCAACAGTGTTGTTAGCATGCTGGACCAAGTCTGTGGCTACTTAGGGGTGCCTAAGGAGCTCAGGACTGACAACGGGACGCACTTTCGCAATGCTAAAGTGGACCAGTGGTGCCAACAGCAGGGGGTGATGAGGATCTACTCTCCCCCAGGCCAACGGGGTGGTGGAAAGGACCATTGGCTTGGTGAAAAGTTGGATTGGGAAAAATGCCAACTCAAGAGAATGGAGCACTAAAACCCTGGAAATTGCCAAGGCCCTGAACGACCGCCACCGAAGTGACAGGCCCTCCCCTGCGGAGGAGCTGATGCGCCGCCCCTTCACGTCACAGGAAGTGGGACGGGGCTCGGAAGATAAAGGACCCAAGCTTGAGCAAAAAGTGCCACTTCGAGTAGGACAGCGCGTCTGGATCAAGGCTCAGGTTGGTGCATCTAACTCTGCAGTTAAAGCCAAGTACGATAAATCCGACATAATAGTCAAGATATTGGACAGTAACACGGTTCAACTTAAGAAAAAAGGAATCCAAGGAGTAGGGCAGCTGAAGCCAGTTCCGTACTAGGAGAAAACCAGTCAAGTCCAAGAAGGGGGTGGGACGTCACCGAACCTGACAGCTACCATCATCGCGTGGATGACTATCTGGGAACAGAAAATCAACGTGACCAACGTGACAGGTGAAGAAGCAGACTGGGCAGGTGAATTCCAGAAAGTAATAGAGAACTCGACATGGAGAATAGATGATGTATCTACGCAAGGAGCGGAGATGAAGATTACAATTATGATGAAGAAAGCCACAGAAGAAAAAGGGGCACAGTGTAATTGGATCTACCCCGAAAATGGTGTCCCAGGCTGGTACTGTTCATGGGCATGTGTCTCATGGGCAGAGCAAGGGAACGAGGGATACTGGAAACCCGAGGTAACCTATGCAGCGAGCCACCGCAATGATACGTGTTTAACAATTTTACCGGCAGAAGGGATGTTCTGGGGAAACTACAATCTCACCTGCGAGGCCACACCGCCGCGACGTAAACCCCGGCGGATTAAAGATAAAGTGAAGCCAGTGAAGCCACTAGGTAACACCACCAACCACCAGCAGCAGAACGTCACCAACCGAGCTGACAATGTCACCCAGGATGAGCAGGAGGAAGAAGAGGAAGTTCTACCCACGGCTCAAGAAGACAAAGAAAAGCAGCAGCCGCCGCCAATATTCAAGCCGCGTGACAGTCTTCGGAAAAATAGGAGCAGGATATGGACGCGGCATTGTAAAACAAACAAGCTCCCTCTCCTAGATAAGTGCTTCTGGAATGTGTTCTTTTATTGCGAAAGGCAGAATTACTTCGTAATAACTCCGGTTAACAAACCACAGTATCAGGCTCATAAGTACATCTATCTACCCCTACCTAATGCCCGGCACGAGGAGTGGCTCAACGGCACTCTGCCCTGGATATGGATAACCCCGCTGGTTCATTTCAAAGGGGCCTTCACGCAGGGATACTCCAGAGCCAGCCACGGCCTTTTGGGACCAAGGACAACCGATATGTATGTACAGAAACTGCCAACACCCGAGGAGTTAATGACAGCCCCAAGAGGGGATTTCCAAAAAATTGACACTTGTGTGACCAACAAAATGTTCGAAGCTCTGAATGGAACAGAGTATTTGGCCGACGGAGCCTCCCCGCGATGCACACTCTGGCAGGAGTGGTACCGGACTTACGGAACGTGGCAGTATGACTGCACGGGTCTGAAAAAGAATCAGACGATCAAAGGAACCCTGCAGGCATGGAAAGAAGCCCACACCAGGGACGATACCTCAACCTGGTGGGGCCTACAGAAGGATGAAGTGTTAGAATGGGTGGTACCATGTCTAACTCAAACCTCAAACTACTGGGTGAAATATCAGTACCTGGCTACAGTATACTCGAAAGAAAGAGACATCTGGCCTGGGGTATGGAGCCGACCAGAACCATATATAGGCCCGCGGCCCTGGAAGATGGAATGCAACCGAGGAAACACGACCTGCAACATCAGCCTGGCCGGGGGACATTGTGAGACTGTGCCAGGATGGAAAGACCATTGCCAGACACACTATGGAACTGAATATGAAACCCACGTGCAAGAGGTAACCTGGAAGAAGGATAAAGACAAGAAATGGAGACGATCAGGGCCACTAACCAGCAGCTGTACCAACTTAATCCTGGGCCATCGCATGAAAGACAGAGTGAATGTGAACGGCCAAATCATCCCCCCAGTAACAGACCCTACAGTTTTTCTAGCTGAGGGCCACGCCTTCAGGAAGAGTCTCTGTGAGGGAAAGGAAGACAAAGGATTTGAATGGGTAGGTGCTAACCGCATATATGGGAACGGAACGTGCTATGAGCCAGAAGAACACTGGCTAAGTTGCGGGAGCGGCCGAAGAGAACACGAGTGCAGTTGGATCGAACTAACAGGGTCCTCTATAGTCGGGACCGCAACCATCGTAGTGGAAGAATTGGCAGGGAAGATTGGAGAAGGATTCACGGTCATAAGGGGCTGGATGGGGAGTTTGTTCTCCTGGCTTTGGCCCTATTTGATGATGATTGTTGGAATTGTGATCCTGGGCCTAATAATATGTGCCGCCATTAAGGGCGGGGTAGCAGCCGCTGTTGCCTCGTGCTTTAAGGGGAAGTCGAAGAAAAAAGGAGAAGTAAAGGAGAGGCGCCGCCCACGAACAAGGGAGGAGTCTACCCACCTATAAAGGGGGAACCATTGGAGCGCCATAGCCATTGCAGACCCGGAGCCTCAACCAAGAGCCTAGTACTGAGACAAGAACAAAATATCCTAAAAAAGCCAAGATGACCAACGCCACCAATACCACAACCACTGAACCTTCAGTAATGACCACCTTCGGAGTGAGTATAACTGAAGCATTCAAGAACTCCTCTGACGCAGAACGCATCTGCAAGCCAGTGATTCGCTTAACCGAACTGGACTTTTGGGTCCTTGAGATCATATGGTTCTTCTACTGTTGTAGGGGCGACTGGTCCATAGATCAGCCACTAAGAATACTAGCCCTAGTTGTAGGGTGTCTGAAGACAGGGATTGAAAACATCTATCGAGGATCGATGTGGCTCACCCTGTCCTGGTTCGCAACATACCTCCTGGGGAGAATCCACATCGACTCCACCCGCCTCGGTCTAGTGAAGGCAGGAGCAGTGATCATCTGGGTGGGAATCGACCTCGCTGCAATTTTCTACAACCCACTAAAACTGGTCTCAGCAATCGTCGAGGCCATGATGGCAGTTGCAGCACTGGCGTACCTCGTGGTCATGACCATGGCTATGAAGAAAAGAGGAAGAGGGCGTTGGCTCCACAAGATCGGCGCCATTACTCTTTGGGGCCTGGGTTGGGGCATAACAGTCGCCATCTACTGGGCTGGTTCTGAATCATCGATCGGTATAGCAGCTTGGCTAATGATGTATGAGCCTCTGTTCCCGAGAAAGGATGGGCCCACAAGCCCAGGCACCACCCCTCCTCCAATGGTGTTGGCGTCTCCATGGCTGCATTCCCTGGCTAAACGGCGCTCTACAAAGCGCTCCAATAACGAGAGGGGGCCTTAAAAAGAATGGAAATAAGACCACCCCCTGCTTGCTAGCTTTGCTTGTATAAACGCGCTAAAGAAAATAATAATTAATGAAGTCTTTGTGTTCAAAATCATTCCAGGAGGATGCCCGCTGTATCTGCTGTGGGATCCTCCAGGAGAAGATATTGCACCTATGGGAGGTAACCCCGGCCTTATGGTGCACCCAGTGCTACTTGGGGCATTTCCCAATAGGAGCGGCCAGCGGCCTCTTCTGCAAGGGAAGAACCCCTTATATACCTGCAATGAATGTGGTCGACTGTATGGAGGTAGAAGCAAAGGCAAAAGCCGTATGGACCTCCGCTGAGAGAACCGGACCGGCAGTCCTGCTCTACACTGATGGTATATACTGCCCGGTATATACAAAAATATGGGAGTACCCTGATGGCACCCGAGTATCCACCACCCACCTCACCGATGGCCGCTTCGTCGTCATTGGACCACGCCTGCCAGCGGTGTTGCACCGCTCACAAACTCCAGAAAAAGATAACGACGCAGCGAGCATCACAAGTGTGGAACACCGAGACATGGGCAGCCAGACGGAGACAGCAGGAATAATACCAAATCTGATGGGGATGTGGGGATACGACGAGGAATGCGGAGAACTGGTGGAAGTCATCCCTGAAGGATTAGCGGGATATCGCGAATCAAAAGACGGGGCATCAACCAGCCCGGTCCCTACCCCGGCTTCCCTCTCCCCAGACAGCATTCTGGACCAGAATGTGATAGCCCTGGTGCTGAGCATGGACGAGCAGCTGAGAGATGCCAAGGACGACGACCCCTTCCAGGATTTCCAGCCACCAGGCCTGGATGGCCTGGTGGTGATCGACAGCTGGGAGGAAGGATCAGAGCCATCCTCCCCGGAGGATGACGTTCTCATCATCACCGCCGAAGAAGATGATGAGTTCCTAGAAGACTACTTGGGACACAACGCGGCAGCCTGAGACCTCAAGAAGGGGGTGTCGATAAGAGTTGAGATCACGAGAGCTGCCTCCACACATTCAAGGGAAAGTCAGGATATAAGAGCACAAAGCATATACTCAGAAATCAATAGTTAAAGTGTAATCGAAAGATAAAGTGTATAATCATTGAATAACAAATGTTTAAATGCATAGAATGATTTAACCAATGTAAAAACTGATTATAATAATGTTTTGTGTACCGGAGCTGAGATGTAGAAAAAGTGTTAAGTCATGGTGAAATAGCAGAACTGAGTGAGTCAGGAACAGATGTTTTGGGAGCGGTCAAGGGAAAACTGATGTAAGGAATGACTCATACAAGCAAGAGGGAAAGATCGGGAAGGTTCTAGAACAAACGCCTACACAAAAGGGTGGGATAAAGATCATGTGTTCAGAGCAGGAGGGGGGGAGGACTGTGAGCCCGAATCAGGAATATAAGGAGCAGTTTGCAAGCTCCAAATGGGATTTCACCACGAGAGCCGTCCAAGTGCTCTGAGGAGAAGATACGGACGATTGCAACTGAAGTATCCGAGGGCTTCGTCTCTGTTCACGGAAAGAAGACCGCAGTTCGTGGACAAAGATTGAAAGACGGAGAATTTCCTCTCCCCCCTGCTC
Source organism: Ophthalmolycus amberensis (assembly GCA_024529925.1). Lineage (NCBI taxonomy): Eukaryota > Metazoa > Chordata > Actinopteri > Perciformes > Zoarcidae > Ophthalmolycus > Ophthalmolycus amberensis. Next base: position 98,036 of record JAFEUB010001541.1, on the reverse strand, counting down.
GACTTCAACAACTGAACACCGGAGTACCGCGGCGGTCCTGGAAAAGACTTTGTACTGAGCCTTGAGGACTGTTGAACGGACTCCGCTGCAGAGCAGGAGGAGACCGAGGGTCTGGCCAGACCTTCGCTCCTAACAACTCCAAAAGAACCTTTTTCATCGGACCTTTGAAATCCAGCTCCAACCGAGCCGTCTCGGCCTTTAAAACTAATGAGTATAATCTAAGAAGAAATTAATAACGAATCAAGTGTAGTAACATTTTATGTGAGCTGTAGCCTAACCCTTGCTAAAAACTAACCAAATATAACCTGCAATAAATATCTAATCTGCATTTAAAGTAAATTTCTCAAGTGCATTTATTTGCTTAAAGTACTAAGAGTTCCTCGTGGCAGTAAAAGGTTAAATCTATTGTATGTCTGACAACTGAGTTCTGTAAGGTTATCCTAGAGACCGAATCCACTTAACAATCCCTTACGGTTTTAAGAAGAAGTAATCCTAGCCGTTAAAACCGAACCTGGCATTCACCAAGAGCCCGGATCCATAAGAGGGAAGCTGCCATAACCGACGCGACTGGTAGGAGCGCCCGGGGCCAGGACTGGCCTCTCGGCCGAGCGCGCTCAGACCGGAGGAAGCAGGGTAGACGTCGGAAGTAACGGCAGTGAGCGGAGCCAGGCGAGTTCCCTCGCCAGACCACCAGCTCTACGAATCTTTTAATAGAGAGCTGAGTTAGTAAGTAGCCCCGTATCGGGCCAGGAGTACCCCAGGATCTAACACCTCTCAGCTCCGAGTTCCCACGAGTGACATTCACACAGTAAAAATGTGTCAAATCCGGACCTGCAGCACAGATGTTTATTTAGTCTGTCAGGTGTATTTTTAGACTACAGTGGGGTCAGAGGTCAACTCAATGAGGCTCATACCCTCAACATGTGTTAAGGAGTCTGGAAAACGAATCAGAGGTGAGGACAGACCTCCAAGACCAAACAAACATCTGACGGAGAGGAAACAATCTTCTTTTAACGTTGGTTATAATTCTACACCTGGAAAAAATAGAGCTCTTATTTGTGCCACTACATTTTACACGAACATTCGATTAGTCAGCGGGAACAGGCATTATTTAGTTTGTCTCCTCAGCTGTTATAAGATCTGTGACTCTTCTTTGGACCACAGTAAATGTATACAGCACAATAAAGCTGTATTTAGTCAGTAAAACGTCAGTCTGAATACTCTACATGTGTTTAGAGGTCACATGTCACCAGATGACCTGCTGACAGACGTGTATGATTTAAAACAAGTCAAAAACAGAATAATCCAAAAGTCCAACTGAACATAAAAATATTCTGCAGATGAAGCATTTTAAAAGTATGTAGACTTTGGTTGATGTGCTCCACAATTATCAGCTAATTCTTTTGTGTTTTCCTCATCTTTCAAAGCGTATTCATACTCAGAAAAGCTTGTTTACGTACTGAAGACTATCACGAAACAACCTGCAGAAAGTTTCACATTTTCACCTTCAGTAAATATTTTTACCCTGTTCTAAATTCAGATGTGTTGTTTCCACGTAGCTGCAGCAGATCTCTGCAGAGGAAACTTTGTGTTCTGGGAAAGCCCCAGACCCTCTGACACATGTCCCCTTCCTCTGTAATTGCGCCAATTACTTTTCCATAACAGCCCTGAAACACTTATGTATGTGGTTAGAATAACAATTTCCACATGAAACACTTGTTCATTCATAAGGTCCAGCAGCGCAGCAGAGCGGGGGGATCCTCGGCAGACGTCACGGGTCTGAACGCCGCGCTGTGGAGACGAGCTGCAGTTACATCACAGGTTAAAGCTGCTGTTATATATATATTGTCTAGGTTGTCTATGTCCCTCAACTGCGTTCAGTTCTTCAGCTGACATCGTTCAGGTTTTCCACTTGAACTGCATTCAGATGAACGCCTGCTTTCCATCTCAGAAAATCACTTTCACTTCAACTGCTTTCAGTGCTTGAAACTCAAGTGAATATTTTAATTTACACAGTTCTGACACAGCCTTGTCACTGTTTTCACCTTAGCTGACGCTTCAACTTCTATTTCCACTGCCACACTTGTGTTTGGACCGCCACTTCAACTGCTTTCAATGGTTGAACTTTATTTAACTTTTATCAGTGCTTTCACCTCAACTAAGTCTTCAACTTCTGGTTTGTGGAAATGAATCCTGTTTGACTTCCTTCTGTGTTTGTCTTAAGTCTGCTGGTTGTCCCTTTACACTTCAACTTTATTTAGTGTTCTCACCTGTACTGAAGCGTCAACTTCTTTCAGTATTTCAAATATTTTAAATGTTTTAACTGCTAATTTTCGGAAGCGAGAGTCTGTAAAATTCAGCTTTTTGTTGTTCCTGTTTTTAATTTTTATTTCATAATTGATGCTAATTTGTTGCCTTCTGTGAAGCACACTATAGATTATTATTATTATTATAGTTTTGCTTTGAGCACATTTAATGTAATTCCAATTCCCATCTGAAATTTTTATATTGTATAATAAGAACTTTAAAGAGCACTTTTGCTTTCACTTTTCTTCACATCACTAAAATAAAGATGAACTCTTCATGTTGTCGTCGTTCGGCATAAAATGATGAAACATCCCAACGTGATTCTTCAAACTCCTTCATGTTTCCTTGTTTCTGCTGTTCAGATTCTTTTTATATCTTTGTGGTTTAAATCACTAAAAACGTGAACCAGCTTTGGTCCAAACGGTTCATTTCATCCAGCTTTGATGTCGGCTTCCTGTCGGACTCACAACCTGATGTAAGAAGCCTAACCCTTTATTAATACCCTCTGTGAGGATGACATCATGGTAAACAGTCTGATTTGATTGGTTGATGAGGTGATAATCGCGTGATGACAGCTGAGATCACACACCCATCTGAAAACAGAGAGGCACGTACAGCTGACTTACACCTGCTGACAGAGGTGACGTCATCTCTGTCTGTGATTTACAAGAAGATACGATCAAAAGAAAACAGAGCAAGTCAACAAGTTAAAATTCTTGGGTTTAGTTTTGGATTCTCATCGTTTCGGGAAATTGTCCAAAACTATTAAAACTAATTGTCTGTGGGGAGATAATGTTTCACTCGTGTGTGTGTGTGTCTGTCTGGCCATGGCAAATATCTCATTATCCATCAGCCTGATCTTTTCTGCAGATAACTCCACAGTAAAGGTTGTGCATTCAAAATTCAAAATAGAAGTACAAAAGTAATAAAGCAGCATAATGTACTTAAAGTATCAAAAGTATTCATTAAGCTGCAGAATGGCTCCTGTTATAATATTGTGCATCTGGTTTTTGGGAACTACTGTAGTGGTGTACAATAGAGGATAATAATTATCATGCATCATTTTGTGGACTTTTTTAATGCCAATATCTCAAGAAAACAACATAATCAACTCGTCATCACGAGAAAACAAAAGGGCAATTTATTTTTATTACTGATACTGTTTATTGGAGATCAGGAGTGCTAGCATGCACAACTTATTTAAGGTAAAACATCAAATTATTACCCTTATTATTATTATTTGTGATCAACATCAGACTGTACTTCAGTCAAGGTCTGACTCAGGAAGAAGTATTGTGTCTTTCTAATTGAAAGACCTTTTTTATACGGAGAAGACTTCAAATAAATAAGAAAGTCAAGGCAACAATGACGCATTTAAGCCTCAACTCACTGTTCAGTTATGAATCACTGAGTTGTTATCTTGAAGCTTAAAATCAGGTTTGACCAAATGAGCCAGACTCCCTAAACACAAATCAACCCAATCACAAGAAAACAGGCGTTGTTATCTCAAGATAAAGACATAAAAATTCATGCGAGCGTGGCCGTTCTCAGGCTTCCGTATTTTTCAGAAACCTATAAATGAATAAAGTTGTTGTGTCCTCGATGGAAACCAGAACAAACCGTTTAGAGATCAGTCATCAGGGTATAATTCAATTATTTAAATCGCCTGGTTTGTCCTCAGATAAACCAAACAGAGACACTGATTTTCTGGAAACAGTTCATTAGTGAGGAGCGCTGACAGATTCGTCCTCCACCCAAAACAACTCTAAATATATCCTCCTCTTCGTAAAGTAGTCCTATTATTAGGTTACGGTGCTGATACTGAATCTCTCTGCATCATTTTTAAACTTCAGGACAGAGAGAACAAACTGGATTTTTCTCCTCATGTAATGAATCCATCTGTTTCCCCATCTAACTCCTCTCCTCCTCCACACATGAATTATTCACCTCAACAATCGTATCTTATTTTGAAATCACCGCTCTACCTGAGAGCAGGAGGAAGATAGATAGATATGTACTTTATTCATCCCCAGGGGGAAATGTGTATGTTACAGCAGCAAGACAAGAAGCAAAGTAACAGAGTAACCAAAATATTAAGTGTTAAAAAATGCACAATATATACACAATAGAATAACAGAGTAGGACATATTAAATATCAGAATATAGAATATAAAACAACAAAAATGCACAGTATATACAATGAAATAGAATAGTGTTAAATTAACTAACTAGGTGAAAAACAGTAGTGCAAAGATCAACCCCAGCAAACAGCGGTGTAGCGGTGAGTAGTTATGTGGAGGATGATCTGTTCAGACGTGATTTATTGTAAAGTCTTATTGCAGAGAGCAGGAATGTTCTCCTGTATCTGTCCTGAAGACTGTTGCTCTTGGATTTTCTGCTGCCCTGATTGCACAATGAACTTTTTAAAATATTACATGACACAAGCGTTAAGAGAAAACAAAAATAAATGATTTAAACTTTGGTGTTATTTTAACTCCTGCAACCAACAACTATTTTAATTATAGATGATAAATGATTGGCATATCTAATCATCAGGTTTGCTCATTGGGTCTATAAAATTAAAATAATCATTTAGGTGTATAAAACGTCCAAGATCACGTCATCAAATGTTTTGTTTTGTCCGAACAACAAGAGACATCCAACCAACAGTCCAAAACACAAATATCTTCAGTTTATTATGATAGAAATATAATCTTATATTCAGAAATACAAATGAGTGTAAATGTTTTGTAAGTAAATTCATTTTAAATAGAAAACAGCGACTGAAGATGAGAAAAAAGGAGAACGGAGAACTATGAGTAAAGAGATGCTAAACAGCTGTTAGCTTGTTGGAAAAATATGCTGCATGGTTAAAGTTTTTATAGTTTGAGTGTCAGATTTGCTGCCAAACATCTTGTAATAACAGATTTAACCCTTAGTTTGGATAAAAGTCGAACATGACATTTGTGTTAAATGTGAGTTTGTTACATTGAATCTGGTTTGAACTGGTTGAATGCAGGATTTGTTCAGTAAACCAGCATATTTTCTGTCTTGTATCATTTGTTTCCTGCAGAGCTGTAATGAAACCGTCCTCCAGGCTCCAGGACGTGGTGCGAGTGATCCACCCCGACTCGGGTCTCTCTCTCTGGGTGTGGAGCTCCGCGCTGAAAGGTCCTCTTCCTTGTTGTGATTGTGAGGGAGAGGCAGAAGGAGTCCGGCTCCAGGATGCTGAGGGTCAAAGATTTATGTCTATCAAACTACAGAATCACATTTAGATGAGCACAGATTTCACTCGGAGAAAACGCAATTGTGCAAAACTAAATACGACAAGTTAAACTTTATTTATCCGAAGAGAAAACAGAAACAAAATGTACAAAGTATAAATATGAATAAATTAAAAAGATTAGGAAGAGTAACTGTTGCTCGTTGTCGCTTCTATGATGAATGTTGAGTGGACATTTTATTCCTGAGCATGGCGCTCAAAATGGAAATGGTTTATCCTCTTAGGAGCGTGAAGGTGCTTAATGAAGCTAGACAGTCTGCACATTGCTCATCTCGGATCCCATTGGCTAGCAGACTGAGGACAATTTAGCCTCTGGGGAAACTAGACAATTTTTGAGTGAAGGGTTGTACGTGTGAATGCATGCAGCGATGACATCGGCCATTTTTTTAAATCTGTTAAGTCGTGTAAACAACAGAGAACCCAAAACACAAACAAATGTTCAAAATGGACGACAACAAACACAAACTGACTGACAGTGAAGTCCAGGAATTTACTCGTTCATGAGCAAACATCGAATAAAAATACTCTGTTACAGTAAAAGTACTAATACCACACAGTGAAATACTACCACAGGTAGCTTTAATGTTTTTTAATGTGTCGATCCTCTCAAGCTGTTAGATTCTAAAAGTTAAAGATATTTTATTTTATTGTAAAAACTGCCACTGATTCAAGATATTTAACATATAAAACTGTAAGATTTGAGTCTTAAGAAAACAAGTTGAGGAATCCTCCGCAACGTTCCAGAGATCAACAGCTCAATCAGAGAGAAGAGCTCCTCAGTGGAAACAGCTGCTGCAGGTTCACTGACTTTACTTCTGTTTGTACTGAAAAACAAACATGTTTCATTCTGTTCATTTAGAATCAAACCCATGTGTGTTTTAAGATTTTAATAGACTGATAATATCATGATGTATTTGTATTTTACTGGTAATATTTTATTACTGACATTATCTGCAATATGATCTTTGACTCTTTCTCCTTATTTCATCCATTATTAAAAGCCTGTTTTTATTTTCAGCTTTCCTGATTAAAGTTATCAATTTAAACAGAAGCAGATTATATTCCATTCCTGCAGGTAAAGGTGAAAACATTTACGTTTTTAATGTTTAATAGAAAATAAAATTGCAGGTTCCAGAACTGTGAAACAAAACTAGCTTCATCGTGGAGCTTCAATTTATGGATAAATATAATTTTTCTTAAATGCACTTTATTTCTGAGACCTCAGACACAGAATGACACACTGATCTGGTGAAAACAGCTGATAAGAGACTGAAGATTTGAGATAAAATACTGTGTTTCCTCTGTAAACTCTCAGCCTTCGGCTGGTCGGAGGTGTTTCTCCTCCTGGTTCGTGTGTGGGCTGCAGCCGTGAGAAAACTTACACTGTGTAATTATTTCCACTTCTACCTTCCTCAAATTATTTCTTTCAATGTCCTCAGACGCACAAAGCTCCTACAGTGAGAAAACGTCTCGCTTCCTGTCACTGGATGTGTTTCACAGGAGAATGAATGGCTCATTTCCGTCACTCATCATTCACCTGAAGGGAGGACGTGGACGACCATGAATCCAACATCAGCTGTTACGACCCGGTTAATGACGACAGGAGGGATCTGAAATGGGTCAGGATCAATCAGCGGGTTCAGGATTGATGACTTTGTTCTTGTTTGAGAGCGATATGTCAGACTGACATTCATGTGGTTTAACTGCTACATTCATTTCTTCTGTTGTAACTAAGGTTTCCTTTGCAAATGTGTTTTTCCATTTATTGGTCTGATCACACAGTTTTGTAAAGATTTGCTTCTGTTGATAACCAGTGTATGAAATAGTTAACACAAATAATAAGCAGTAAAACTGTTTATTCGCTGTGAAATTCACAATGTGATCACACAGAAAACATGAAACACAGAAATACGTGAAATGATCACAACCTCTTAACGAAAACATTATGTTCCGCCACCACAGAAATTACGTTTAGGCTACAAAAACTACTTGGTAAGGTTTAGGAAAGAAAAGATTGTGGTTTGGGGTAACTAGGATCCGTTTGTTACAAAACTTAACTTGTGTAGTCTATAGCATTTAAAATAAATCACCATTGACTTTTGGTTTCACGTGTGACACAAACATTGGTCTCCTGGGTGAAAGTCCCGTGTTCAATCAAAACGTATTTCTGTTGAACCTGGGATTGTTTGTCCACCATAGTAAAAGATCCTCATTGACTTTCTATCTGCATTGTTTCCATGTTAACAGTTAGGGTTAGGTTTGGGTGGGGACGTGGCCTCCTGGTGGAGGTCACGGGGGCACGGGCACAAGGGGAACATTATTCTAAAAAAGATCTTTGAGTATTCCTTCATGGGAGCATATGTTTGCTTAAGTTGGGCCCTAGCCCTATTTTTAGGCATCTGCTTGAAAATTGCATACCCATACTAAAAAGAGTGTATTTCTCTAACTACAAGGTCTATTTGAATAATTTTGATGTCATAATAAAGATAACACTTGTGCGATTTGTTCAGATGTGTAAATATCAGTGTATATGTTACTGGTTAAGAGTAAATGAAGATGGCACACAGCTCAAGTTTCAGGTTCGCCTGAAAAAAAAGCCCTTTTATTGTTATTATTTCTTGGAATGATGCAGCTGCAAGTCTAAAACATCACCCAAATCATAGCACAACATGTCAACAGTCTATATGCAAATTCTGAGTTTGATGAAGTGAAGCAGAACGTTAGAGAGGTTTTAGTACAGAGAGGTAAGGCGAGGTCAAGCAAAATTGTAATTTTGGAACCAGCTGTTCCATTGTAATTTTATACACTATATAACTATATATTTCACTTGTTTTATCACTAATAGTGTTCAATCTATCCAAATACAGCAGTTTGGCATCATTTTGAGAGCCTGAATCCTCTCTAAGCCTGTGAACCATGGATCCATCCTTGTCTGACTGCAGTTTTCCTGTGTGTATGTGGACTTATCTCAGCCTATGATTGGTCGATTCCAGTGAATGAGCCCTCCTTCGACGCGCCATAGTCGATAGAAATGAGTGGGGGTAACGTGGGCTTGATTGACAGAATCGTTAGCCAGTCAAAATCAAAAATGTGCCGTGCCTCGCCGAGCGTAAAAACGGATATGCAGAAAAGTGAAATCCCTACCCCCCGATCCCCCATGCTTGGTTGACCCTCCTTTCTTCAGGAAACAGTTCGGAAACACACAGGATATACGTCAAAGACATATTTGAATCGAAATAAGCGGGGATTTATCCGTTCTCTTCAAGAAAACCAGCTCACGGTGAGGAAGCATTGATGATTTTTTGCGGTGGAGCGGTGTGTTCTTCTGGTGCTTGTTGCCTGTATCTCTATAATGGTTTCACAGAGAGAAATTCTGAAGATATCTCTGGAATCTGTGTCGAATTCTCTTGCTCTGGGATGTATTGGTTATCCGTGTTAGCGTTTAGCCTTGTGTTCGTAGCTTTGTCCGGAGTGCGTAGCTCGCCGAGTCATGGTGAAAAATATGTGATATTGTGGTCCATCTTCTAGTTGATTATATTAGTTTGTGTATAATTGTGTTTGGAGTGTGTACAATGGCTTTCAGGATATTGTTTACTATAGCCAGCTACCATTTTGACCTCCATTAACATGCAAAACAGGTTTTAAAATATGATAGTATGTATTATTTGAATTAAACAAAAGGCAAATACACTGTAGTTTGGTCTTTAGTTGATGGTTTACCATTTAAAAAGTGTGCTTCCATAGTTGAGTGACATCAGACAGTTGCTTCTTTGTGAAGTCGGGGTCGATAGATTCGCTCTGAGTTCACAGGTACAAACTATTGTACTTTCTGAGTAGTAGATCGGACGTTTTCCAGTTCAGAGCATATTACTTTGTTTACACTACAAGCGACACATGCAACCAAACACCGAGCTTTGCCAGCTACATTATGGATGTTGAAGGATAGCTCAAGCTCTTAATGACGTAGTTATGACGTTAAATAACTCTGACTAGCTAACGGTATTTCTTTAGACGTAACGGAGCAGAGTGAAATACACTTGATTGGTTGAAGTTTTAGCTTCATGTCACCGGCTGCCTTTTGAAATGACTGTGTGAACGCAACAAAAGTTATAATGTGGAAACCACATGGAGGAGATTTTTACCTCTGATGGGGATATTTACCAATGTGATAAATATGACCTTTAACTCTCCTCACCCGAGAGCCCCCTAGGGGGGGGGCTACGGAGAAAGTGCAGCATGCAGCGTGTCGTACAATGCACTTCTGAGAAAGTAATATAATGAATGTTACACACATGTTATATACCTAGTTAAAGAAGAGATTATGGGCAACTATCTCTGAAAGTTATCTCTGCACAGAAGTTATTCAAGGAAATGTAAAAAATGTGGCGTCTGCACTGCTGAGAGTTAAACTGTTAACCTGCCAAAGAAACATCAGTTCGTCACGGTCAGCAGTGGTTTTTGTTTACGTTTCGCATTGAGCGGTTGGAACGCTTGAAGAGGCTGGAAATCTCGACTGGGAAAATTTTGACCTTCGAGTTGTCTGGAACGCAGCATTAAACCTCATGAACACACCGAAGACGGAAGAAGGATTTCTCAAGTCTGGAAACAGGGACGTCTGAGGAAGCCCTGAATGCACCATTAAAGTTAACAATGACAACAACAGAGAGAAAGAAAGAAACCAGTAAGTTTCACTGACTTACACTAAAACAGTGATGGTTTTCTGTGACTAAAGACTTTAAATTAACTAAATATGATGAAAACTCACATTTGACTCAAGACTAAATAAAGAAATGGGTGAGCATCAGTCCCGCATCTTCTGATATTGTGAAGCGTTTAGCAGGGTTAGGTTTAATTGGGAGCTTCCTCCTGTATCTCGCTCTCCCCCACTGAATCGCCTTGTCAAAAATGACCTGGTTAAAAAGAGGAATTGTTTCCAGCCCCAAAGCAATCACCGTATCGTAGTGTTCCCTAAGTATTGTCATGTTTGTGTGCATCCAGTTATCTGTGTTCTGCTGAACCTTGAGATATGTTATTTCAGTTGGTGATGCGGGCTTGATGAAGGAGGTAAGTCTTTTCACCTTCCTCATCATGCCCTGTGGATATGTGTTGGTGTTAAATGTGTTGTTAAGAATTTCTGAATGATGGATGGCTTGAAGTATTTTAAAGTAGGTTTTGGTATGTGTGTGAATGTCTGAGGGTGTCTTATGTGTGTGTGAAGGCTGTTGGTTCTGACCCCTGGGGGGGAGGAAAGAGCGGTGGGGGCAGAAACCAGTGGATTAAATCTATTTGTAAGGGTTATTGCTGGGTGGGTCATGCTGTAGAGCTGGAAAGAAAGTTGAAAAGTTGTAGAGGGGGGGGGGGGGGGGGTTTCAGTTGGATTGCCGGTGTCTTCCACAGAGAAGTCGTGTATCAGTCCGATTCCAACCCGGAGGCAGGGTGGGACTTTCAGTCACAAAATAAAACAAAAGTCATTTGTTGAGCTGCTAAAAGGGATAACAAACTAAAACAATTAAAATAATTCAACCAATCCAAGAAAGATGGACGAGAATAAAGAAAGAACAGTTAAAAGAGAAAAAGGCAATTCTTTTTGAGTACTTTTAACGCTGTAGCTAAAAGAAAAGAAGGGGTTTTAAAACTAGGAACTGGTTGCAGCCAGTTCCTAGTTCAGGGATCAGAGTGTTGTAGTAGATCCCCTTGTATTCCAAGCTATACACAGCAGGGTGTAATGTTCAGCAGTTAAAGAGTCAAAGGCTCCGAGTTCAGTGAATCCTGGCAGATGTCTTCAGTGTGCACACTCTTGCTGTTCGAATTCAGGTGACTCACCCTCGGCCTTGTCCTGCTCCAAGCCTTCTTAGCTGCGATTTCCAAGATGTGCAGCGATCGTGTGGGTTTAGGTGGCTAAAAGGGCAATCGCTGTCCCAGCTTTAAAAGATCTAGACTTTAAAAATACAAAGTTTAAAAGCTTGCCATAAAAAAATTAAAAAGGAGAGAGAGCGGTCTCGACATTTCGCCTAGTGTCGGCTTCTTCAGGAGATGGGTTAGGGTTAGGTTTAATTGGGAGCGGGGCCCTCCTAAGAGGGCCACGAGGGGCACTGGCACAAGGGGGCTGTCCTTTAAAAAGGCTTTAATAAAAACCCTAAGAAATAAAAAACAATTAAACAATTTTATTAAAAACAGCCTGACAGCAGAGCAACCGCCAGCGGGACAGACGGAGAGGAGATGCTAAAAGGGGAAGGGAGGTTAAAAGGCACAATAAATATATAAATAAAATTAAGACAGTGATATAAATAAGTTATATAAAAAGATAATTTAACATATAATAAATGTATATACACACACACATCTAAAACTTTGAAAAGATAAATAAATAGATAAGTGCTTTTAAAAAAAATGAAATAAGTAATAAGTGCTTTTTTAAAAAAAAAATTATGAATTAAGTACTAAGTGCTTTAAAATGTAAAAACATACAAAAGTGGAAAAATGTGTAAAATTATGCCAAATAACCCTATCCAACTTCAGCCACACGGTTGGGAGTCTAAAAAATGGGCCTCGTCTGCCTGTGGGGGAGAGGGAAGGACATAGGGTGCATCTCCAACATGGGAAGATTAAAATAAATAAATAAATAAAAGATCATTAAAAATATAAATAAATAATTTAACAATAATACACAATTAAAATAGTTAAACGGGTGAATAAAACCATGCATAATATATTAAAACCACACGTGAAAGACAAGTATAAATATATGAATATATATAAAATATAAATAAATAAATAAACATGGATATAATATAAGGGAAATACCATGGTGGAGATGTAATGGGGGTGAGAGAAGGGACAAAGGGATGGCAGGCGAGGCTCCAATAAAAACAGACTGGGAGTTAATATTTTTCATTTAGCCCAAGGGGGTCTATGGTTCCCAGTCTGTGGATCCATTTCCTCTCCGCTGCTTGCCGCTGCGCCCTGCTCCACTGCCCGCTGCTCTCCAGGCCCACACTTTGGAGACCATGTGAGCCATGGAGTTTAAAATGTGCATAGAGGACACTCGTGCCATTCCCACTATTGATCATATAAAAATGCTGCTTAATTCTCAGGTGTAGCTCATTCTTTGTCTCCCCTACGTACAGTTTGTGGCAGGCCCCGCATCTAAGAGCATAAACCACATTTGAAGCTGTGGGTGGTAGGGCATGCCCCAAGTTAAAACCGAGTCTGCTCTGGGGGTTAAAAACGTGGGGGAGACGCATAAAACCGATCTCCGAACCTCGAAGCGCCTCCCTCCTGGTCTCTTTTTTGTTAAGGTCAGTGTGGACCAGGATATCCTTTAAATTTTTATTCCTACGAAAGGCGGAGATCATCCGGCACCCAACCAGGGCGGCACAGTCCTCCCTCGTCCCCTGGAAGTTGCTTCTCAGTGTCTTTAAAAAGTTGTGTGTCCCATCTGAGAAGGTTGTGATTAAGGGGACAAGGGATAGGTCGGACGGCCGCACCTGGGTGTTGTTGTTGTTAAAGGTGCCGGCGACCTCCGCCTTAGTACTTCTGAGGAAGCGCTTCGAGTAACCCCTGAGCCTCAACGCACCAAAGAGGGTGCTGGTAGCCTCCTCCACATGCTCCGGGAAGGTGCAGATTCTGTGGAAGCGGATCAGCTGGGATTTGATGAGACCTCTGTACGTGTGCTTGGGGTGATAGCTCGACTTGTGAAGGAGTGCGTGGCGGTCAGTGTCCTTAAAATATACCCTGGTGGCTAGTGTTTTCTGCTGGTCGCCGGAGTCACGGAAGAAGACCCGTGTGTCAAGGAACTCTCGTTTGGTTTGGTTAGCCCACTGCCGTAAAGCAATGGGTTTGCCTATGCACTGTCACATAACCCGCCCAACCCAGGAACCCTCAGCCCTCATTGAGGCCCCCCGGTGTTCTGGTGCCTAATCTGGCGATCCAGACTCTCTCCTTGTGTCTCCTTTGTGACACATTCCATCCTGTGTTGCATTCAATAACAGTGGTCCTGAGTGAGTCCCAGCCATGTGCTATGAAATGCTTCACCAGGTGTGTGTCTGCCTTTTTCTTCCTGATAATGTTGTATGTGTGCTGGGTAAACCTGGTGGAGACTGAGTTACCCGTTTCTCCCACATATTGAGACTTGCATGCTGTACAATAAATTAAATAAACACAATTTGTGGTTTTCAGACTCCCCCTCGTCTTATTTTGGAAAGTTTCTTCAGTCTTTTGGTTCTGTATCCACTGTTTGTGTTTAAAGTTTTTATTAAGTATAGGGACCGAGGCAGATCCTAATTTGGCCCTCACGAGGAGATCTTTAAAATTTTTATTTCTCCTGTATGCAGGAAGAATGCTATGATTTTGTAAAATCTTCGACCCTGTGGTGATTCTCTGGAAGTTTTTTTTACATTTATTGGATAGCTCCCTGGTGGATGGTGAAAACCTGGTGATCAGGGGAATATTGCATGTGACCATGATAGGTTTGGTTTCCAGAAATGTCCTGTAACAGTTTCTGCAGAAGGTCCTGGAGTACCCCCTGGTGGACAAAGCCGTGAATAAGATTTTGACCGCTTTGTGGAAATCTTCAGACCTGGTGCAAATCCTATGAAATCTAAGTAGTTGTGACTTTATGAGTCCTGCATATGTATGTTTGGGGTGGAAACTGGTCTTGAAAAGTAGAGCATGTGTGTCTGTTTCTTTAAAGAAGACCTTAACGTCCAGTGTGTTTTTTTCTTTGAATTTGTCTCCTTTATAGGTGGTTGTGTCCAAAAAATCAACTGTTGTGAGACTATGTGTGGATTTAATTTTTATAGATTCTCTGTGATTATGTAGAGTATTGAGAAATGTGTCAAATTCTTCTCTGGAATGTTGCCATATTCCCCAGATGTCATCCAGAAACCTGTAATAATGCAGTGGTCTCAGTGTGCAGGCCTTAAGGGCTGATTCTTCCCACTCTGCCATGAAGATGTTTGCGTATGCTGGAGCGAATTTCTTACCCATAGCTGTTCCCTTGATCTGCAAAAAGATATCTTGATTGAAAACAAAGTCGTTTCTCATGAGATTAATTTCTAGGAGTTGCAGTAGCTCCTTGTCTGGCCTGTGCTTGTTGGGATTTCTTTGAAAGATATTTTTTATGGCTTGCATGCCCTCCTTAATATCTATATTTGTTTACAAGCTGTCGATATCGATGGTAAATAGAATAGCATCTTCTGGAATAGTTAGTTATTTCACCAGGGTTACAAAGTGATACGTATCTTTGATGTAGCTTGGATGTATAATTGAGAGTGGATTAAGAAAATAGTCCAAGTACTCTGCTGTATAATATGTCTCACTATTGCAGTCTGAGACTATAGGTCTCCCCGGAGGAATGATGTGTGGTATGCTCCACTTTGCAGCATCCTTGTGGATTTTTGGCAGCATGTAAAATATTCTGGCTCTGGGTTCATTGTCCCCCATCAGATAATGCTTTTGTTTTTTATTTATTTACACAGAGAGAATTTAGGATTTTGTTCACCATAGGTATTGTTTCCAAATAGATAGGTTTGTCTAATTTTACATAATATTTAGGATCGTTCAATTGTCTGTAACCCTCCCATAAGTACTGTTCTCTGTCCATAATTGTTGGAATGCTGTTAAGCATTCCAACTATTGTTATCCTGTTTCTTTATTGTTGGAATGCTGTTAAGCATTCCAACTATTGTTATCCTGTTTCTTTATTCAACTTCTTCTATTTCTTCCGTCGCAACGCTTCTCCTCCTTCATTTTTTAAGCTACAGAAACCGTTCAACTATTAAAATGTTCAGCTCTTTCACCAGAGGTCTGCTATGACTTTTTATATTTCTAACCTTTAAACTTTTTGAATTATTAAGCTTTTTATTTTTTCAATAGGATCTCTATGGAGAATATTTTCAAATGGCTTCAGGCACACAGGTGTTCGCGATTGAGCCAATTAGTGATGTTGATAAACACACAGACTCACAGACACACGTGCACATACACTCCTCTCCCTCTCTCTCTCTCTCTGTGTCTCTCTCTCATACAGTCATTCAGGACTTAGGGATCTTTAGAGGTCTCTCTCTCTCTCTCTCTCTCTCACTCACTCACTCATTCTTTCCTCTCTCTCTCTCACTCATTCTTTCTTCTCTCTCTCTCTCTCTCTCACTCACTCATTCTTTCTTCTCTCTCTCTCTCTCACTCATTCTTTCTTCTCTCTCTCTCACTCATTCTTTCTTCTCTCTCTCTCTCACTCACTCATTCTTTCTTCTCTCTCTCTCTCACTCATTCTTTCTTCTCTCTCTCTCACTCATTCTTTCTTCTCTCTCTCTCTCACTCATTCTTTCTTCTCTCTCTCTCACTCATTCTTTCTTCTCTCTCTCTCACTCATTCTTTCTTCTCTCTCTCTCTCACTCATTCTTTCTTCTCTCTCTCTCACTCATTCTTTCTTCTCTCTCTCTCTCACTCATTCTTTCTTCTCTCTCTCTCACTCATTCTTTCTTCTCTCTCTCTCACTCATTCTTTCTTCTCTCTCTCTCTCACTCATTCTTTCGTCTCTCTCTCTCTCACTCATTCTTTCTTCTCTCTCTCTCACTCATTCTTTCTTCTCTCTCTCTCTCTCACTCATTCTTTCTTCTCTCTCTCTCTCTCACTCATTCTTTCCTCTCTCTCTCTCTCTCTCACTCATTCTTTCTTCTCTCTCTCTCACTCATTCTTTCTTCTCTCTCTCTCACTCATTCTTTACTTTCTCTCTCTCACTCATTCTTTCTTCTCTCTCTCTCACTCATTCTTTTTTCTCTCTCTCTCTCACTCATTCTTTCTTCTCTCTCTCTCACTCATTCTTTCTTCTCTCTCTCTCTCACTCACTCATTCTTTCTTCTCTCTCTCTCTCACTCATTCTTTCTTCTCTCTCTCTCTCACTCATTCTTTCTTCTCTCTCTCTCTCACTCACTCATTCTTTCTTCTCTCTCTCTCTCACTCATTCTTTCTTCTCTCTCTCTCTCACTCATTCTTTCTTCTCTCTCTCTCTCACTCATTCTTTCTTCTCTCTCTCTCTCACTCATTCTTTCTTCTCTCTCTCTCACTCATTCTTTCTTCTCTCTCTCTCTCACTCATTCTTTCTTCTCTCTCTCTCACTCATTCTTTCTTCTCTCTCTCTCTCACTCATTCTTTCTTCTCTCTCTCTCACTCATTCTTTCTTCTCTCTCTCTCTCTCTCACTCATTCTTTCTTCTCTCTCTCTCTCACTCATTCTTTCTTCTCTCTCTCTCTCACTCATTCTTTCTTCTCTCTCTCTCTCACTCATTCTTTCTTCTCTCTCTCTCACTCATTCTTTCTTCTCTCTCTCTCACTCATTCTTTCTTCTCTCTCTCTCTCACTCATTCTTTCTTCTCTCTCTCTCACTCATTCTTTCTTCTCTCTCTCTCACTCATTCTTTCTTCTCTCTCTCTCACTCATTCTTTCTTCTCTCTCTCTCTCTCTCACTCATTCTTTCCTTTCTCTCTCTCACTCATTCTTTCTTCTCTCTCTCTCTCACTCATTCTTTCTTCTCTCTCTCTCTCACTCATTCTTTCTTCTCTCTCTCTCACTCATTCTTTCCTTTCTCTCTCTCTCTCACTCATTCTTTCTTCTCTCTCTCTCTCACTCATTCTTTCTTCTCTCTCGCTCTCACTCATTCTTTCTTCTCTCTCTCTCTCACTCATTCTTTCTTCTCTCTCTCTCTCTCTCACTCATTCTTTCCTTTCTCTCTCTCACTCATTCTTTCTTCTCTCTCTCTCTCACTCATTCTTTCTTCTCTCTCTCTCTCACTCATTCTTTCTTCTCTCTCTCTCACTCATTCTTTCCTTTCTTCTCTCTCTCTCTCACTCATTCTTTCTTCTCTCTCTCTCTCACTCATTCTTTCTTCTCTCTCTCTCTCACTCATTCTTTCTTCTCTCTCTCTCACTCATTCTTTCTTCTCTCTCTCTCACTCATTCTTTCTTCTCTCTCTCTCTCACTCATTCTTTCTTCTCTCTCTCTCACTCATTCTTTCTTCTCTCTCTCTCACTCATTCTTTCTTCTCTCTCTCTCACTCATTCTTTCTTCTCTCTCTCTCTCTCTCACTCATTCTTTCCTTTCTCTCTCTCACTCATTCTTTCTTCTCTCTCTCTCTCACTCATTCTTTCTTCTCTCTCTCTCTCACTCATTCTTTCTTCTCTCTCTCTCACTCATTCTTTCCTTTCTCTCTCTCTCTCACTCATTCTTTCTTCTCTCTCTCTCTCACTCATTCTTTCTTCTCTCTCGCTCTCACTCATTCTTTCTTCTCTCTCTCTCCCACTCATTCTTTCTTCTCTCTCTCTCTCTCTCACTCATTCTTTCCTTTCTCTCTCTCACTCATTCTTTCTTCTCTCTCTCTCTCACTCATTCTTTCTTCTCTCTCTCTCACTCATTCTTTCTTCTCTCTCTCTCACTCATTCTTTCCTTTCTTCTCTCTCTCTCACTCATTCTTTCTTCTCTCTCTCTCACTCATTCTTTCTTCTCTCTCGCTCTCACTCATTCTTTCTTCTCTCTCTCTCTCACTCATTCTTTCTTCTCTCTCTCTCACTCATTCTTTCTTCTCTCTCTCTCACTCATTCTTTCTTCTCTCTCTCTCACTCATTCTTTCTTCTCTCTCTCTCTCACTCATTCTTTCTTCTCTCTCTCTCACTCATTCTTTCTTCTCTCTCTCTCTCTCACTCATTCTTTCTTCTCTCTCTCTCTCTCTCACTCATTCTTTCCTCTCTCTCTCACTCATTCTTTCTTCTCTCTCTCTCACTCATTCTTTCTTCTCTCTCTCTCACTCATTCTTTCCTTTCTCTCTCTCACTCATTCTTTCCTCTCACTCACTCACTCATTCTTTCTTCTCTCTCTCTCTCACTCATTCTTTCTTCTCTCTCTCTCACTCATTCTTTCTTCTCTCTCTCTCTCTCTCACTCATTCTTTCCAGTCTCTCTCTCACTCATTCTTTCTTCTCTCTCTCTCTCACTCATTCTTTCTTCTCTCTCTCTCTCACTCATTCTTTCTTCTCTCTCTCTCTCACTCATTCTTTCTTCTCTCTCGCTCTCACTCATTCTTTCTTCTCTCTCTCTCTCACTCATTCTTTCTTCTCTCTCTCTCTCTCTCACTCATTCTTCCTTTCTCTCTCTCACTCATTCTTTCTTCTCTCTCTCTCTCACTCATTCTTTCTTCTCTCTCTCTCACTCATTCTTTCTTCTCTCTCTCTCACTCATTCTTTCCTTTCTTCTCTCTCTCTCACTCATTCTTTCTTCTCTCTCTCTCTCACTCATTCTTTCTTCTCTCTCGCTCTCACTCATTCTTTCTTCTCTCTCTCTCTCACTCATTCTTTCTTCTCTCTCTCTCTCTCTCACTCATTCTTTCCTTTCTCTCTCTCACTCATTCTTTCTTCTCTCTCTCTCTCACTCATTCTTTCTTCTCTCTCTCTCTCACTCATTCTTTCTTCTCTCTCTCTCACTCATTCTTTCCTTTCTTCTCTCTCTCTCACTCATTCTTTCTTCTCTCTCTCTCTCACTCATTCTTTCTTCTCTCTCTCTCTCACTCATTCTTTCTTCTCTCTCTCTCTCACTCATTCTTTCTTCTCTCTCTCTCACTCATTCTTTCTTCTCTCTCTCTCACTCATTCTTTCTTCTCTCTCTCTCTCACTCATTCTTTCTTCTCTCTCTCTCACTCATTCTTTCTTCTCTCTCTCTCACTCATTCTTTCTTCTCTCTCTCTCACTCATTCTTTCTTCTCTCTCTCTCTCTCTCACTCATTCTTTCCTTTCTCTCTCTCACTCATTCTTTCTTCTCTCTCTCTCTCACTCATTCTTTCTTCTCTCTCTCTCTCACTCATTCTTTCTTCTCTCTCTCTCACTCATTCTTTCCTTTCTCTCTCTCTCTCACTCATTCTTTCTTCTCTCTCTCTCTCACTCATTCTTTCTTCTCTCTCGCTCTCACTCATTCTTTCTTCTCTCTCTCTCTCACTCATTCTTTCTTCTCTCTCTCTCTCTCTCACTCATTCTTTCCTTTCTCTCTCTCACTCATTCTTTCTTCTCTCTCTCTCTCACTCATTCTTTCTTCTCTCTCTCTCACTCATTCTTTCTTCTCTCTCTCTCACTCATTCTTTCCTTTCTTCTCTCTCTCTCACTCATTCTTTCTTCTCTCTCTCTCTCACTCATTCTTTCTTCTCTCTCGCTCTCACTCATTCTTTCTTCTCTCTCTCTCTCACTCATTCTTTCTTCTCTCTCTCTCACTCATTCTTTCTTCTCTCTCTCTCACTCATTCTTTCTTCTCTCTCTCTCACTCATTCTTTCTTCTCTCTCTCTCTCACTCATTCTTTCTTCTCTCTCTCTCACTCATTCTTTCTTCTCTCTCTCTCTCTCACTCATTCTTTCTTCTCTCTCTCTCTCTCTCACTCATTCTTTCCTCTCTCTCTCACTCATTCTTTCTTCTCTCTCTCTCACTCATTCTTTCTTCTCTCTCTCTCACTCATTCTTTCCTTTCTCTCTCTCACTCATTCTTTCCTCTCACTCACTCACTCATTCTTTCTTCTCTCTCTCTCTCACTCATTCTTTCTTCTCTCTCTCTCACTCATTCTTTCTTCTCTCTCTCTCTCTCTCACTCATTCTTTCCAGTCTCTCTCTCACTCATTCTTTCTTCTCTCTCTCTCTCACTCATTCTTTATTCTCTCTCTCTCACTCACTCATTCTTTCTTCTCTCTCTCTCTCACTCATTCTTTCTTCTCTCTCTCTCTCACTCATTCTTTCTTCTCTCTCGCTCTCACTCATTCTTTCTTCTCTCTCTCTCTCACTCATTCTTTCTTCTCTCTCTCTCTCTCTCACTCATTCTTCCTTTCTCTCTCTCACTCATTCTTTCTTCTCTCTCTCTCTCACTCATTCTTTCTTCTCTCTCTCTCACTCATTCTTTCTTCTCTCTCTCTCACTCATTCTTTCCTTTCTTCTCTCTCTCTCACTCATTCTTTCTTCTCTCTCTCTCTCACTCATTCTTTCTTCTCTCTCGCTCTCACTCATTCTTTCTTCTCTCTCTCTCTCACTCATTCTTTCTTCTCTCTCTCTCACTCATTCTTTCTTCTCTCTCTCTCACTCATTCTTTCTTCTCTCTCTCTCACTCATTCTTTCTTCTCTCTCTCTCTCACTCATTCTTTCTTCTCTCTCTCTCACTCATTCTTTCTTCTCTCTCTCTCTCTCACTCATTCTTTCTTCTCTCTCTCTCTCTCTCACTCATTCTTTCCTCTCTCTCTCACTCATTCTTTCTTCTCTCTCTCTCACTCATTCTTTCTTCTCTCTCTCTCACTCATTCTTTCCTTTCTCTCTCTCACTCATTCTTTCTTCTCACTCACTCACTCATTCTTTCTTCTCTCTCTCTCTCACTCATTCTTTCTTCTCTCTCTCTCACTCATTCTTTCTTCTCTCTCTCTCTCTCTCACTCATTCTTTCCAGTCTCTCTCTCACTCATTCTTTCTTCTCTCTCTCTCTCACTCATTCTTTATTCTCTCTCTCTCACTCACTCATTCTTTCTTCTCTCTCTCTCTCACTCATTCTTTGTTCTCTCTATCTCTCACTCATTCTTTGTTCTCTCTCTCTCACTCATTCTTTCTTCTCTCTCGCTCACTCATTCTTTATTCTCTCTCTCTCACTCATTCTTTCTTCTCTCTCTCTCACTCATTCTTTCTTCTCTCTCTCTCAATCATTCTTTCTTCTCTCTCTCTCTCACTCATTCTTTATTCTCTCTCTCTCACTCATTCTTTATTCTCTCTCTCTCTCACTCATTCTTTCTTCTCTCTCTCTCTCACTCATTCTTTATTCTCTCTCTCTCACTCATTCTTTATTCTCTCTCTCTCTCACTCATTCTTTCTTCTCTCTCTCTCTCACTCATTCTTTATTCTCTCTCTCTCACTCATTCTTTCTTCTCTCTCTCTCTCACTCATTCTTTCTTCTCTCTCTCTCACTCATTCTTTCTTCTCTCTCTCTCTCACACATTCTTTATTCTCTCTCTCTCACTCATTCTTTATTCTCTCTCTCTCTCACTCATTCTTTATTCTCTCTCTCTCTCACTCATTCTTTCTTCTCTCTCGCTCTCACTCATTCTTTCTTCTCTCTCTCTCTCACTCATTCTTTCTTCTCTCTCTCACTCATTCTTTCTTCTCTCTCTCTCTCATTCTTTCTTCTCTCTCTCTCACTCATTCTTTCTTCTCTCTCTCTCACTCATTCTTTATTCTCTCTCTCTCACTCATTCTTTCTTCTCTCTCTCTCTCACTCATTCTTTATTCTCTCTCTCTCACTCATTCTTTCTTCTCTCTCTCTCTCACTCATTCTTTCTTCTCTCTCTCTCTCACTCATTCTTTCTTCTCTCTCTCACTCATTCTTTCTTCTCTCTCTCTCTCTCTCACTCATTCTTTCTTCTCTCTCTCTCACTCATTCTTTCTTCTCTCTCTCTCTCACTCATTCTTTCTTCTCTCTCTCTCACTCATTCTTTCCTTTCTCTCTCTCACTCATTCTTTCTTCTCTCTCTCTCACTCATTCTTTATTCTCTCTCTCTCTCACTCATTCTTTATTCTCTCTCTCTCTCACTCATTCTTTCTTCTCTCTCGCTCTCACTCATTCTTTCTTCTCTCTCTCTCTCACTCATTCTTTCTTCTCTCTCTCACTCATTCTTTCTTCTCTCTCTCTCTCATTCTTTCTTCTCTCTCTCTCACTCATTCTTTCTTCTCTCTCTCTCACTCATTCTTTATTCTCTCTCTCTCACTCATTCTTTCTTCTCTCTCTCTCTCACTCATTCTTTATTCTCTCTCTCTCACTCATTCTTTCTTCTCTCTCTCTCTCACTCATTCTTTCTTCTCTCTCTCTCTCACTCATTCTTTCTTCTCTCTCTCACTCATTCTTTCTTCTCTCTCTCTCTCTCTCTCACTCATTCTTTCTTCTCTCTCTCTCACTCATTCTTTCTTCTCTCTCTCTCTCACTCATTCTTTCTTCTCTCTCTCTCACTCATTCTTTCCTTTCTCTCTCTCACTCATTCTTTCTTCTCTCTCTCTCACTCATTCTTTCTTCTCTCTCTCTCACTCATTCTTTCTTCTCTCTCTCTCTCACTCATTCTTTCTTCTCTCTCTCTCACTCATTCTTTCTTCTCTCTCTCTCACTCATTCTTTCTTCTCTCTCGCTCTCACTCATTCTTTCTTCTCTCTCTCTCACTCATTCTTTCTTCTCTCTCTCTCACTCATTCTTTCTTCTCTCTCTCTCACTCATTCTTTCTTCTCTCTCTCTCTCACTCATTCTTTCTTCTCTCTCTCTCTCACTCATTCTTTCTTCTCTCTCTCACTCATTCTTTCTTCTCTCTCTCTCTCTCTCACTCATTCTTTCTTCTCTCTCTCTCACTCATTCTTTCTTCTCTCTCTCTCTCACTCATTCTTTCTTCTCTCTCTCTCACTCATTCTTTCTTCTCTCTCTCTCTCTCTCACTCATTCTTTCTTCTCTCTATCTCTCACTCATTCTTTCTTCTCTCTCTCTCACTCATTCTTTCTTCTCTCTCTCTCTCACTCATTCTTTCTTCTCTCTCTCTCTCACTCATTCTTTCTTCTCTCTCTCTCACTCATTCTTTCCTTTCTCTCTCTCTCTCACTCATTCTTTCTTCTCTCTCTCTCTCACTCATTCTTTCTTCTCTCTCGCTCTCACTCATTCTTTCTTCTCTCTCTCTCTCACTCATTCTTTCTTCTCTCTCTCTCTCTCTCACTCATTCTTTCCTTTCTCTCTCTCACTCATTCTTTCTTCTCTCTCTCTCTCACTCATTCTTTCTTCTCTCTCTCTCTCACTCATTCTTTCTTCTCTCTCTCTCACTCATTCTTTCCTTTCTTCTCTCTCTCTCACTCATTCTTTCTTCTCTCTCTCTCTCACTCATTCTTTCTTCTCTCTCGCTCTCACTCATTCTTTCTTCTCTCTCTCTCTCACTCATTCTTTCTTCTCTCTCTCTCACTCATTCTTTCTTCTCTCTCTCTCTCACTCATTCTTTCTTCTCTCTCTCTCACTCATTCTTTCTTCTCTCTCTCTCTCTCACTCATTCTTTCTTCTCTCTCTCTCTCTCTCACTCATTCTTTCCTCTGTCTCTCACTCATTCTTTCTTCTCTCTCTCTCACTCATTCTTTCTTCTCTCTCTCTCACTCATTCTTTCCTTTCTCTCTCTCACTCATTCTTTCCTCTCACTCACTCACTCATTCTTTCTTCTCTCTCTCTCTCACTCATTCTTTCTTCTCTCTCTCTCACTCATTCTTTCTTCTCTCTCTCTCTCTCTCACTCATTCTTTCCAGTCTCTCTCTCACTCATTCTTTCTTCTCTCTCTCTCTCACTCATTCTTTATTCTCTCTCTCTCACTCACTCATTCTTTCTTCTCTCTCTCTCTCACTCATTCTTTGTTCTCTCTATCTCTCACTCATTCTTTGTTCTCTCTCTCTCACTCATTCTTTCTTCTCTCTCGCTCACTCATTCTTTATTCTCTCTCTCTCACTCATTCTTTCTTCTCTCTCTCTCACTCATTCTTTCTTCTCTCTCTCTCTCACTCATTCTTTCTTCTCTCTCTCTCAATCATTCTTTCTTCTCTCTCTCTCTCACTCATTCTTTATTCTCTCTCTCTCACTCATTCTTTATTCTCGCTCTCTCTCACTCATTCTTTCTTCTCTCTCTCTCTCACTCATTCTTTATTCTCTCTCTCTCACTCATTCTTTATTCTCTCTCTCTCTCACTCATTCTTTCTTCTCTCTCTCTCTCACTCATTCTTTATTCTCTCTCTCTCACTCATTCTTTCTTCTCTCTCTCTCTCACTCATTCTTTCTTCTCTCTCTCTCACTCATTCTTTCTTCTCTCTCTCTCTCACACATTCTTTATTCTCTCTCTCTCACTCATTCTTTCTTCTCTCTCTCTCTCATTCTTTCTTCTCTCTCGCTCTCACTCATTCTTTCTTCTCTCTCTCTCTCTCTCATTCTTTCTTCTCTCTCTCTCACTCATTCTTTCTTCTCTCTCTCTCACTCATTCTTTATTCTCTCTCTCTCACTCATTCTTTCTTCTCTCTCTCTCTCACTCATTCTTTATTCTCTCTCTCTCACTCATTCTTTCTTCTCTCTCTCTCTCACTCATTCTTTCTTCTCTCTCTCTCTCACTCATTCTTTCTTCTCTCTCTCACTCATTCTTTCTTCTCTCTCTCTCTCTCTCACTCATTCTTTCTTCTCTCTCTCTCACTCATTCTTTCTTCTCTCTCTCTCTCACACTCATTCTTTCTTCTCTCTCTCTCACTCATTCTTTCCTTTCTCTCTCTCACTCATTCTTTCTTCTCTCTCTCTCACTCATTCTTTCTTCTCTCTCTCTCACTCATTCTTTCTTCTCTCTCTCTCTCAATCATTCTTTCTTCTCTCTCTCTCACTCATTCTTTCTTCTCTCTCTCTCACTCATTCTTTCTTCTCTCTCGCTCTCACTCATTCTTTCTTCTCTCTCTCTCACTCATTCTTTCTTCTCTCTCTCTCACTCATTCTTTCTTCTCTCTCTCTCACTCATTCTTTCTTCTCTCTCTCTCTCACTCATTCTTTATTCTCTCTCTCTCACTCATTCTTTCTTCTCTCTCTCTCTCACTCATTCTTTCTTCTCTCTCTCTCTCACTCATTCTTTCTTCTCTCTCTCACTCATTCTTTCTTCTCTCTCTCTCTCTCTCACTCATTCTTTCTTCTCTCTCTCTCACTCATTCTTTCTTCTCTCTCTCTCTCACTCATTCTTTCTTCTCTCTCTCTCACTCATTCTTTCTTCTCTCTCTCTCTCTCTCACTCATTCTTTCTTCTCTCTATCTCTCACTCATTCTTTCTTCTCTCTCTCTCACTCATTCTTTCTTCTCTCTCGCTCTCACTCATTCTTTCTTCTCTCTCGCTCTCACTCATTCTTTCTTCTCTCTCTCTCACTCATTCTTTCTTCTCTCTCTCTCACTCATTCTTTCTTCTCTCTCTCTCACTCATTCTTTCTTCTCTCTCTCTCTCTCACTCATTCTTTCTTCTCTCTCTCTCTCTCTCTCAATCATTCTTTCTTCTCTCTCTCTCTCACTCACTCATTCTTTCTTCTCTCTCTCTCACTCATTCTTTCTTCTCTCTCTCTCTCACTCATTCTTTCTTCTCTCTCGCTCTCACTCATTCTTTCTTCTCTCTCGCTCGCACTCATTCTTTCTTCTCTCTCTCTCACTCATTCTTTCTTCTCTCTCTCTCACTCATTCTTTATTCTCTCTCTCTCACTCATTCTTTCTTCTCTCGCTCTCTCACTCATTCTTTCTTCTCTCTCTCTCTCACTCATTCTTTCTTCTCTCTCTCACTCATTCTTTCTTCTCTCTCTCTCTCTCTCACTCATTCTTTCTTCTCTCTCTCTCACTCATTCTTTCTTCTCTCTCTCTCTCACTCATTCTTTCTTCTCTCTCTCTCTCTCTCACTCATTCTTTGTTCTCTCTCTCTCACTCATTCTTTCTTCTCTCTCGCTCTCACTCATTCTTTATTCTCTCTCTCTCACTCACTCATTCTTTCTTCTCTCTCTCTCTCTCTCACTCATTCTTTCTTCTCTCTCGCTCTCACTCATTCTTTATTCTCTCTCTCTCACTCATTCTTTCTTCTCTCTCTCTCACTCATTCTTTCTTCTCTCTCTCTCTCACTCATTCTTTCTTCTCTCTCTCTCAATCATTCTTTCTTCTCTCTCTCTCTCACTCATTCTTTATTCTCTCTCTCTCACTCATTCTTTATTCTCTCTCTCTCTCACTCATTCTTTCTTCTCTCTCTCTCTCACTCATTCTTTCTTCTCTCTCTCTCTCACTCATTCTTTCTTCTCTCTCGCTCTCACTCATTCTTTCTTCTCTCTCTATCTCACTCATTCTTTCTTCTCTCTCTCACTCATTCTTTCTTCTCTCTCGCTCTCATTCTTTCTTCTCTCTCTCTCACTCATTCTTTCTTCTCTCTCTCTCACTCATTCTTTATTCTCTCTCTCTCACTCATTCTTTCTTCTCTCTCTCTCTCACTCATTCTTTATTCTCTCTCTCTCACTCATTCTTTCTTCTCTCTCTCTCTCACTCATTCTTTCTTCTCTCTCTCTCTCACTCATTCTTTCTTCTCTCTCTCACTCATTCTTTCTTCTCTCTCTCTCTCTCTCACTCATTCTTTCTTCTCTCTCTCTCACTCATTCTTTCTTCTCTCTCTCTCTCATTCTTTCTTCTCTCTCTCTCACTCATTCTTTCTTCTCTCTCTCTCTCTCTCACTCATTCTTTCTTCTCTCTATCTCTCACTCATTCTTTCTTCTCTCTCTCTCTCACTCATTCTTTCTTCTCTCTCGCTCACTCATTCTTTCTTCTCTCTCTCTCACTCATTCTTTCTTCTCTCTATCTCTCACTCATTCTTTCTTCTCTCTCGCTCACTCATTCTTTCTTCTCTCTCTCTCACTCATTCTTTCTTCTCTCTCTCTCACTCATTCTTTATTCTCTCTCTCTCACTCATTCTTTCCTCTCTCTCTCACTCATTCTTTCTTCTCTCTCTCTCACTCATTCTTTCTTCTCTCTCTCTCACTCATTCTTTCCTTTCTCTCTCTCACTCATTCTTTCCTCTCACTCACTCACTCATTCTTTCTTCTCTCTCTCTCTCACTCATTCTTTCTTCTCTCTCTCTCACTCATTCTTTCTTCTCTCTCTCTCTCTCTCACTCATTCTTTCCAGTCTCTCTCTCACTCATTCTTTCTTCTCTCTCTCTCTCACTCATTCTTTATTCTCTCTCTCTCACTCACTCATTCTTTCTTCTCTCTCTCTCTCACTCATTCTTTGTTCTCTCTATCTCTCACTCATTCTTTGTTCTCTCTCTCTCACTCATTCTTTCTTCTCTCTCGCTCACTCATTCTTTATTCTCTCTCTCTCACTCATTCTTTCTTCTCTCTCTCTCACTCATTCTTTCTTCTCTCTCTCTCAATCATTCTTTCTTCTCTCTCTCTCTCACTCATTCTTTATTCTCTCTCTCTCACTCATTCTTTATTCTCTCTCTCTCTCACTCATTCTTTCTTCTCTCTCTCTCTCACTCATTCTTTATTCTCTCTCTCTCACTCATTCTTTATTCTCTCTCTCTCTCACTCATTCTTTCTTCTCTCTCTCTCTCACTCATTCTTTATTCTCTCTCTCTCACTCATTCTTTCTTCTCTCTCTCTCTCACTCATTCTTTCTTCTCTCTCTCTCACTCATTCTTTCTTCTCTCTCTCTCTCACACATTCTTTATTCTCTCTCTCTCACTCATTCTTTATTCTCTCTCTCTCTCACTCATTCTTTATTCTCTCTCTCTCTCACTCATTCTTTCTTCTCTCTCGCTCTCACTCATTCTTTCTTCTCTCTCTCTCTCACTCATTCTTTCTTCTCTCTCTCACTCATTCTTTCTTCTCTCTCTCTCTCATTCTTTCTTCTCTCTCTCTCACTCATTCTTTCTTCTCTCTCTCTCACTCATTCTTTATTCTCTCTCTCTCACTCATTCTTTCTTCTCTCTCTCTCTCACTCATTCTTTATTCTCTCTCTCTCACTCATTCTTTCTTCTCTCTCTCTCTCACTCATTCTTTCTTCTCTCTCTCTCTCACTCATTCTTTCTTCTCTCTCTCACTCATTCTTTCTTCTCTCTCTCTCTCTCTCTCTCACTCATTCTTTCTTCTCTCTCTCTCACTCATTCTTTCTTCTCTCTCTCTCTCACTCATTCTTTCTTCTCTCTCTCTCACTCATTCTTTCCTTTCTCTCTCTCACTCATTCTTTCTTCTCTCTCTCTCACTCATTCTTTCTTCTCTCTCTCTCACTCATTCTTTCTTCTCTCTCTCTCTCACTCATTCTTTCTTCTCTCTCTCTCACTCATTCTTTCTTCTCTCTCTCTCACTCATTCTTTCTTCTCTCTCGCTCTCACTCATTCTTTCTTCTCTCTCTCTCACTCATTCTTTCTTCTCTCTCTCTCACTCATTCTTTCTTCTCTCTCTCTCACTCATTCTTTCTTCTCTCTCTCTCTCACTCATTCTTTCTTCTCTCTCTCTCTCACTCATTCTTTCTTCTCTCTCTCTCTCACTCATTCTTTCTTCTCTCTCTCTCTCACTCATTCTTTCTTCTCTCTCTCACTCATTCTTTCTTCTCTCTCTCTCTCTCTCACTCATTCTTTCTTCTCTCTCTCTCACTCATTCTTTCTTCTCTCTCTCTCTCACTCATTCTTTCTTCTCTCTCTCTCACTCATTCTTTCTTCTCTCTCTCTCTCTCTCACTCATTCTTTCTTCTCTCTATCTCTCACTCATTCTTTCTTCTCTCTCTCTCACTCATTCTTTCTTCTCTCTCTCTCTCACTCATTCTTTCTTCTCTCTCTCTCTCACTCATTCTTTCTTCTCTCTCTCTCACTCATTCTTTCCTTTCTCTCTCTCTCTCACTCATTCTTTCTTCTCTCTCTCTCTCACTCATTCTTTCTTCTCTCTCGCTCTCACTCATTCTTTCTTCTCTCTCTCTCTCACTCATTCTTTCTTCTCTCTCTCTCTCTCTCACTCATTCTTTCCTTTCTCTCTCTCACTCATTCTTTCTTCTCTCTCTCTCTCACTCATTCTTTCTTCTCTCTCTCTCTCACTCATTCTTTCTTCTCTCTCTCTCACTCATTCTTTCCTTTCTTCTCTCTCTCTCACTCATTCTTTCTTCTCTCTCTCTCTCACTCATTCTTTCTTCTCTCTCTCTCTCACTCATTCTTTCTTCTCTCTCTCTCACTCATTCTTTCCTTTCTCTCTCTCTCTCACTCATTCTTTCTTCTCTCTCGCTCTCACTCATTCTTTCTTCTCTCTCTCTCTCACTCATTCTTTCTTCTCTCTCTCTCACTCATTCTTTCTTCTCTCTCTCTCACTCATTCTTTCTTCTCTCTCTCTCACTCATTCTTTCTTCTCTCTCTCTCTCACTCATTCTTTCTTCTCTCTCTCTCACTCATTCTTTCTTCTCTCTCTCTCTCTCACTCATTCTTTCTTCTCTCTCTCTCTCTCTCACTCATTCTTTCCTCTCTCTCTCACTCATTCTTTCTTCTCTCTCTCTCACTCATTCTTTCTTCTCTCTCTCTCACTCATTCTTTCCTTTCTCTCTCTCACTCATTCTTTCCTCTCACTCACTCACTCATTCTTTCTTCTCTCTCTCTCTCACTCATTCTTTCTTCTCTCTCTCTCACTCATTCTTTCTTCTCTCTCTCTCTCTCTCACTCATTCTTTCCAGTCTCTCTCTCACTCATTCTTTCTTCTCTCTCTCTCTCACTCATTCTTTATTCTCTCTCTCTCACTCACTCATTCTTTCTTCTCTCTCTCTCTCACTCATTCTTTGTTCTCTCTATCTCTCACTCATTCTTTGTTCTCTCTCTCTCACTCATTCTTTCTTCTCTCTCGCTCACTCATTCTTTATTCTCTCTCTCTCACTCATTCTTTCTTCTCTCTCTCTCACTCATTCTTTCTTCTCTCTCTCTCTCACTCATTCTTTCTTCTCTCTCTCTCAATCATTCTTTCTTCTCTCTCTCTCTCACTCATTCTTTATTCTCTCTCTCTCACTCATTCTTTATTCTCTCTCTCTCTCACTCATTCTTTCTTCTCTCTCTCTCTCACTCATTCTTTATTCTCTCTCTCTCACTCATTCTTTATTCTCTCTCTCACTCACTCATTCTTTCTTCTCTCTCTCTCTCACTCATTCTTTGTTCTCTCTATCTCTCACTCATTCTTTGTTCTCTCTCTCTCACTCATTCTTTCTTCTCTCTCGCTCACTCATTCTTTATTCTCTCTCTCTCACTCATTCTTTCTTCTCTCTCTCTCACTCATTCTTTCTTCTCTCTCTCTCAATCATTCTTTCTTCTCTCTCTCTCTCACTCATTCTTTATTCTCTCTCTCTCACTCATTCTTTATTCTCTCTCTCTCTCACTCATTCTTTCTTCTCTCTCTCTCTCACTCATTCTTTATTCTCTCTCTCTCACTCATTCTTTATTCTCTCTCTCTCTCACTCATTCTTTCTTCTCTCTCTCTCTCACTCATTCTTTATTCTCTCTCTCTCACTCATTCTTTCTTCTCTCTCTCTCTCACTCATTCTTTCTTCTCTCTCTCTCACTCATTCTTTCTTCTCTCTCTCTCTCACACATTCTTTATTCTCTCTCTCTCACTCATTCTTTATTCTCTCTCTCTCTCACTCATTCTTTATTCTCTCTCTCTCTCACTCATTCTTTCTTCTCTCTCGCTCTCACTCATTCTTTCTTCTCTCTCTCTCTCACTCATTCTTTCTTCTCTCTCTCACTCATTCTTTCTTCTCTCTCTCTCTCATTCTTTCTTCTCTCTCTCTCACTCATTCTTTCTTCTCTCTCTCTCACTCATTCTTTATTCTCTCTCTCTCACTCATTCTTTCTTCTCTCTCTCTCTCACTCATTCTTTATTCTCTCTCTCTCACTCATTCTTTCTTCTCTCTCTCTCTCACTCATTCTTTCTTCTCTCTCTCTCTCACTCATTCTTTCTTCTCTCTCTCACTCATTCTTTCTTCTCTCTCTCTCTCTCTCTCTCACTCATTCTTTCTTCTCTCTCTCTCACTCATTCTTTCTTCTCTCTCTCTCTCACTCATTCTTTCTTCTCTCTCTCTCACTCATTCTTTCCTTTCTCTCTCTCACTCATTCTTTCTTCTCTCTCTCTCACTCATTCTTTCTTCTCTCTCTCTCACTCATTCTTTCTTCTCTCTCTCTCTCACTCATTCTTTCTTCTCTCTCTCTCACTCATTCTTTCTTCTCTCTCTCTCACTCATTCTTTCTTCTCTCTCGCTCTCACTCATTCTTTCTTCTCTCTCTCTCACTCATTCTTTCTTCTCTCTCTCTCACTCATTCTTTCTTCTCTCTCTCTCACTCATTCTTTCTTCTCTCTCTCTCTCACTCATTCTTTCTTCTCTCTCTCTCTCACTCATTCTTTCTTCTCTCTCTCTCTCACTCATTCTTTCTTCTCTCTCTCTCTCACTCATTCTTTCTTCTCTCTCTCACTCATTCTTTCTTCTCTCTCTCTCTCTCTCACTCATTCTTTCTTCTCTCTCTCTCACTCATTCTTTCTTCTCTCTCTCTCTCACTCATTCTTTCTTCTCTCTCTCTCACTCATTCTTTCTTCTCTCTCTCTCTCTCTCACTCATTCTTTCTTCTCTCTATCTCTCACTCATTCTTTCTTCTCTCTCTCTCACTCATTCTTTCTTCTCTCTCTCTCTCACTCATTCTTTCTTCTCTCTCTCTCTCACTCATTCTTTCTTCTCTCTCTCTCACTCATTCTTTCCTTTCTCTCTCTCTCTCACTCATTCTTTCTTCTCTCTCTCTCTCACTCATTCTTTCTTCTCTCTCGCTCTCACTCATTCTTTCTTCTCTCTCTCTCTCACTCATTCTTTCTTCTCTCTCTCTCTCTCTCACTCATTCTTTCCTTTCTCTCTCTCACTCATTCTTTCTTCTCTCTCTCTCTCACTCATTCTTTCTTCTCTCTCTCTCTCACTCATTCTTTCTTCTCTCTCTCTCACTCATTCTTTCCTTTCTTCTCTCTCTCTCACTCATTCTTTCTTCTCTCTCTCTCTCACTCATTCTTTCTTCTCTCTCTCTCTCACTCATTCTTTCTTCTCTCTCTCTCACTCATTCTTTCCTTTCTCTCTCTCTCTCACTCATTCTTTCTTCTCTCTCGCTCTCACTCATTCTTTCTTCTCTCTCTCTCTCACTCATTCTTTCTTCTCTCTCTCTCACTCATTCTTTCTTCTCTCTCTCTCACTCATTCTTTCTTCTCTCTCTCTCACTCATTCTTTCTTCTCTCTCTCTCTCACTCATTCTTTCTTCTCTCTCTCTCACTCATTCTTTCTTCTCTCTCTCTCTCTCACTCATTCTTTCTTCTCTCTCTCTCTCTCTCACTCATTCTTTCCTCTCTCTCTCACTCATTCTTTCTTCTCTCTCTCTCACTCATTCTTTCTTCTCTCTCTCTCACTCATTCTTTCCTTTCTCTCTCTCACTCATTCTTTCCTCTCACTCACTCACTCATTCTTTCTTCTCTCTCTCTCTCACTCATTCTTTCTTCTCTCTCTCTCACTCATTCTTTCTTCTCTCTCTCTCTCTCTCACTCATTCTTTCCAGTCTCTCTCTCACTCATTCTTTCTTCTCTCTCTCTCTCACTCATTCTTTATTCTCTCTCTCTCACTCACTCATTCTTTCTTCTCTCTCTCTCTCACTCATTCTTTGTTCTCTCTATCTCTCACTCATTCTTTGTTCTCTCTCTCTCACTCATTCTTTCTTCTCTCTCGCTCACTCATTCTTTATTCTCTCTCTCTCACTCATTCTTTCTTCTCTCTCTCTCACTCATTCTTTCTTCTCTCTCTCTCTCACTCATTCTTTCTTCTCTCTCTCTCAATCATTCTTTCTTCTCTCTCTCTCTCACTCATTCTTTATTCTCTCTCTCTCACTCATTCTTTATTCTCTCTCTCTCTCACTCATTCTTTCTTCTCTCTCTCTCTCACTCATTCTTTATTCTCTCTCTCTCACTCATTCTTTATTCTCTCTCTCTCTCACTCATTCTTTCTTCTCTCTCTCTCTCACTCATTCTTTATTCTCTCTCTCTCACTCATTCTTTCTTCTCTCTCTCTCTCACTCATTCTTTCTTCTCTCTCTCTCACTCATTCTTTCTTCTCTCTCTCTCTCACACATTCTTTATTCTCTCTCTCTCACTAATTCTTTATTCTCTCTCTCTCTCACTCATTCTTTATTCTCTCTCTCTCTCACTCATTCTTTCTTCTCTCTCGCTCTCACTCATTCTTTCTTCTCTCTCTCTCTCACTCATTCTTTCTTCTCTCTCTCACTCATTCTTTCTTCTTTCTCTCTCTCATTCTTTCTTCTCTCTCTCTCACTCATTCTTTCTTCTCTCTCTCTCACTCATTCTTTATTCTCTCTCTCTCACTCATTCTTTCTTCTCTCTCTCTCTCACTCATTCTTTATTCTCTCTCTCTCACTCATTCTTTCTTCTCTCTCTCTCTCACTCATTCTTTCTTCTCTCTCTCTCTCACTCATTCTTTCTTCTCTCTCTCACTCATTCTTTCTTCTCTCTCTCTCTCTCTCACTCATTCTTTCTTCTCTCTCTCTCACTCATTCTTTCTTCTCTCTCTCTCTCACTCATTCTTTCTTCTCTCTCTCTCACTCATTCTTTCCTTTCTCTCTCTCACTCATTCTTTCTTCTCTCTCTCTCACTCATTCTTTCTTCTCTCTCTCTCACTCATTCTTTCTTCTCTCTCTCTCTCAATCATTCTTTCTTCTCTCTCTCTCACTCATTCTTTCTTCTCTCTCTCTCACTCATTCTTTCTTCTCTCTCGCTCTCACTCATTCTTTCTTCTCTCTCTCTCACTCATTCTTTCTTCTCTCTCTCTCACTCATTCTTTCTTCTCTCTCTCTCACTCATTCTTTCTTCTCTCTCTCTCTCACTCATTCTTTATTCTCTCTCTCTCACTCATTCTTTCTTCTCTCTCTCTCTCACTCATTCTTTCTTCTCTCTCTCTCTCACTCATTCTTTCTTCTCTCTCTCACTCATTCTTTCTTCTCTCTCTCTCTCTCTCACTCATTCTTTCTTCTCTCTCTCTCACTCATTCTTTCTTCTCTCTCTCTCTCACTCATTCTTTCTTCTCTCTCTCTCACTCATTCTTTCTTCTCTCTCTCTCTCTCTCACTCATTCTTTCTTCTCTCTATCTCTCACTCATTCTTTCTTCTCTCTCTCTCACTCATTCTTTCTTCTCTCTCGCTCTCACTCATTCTTTCTTCTCTCTCGCTCTCACTCATTCTTTCTTCTCTCTCTCTCACTCATTCTTTCTTCTCTCTCTCTCACTCATTCTTTCTTCTCTCTCTCTCACTCATTCTTTCTTCTCTCTCTCTCTCTCACTCATTGTTTCTTCTCTCTCTCTCTCTCTCTCAATCATTCTTTCTTCTCTCTCTCTCTCACTCACTCATTCTTTCTTCTCTCTCTCTCACTCATTCTTTCTTCTCTCTCTCTCTCACTCATTCTTTCTTCTCTCTCGCTCTCACTCATTCTTTCTTCTCTCTCGCTCGCACTCATTCTTTCTTCTCTCTCTCTCACTCATTCTTTCTTCTCTCTCTCTCACTCATTCTTTATTCTCTCTCTCTCACTCATTCTTTCTTCTCTCGCTCTCTCACTCATTCTTTCTTCTCTCTCTCTCTCACTCATTCTTTCTTCTCTCTCTCACTCATTCTTTCTTCTCTCTCTCTCTCTCTCACTCATTCTTTCTTCTCTCTCTCTCACTCATTCTTTCTTCTCTCTCTCTCTCACTCATTCTTTCTTCTCTCTCTCTCTCTCTCACTCATTCTTTGTTCTCTCTCTCTCACTCATTCTTTCTTCTCTCTCGCTCTCACTCATTCTTTATTCTCTCTCTCTCACTCACTCATTCTTTCTTCTCTCTCTCTCTCTCTCACTCATTCTTTCTTCTCTCTCGCTCTCACTCATTCTTTATTCTCTCTCTCTCACTCATTCTTTCTTCTCTCTCTCTCACTCATTCTTTCTTCTCTCTCTCTCTCACTCATTCTTTCTTCTCTCTCTCTCAATCATTCTTTCTTCTCTCTCTCTCTCACTCATTCTTTATTCTCTCTCTCTCACTCATTCTTTATTCTCTCTCTCTCTCACTCATTCTTTCTTCTCTCTCTCTCTCACTCATTCTTTCTTCTCTCTCTCTCTCACTCATTCTTTCTTCTCTCTCGCTCTCACTCATTCTTTCTTCTCTCTCTATCTCACTCATTCTTTCTTCTCTCTCTCACTCATTCTTTCTTCTCTCTCGCTCTCATTCTTTCTTCTCTCTCTCTCACTCATTCTTTCTTCTCTCTCTCTCACTCATTCTTTATTCTCTCTCTCTCACTCATTCTTTCTTCTCTCTCTCTCTCACTCATTCTTTATTCTCTCTCTCTCACTCATTCTTTCTTCTCTCTCTCTCTCACTCATTCTTTCTTCTCTCTCTCTCTCACTCATTCTTTCTTCTCTCTCTCACTCATTCTTTCTTCTCTCTCTCTCTCTCTCACTCATTCTTTCTTCTCTCTCTCTCACTCATTCTTTCTTCTCTCTCTCTCTCATTCTTTCTTCTCTCTCTCTCACTCATTCTTTCTTCTCTCTCTCTCTCTCTCACTCATTCTTTCTTCTCTCTATCTCTCACTCATTCTTTCTTCTCTCTCTCTCTCACTCATTCTTTCTTCTCTCTCGCTCACTCATTCTTTCTTCTCTCTCTCTCACTCATTCTTTCTTCTCTCTATCTCTCACTCATTCTTTCTTCTCTCTCGCTCACTCATTCTTTCTTCTCTCTCTCTCACTCATTCTTTCTTCTCTCTCTCTCACTCATTCTTTATTCTCTCTCTCTCACTCATTCTTTCTTCTCTCTCTCTCACTCATTCTTTCTTCTCTCTCTCTCTCACTCATTCTTTCTTCTCTCTCTCTCTCACTCATTCTTTCTTCTCTCTCTCTCTCACTCATTCTTTCTTCTCTCTCTCTCTCTCTCACTCATTCTTTCTTCTCTCTCTCTCAC
This sequence comes from Ophthalmolycus amberensis, assembly GCA_024529925.1. Classification (NCBI taxonomy): domain Eukaryota; kingdom Metazoa; phylum Chordata; class Actinopteri; order Perciformes; family Zoarcidae; genus Ophthalmolycus; species Ophthalmolycus amberensis. Next base: position 61,875 of record JAFEUB010001541.1, on the reverse strand, counting down.
TCATTCTTTCTTCTCTCTCTCTCTCACTCATTCTTTCTTCTCTCTCTCTCTCACTCATTCTTTCTTCTCTCTCTCACTCATTCTTTCTTCTCTCTCTCTCTCTCTCACTCATTCTTTCTTCTCTCTCTCTCACTCATTCTTTCTTCTCTCTCTCTCTCACTCATTCTTTCTTCTCTCTCTCTCTCATTCTTTCTTCTCTCTCTCTCACTCATTCTTTCTTCTCTCTCTCTCTCTCACTCATTCTTTCTTCTCTCTATCTCTCGCTCATTCTTTCTTCTCTCTCTCTCACTCATTCTTTCTTCTCTCTCGCTCTCACTCATTCTTTCTTCTCTCTCTCTCACTCATTCTTTCTTCTCTCTCTCACTCATTCTTTCTTCTCTCTCTCTCACTCATTCTTTCTTCCCTCTCTCTCTCACTCATTCTTTATTCTCTCTCTCTCACTCATTCTTTATTCTCTCTCTCTCTCACTCATTCTTTCTTCTCTCTCTCTCTCACTCATTCTTTCTTCTTTCTCTCTCTCTCTCACTCATTCTTTCTTCTCTCTCGCTCTCACTCATTCTTTCTTCTCTCTCGCTCTCACTCATTCTTTCTTCTCTCTCTCTCACTCATTCTTTCTTCTCTCTCTCTCTCTCACTCATTCTTTCCTCTCTCTCTCACTCATTCTTTCTTCTCTCTCTCTCACTCATTCTTTCTTCTCTCTCTCTCACTCATTCTTTCCTTTCTCTCTCTCACTCATTCTTTCCTCTCACTCACTCACTCATTCTTTCTTCTCTCTCTCTCTCACTCATTCTTTCTTCTCTCTCTCTCACTCATTCTTTCTTCTCTCTCGCTCTCTCTCACTCATTCTTTCTTCTCTCTCTCTCACTCATTCTTTCTTCTCTCTCTCTCTCACTCATTCTTTATTCTCTCTCTCTCACTCACTCACTCATTCTTTCTTCTCTCTCTCTCTCACTCACTCATTCTTTCTTCTCTCTCTCTCTCACTCATTCTTTCTTCTCTCTATCGCTCACTCATTCTTTCTTCTCTCTCTCTCACTCATTCTTTCTTCTCTCTCACTCACTCATTCTTTCTTCTCTCTCTCTCTCACTCATTCTTTCTTCTCTCTCTCTCACTCATTCTTTCTTCTCTCTCGCTCTCACTCATTCTTTCTTCTCTCTCTCTCACTCATTCTTTCTTCTCTCTCTCTCACTCATTCTTTATTCTCTCTCTCTCACTCATTCTTTATTCTCTCTCTCTCACTCATTCTTTCTTCTCTCTCTCTCTCACTCATTCTTTCTTCTCTCTCTCTCAATCATTCTTTCTTCTCTCGCTCTCACTCATTCTTTATTCTCTCTCTCTCACTCATTCTTTATTCTCTCTCTCTCTCACTCATTCTTTCTTCTCTCTCTCTCTCACTCATTCTTTCTTCTCTCTCTCTCACTCATTCTTTCTTCTCTCTCTCTCTCACTCATTCTTTCTTCTCTCTCGCTCTCACTCATTCTTTCTTCTCTCTCTCTCTCACTCATTCTTTCTTCTCTCTCTCTCACTCATTCTTTCTTCTCTCTCTCTCACTCATTCTTTCTTCTCTCTCTCTCACTCATTCTTTATTCTCTCTCTCTCACTCATTCTTTCTTCTCTCTCTCTCTCACTCATTCTTTCTTCTCTCTCTCTCACTCATTCTTTCTTCTCTCTCTCTCACTCATTCTTTCTTCTCTCTCTGTCTCACTCATTCTTTCTTCTCTCTCTCTCTCACTCATTCTTTCTTCTCTCTCTCTCACACATTCTTTCTTCTCTCTCTCTCTCTCTCTCTCACTCATTCTTTCTTCTCTCTCTCTCACTCATTCTTTCTTCTCTCTCTCTCTCACTCATTCTTTCTTCTCTCTCTCTCTCATTCTTTCTTCTCTCTCTCTCTCACTCATTCTTTCTTCTCTCTCTCTCACACTCATTCTTTCTTCTCTCTCTCTCTCTCACTCATTCTTTCTTCTCTCTCACACTCATTCTTTCTTCTCTCTCTCTCTCTCACTCATTCTTTCTTCTCTCTCTCACTCATTATTTCTTCTCTCTCTCTCTCACTCATTATTTCTTCTCTCTCTCTCTCTCACTCATTCTTTCTTCTCTCTCTCTCTCTCTCATTCTTTATTCTCTCTCTCTCACTCATTCTTTCTTCTCTCGCTCTCTCACTCATTCTTTCTTCTCTCTCTCTCACTCATTCTTTCTTCTCTCTCTCTCACTCATTCTTTCTTCTCTCTCTCATTCTTTCTTCTCTCTCTCTCACTCACTTTATTCTCTCTCTCACTCATTCTTTCTTCTCTCTCTCGCTCTCACTCATTCTTTCTTCTCTCTCTCACTCATTCTTTCTTCTCTCTCTCGCTCTCACTCATTCTTTCTTCTCTCTCTCTCTCACTCATTCTTTCTTCTCTCTCTCTCACTCATTCTTTCTTCTCTCTCTCTCTCTCACTCATTCTTTATTCTCTCTCTCTCACTCATTCTTTCTTCTCTCTCTCTCTCTCTCACTCATTCTTTCTTCTCTCTCTCACTCATTCTTTCTTCTCTCTCTCTCTCACTCATTCTTTCTTCTCTCTCTCTCTCTCACTCATTCTTTCTTCTCTCTCTCTCTCACTCATTCTTTCTTCTCTCTCTCTCACTCACTTTATTCTCTCTCTCACTCATTCTTTCTTCTCTCTCTCTCTCACTCATTCTTTCTTCTCTCTCTCTCTCTCATTCTTTCTTCTCTCTCTCTCACTCATTCTTTCTTCTCTCTCTCATTCTTTCTTCTCTCTCTCTCACTCATTCTTTCTTCTCTCTCTCATTCTTTCTTCTCTCTCTCTCACTCATTCTTTCTTCTCTCTCTCGCTCTCTCACTCACTCACTCACTCATTCTTTTCTCTCTCTCTCACTCACTCACTCATTCTTTCTTCTCTCTCTCTCTCTCACTCACTCACTCATTCTTTCTTCTCTCTCTCTCTCTCACTCACTCACTCATTCTTTCTTCTCTCTCTCTCTCTCTCTCTCTCACTCACTCACTCATTCTTTCTTCTCTCTCTCTCTCACTCATTCTTTCTTCTCTCTCTCACTCACTTTATTCTCTCTCTCACTCATTCTTTCTTCTCTCTCTCGCTCTCTCTCTCACTCACTCACTCATTCTTTCCTCCCTCTCTCTCTCTCACTCACTCACTCACTCATTCTTTTCTCTCTCTCTCACTCACTCACTCATTCTTTCTTCTCTCTCTCTCACTCACTCACTCACTCATTCTTTCTTCTCTCTCTCTCTCTCTCTCACTCACTCATTCTTTCTTCTCTCTCTCTCTCTCTCTCACTCACTCATTCTTTCTTCTCTCTCTCTCACTCATTCTTTCTTCTCTCTCTCTCACTCACTCATTCTTTCTTCTCTCTCTCTCTCTCTCACTCACTCATTCTTTCTTCTCTCTCTCTCACTCATTCTTTCTTCTCTCTCTCTCACTCACTCACTCACTCATTCTTTCTTCTCTCTCTCTCACTCATTCTTTCTTCTCTCTCTCTCACACTCATTCTTTCTTCTCTCTCTCTCTCTCACTCATTCTTTCTTCTCTCTCACACTCATTCTTTCTTCTCTCTCTCTCTCTCTCATTCTTTATTCTCTCTCTCTCTCACATTCTTTCTTCTCTCTCTCTCTCTCTCACTCATTCTTTCTTCTCTCTCTCACTCATTCTTTCTTCTCTCTCTCTCACACATTCTTTCTTCTCTCTCTCTCTCTCTCACTCATTCTTTCTTCTCTCTCTCACTCATTCTTTCTTCTCTCTCTCACTCATTATTTCTTCTCTCTCTCTCTCACTCATTATTTCTTCTCTCTCTCTCTCTCACTCATTCTTTCTTCTCTCTCTCTCTCTCTCATTCTTTATTCTCTCTCTCTCACTCATTCTTTCTTCTCTCTCTCGCTCACTCATTCTTTCTTCTCTCTCTCTCTCACTCATTCTTTCTTCTCTCTCTCTCACTCATTCTTTCTTCTCTCTCTCATTCTTTCTTCTCTCTCTCTCACTCACTTTATTCTCTCTCTCACTCATTCTTTCTTCTCTCTCTCGCTCTCACTCATTCTTTCTTCTCTCTCTCTCTCACTCATTCTTTAGTCTCTCTCTCTCACTCATTCTTTCTTCTCTCTCTCTCTCACTCATTCTTTCTTCTCTCTCTCTCACTCATTCTTTCTTCTCTCTCTCTCTCTCACTCATTCTTTCTTCTCTCTCTCTCACTCATTCTTTCTTCTCTCTCTCTCTCTCACTCATTCTTTCTTCTCTCTCTCACTCATTCTTTCTTCTCTCTCTCTCTCACTCATTCTTTCTTCTCTCTCTCTCTCTCACTCATTCTTTCTTCTCTCTCTCTCTCACTCATTCTTTCTTCTCTCTCTCTCTCACTCATTCTTTCT